>JALHLI010000001.1:20618038-20903038 GCA_023349425.1 Anthopleura sola
ATTTCTCGGTGATGATCGCAGCTATGTCGCAGCCAATTCAAAAACGATCGAAATTTAGTGCAACTCGCTGCGATTTGGGTCGCGATAAAATCGCCATTGAAATCGCCGCTCAAGTTGCGCGATAAATTTGCTAGTGTAAACGGGCCTTAAAAAATATCGTGATGTATTTTTGCTTATTACAAGAATTTTTTTTCTGGTTTCCATTTTCGCCTTTCACTCTTACTTTAATTTGACTCTGTAGCAAAACTTGATGGCTTCTGTGAAGACTTGTTACTGCCAACCGCTACTTCCCATGATACTCTGAGCGCATACCTTCTCTAATGAGAAAGAATTTGAAATTTTATGATAACTTTCAATTTAATTAGTTCACACTTGCATACATAACACATTCAATAGGTCATTTGGAGTAGTTGTATTTTGTTACATCTCTTAGACAACAGCTACAATGAGCCTTCGTTGTTACCTAACATGGCGTTTCCAACGGAAACTCAAGACAGCTCAGTTTCGTTTGGGTGTTTCGCTTGCGACAAATTAACAACTATTTCACATGTTGCTAAACTTATATCTGATTTATAATGAATACAGAAGATGTTGTTCGCGCTTTGAGAAAGCTCTTTGAGTAGGAACTATTTTTTTAATTCCATTTTTTTTTCAGAACTACGTCTTCAATCTTGGATTCACTCAGATTCTCAAGTTGATGCAACAAGAGTTTCATGAGCGAAATATCATGGAGTTAAAGGCGCGTCCTGTGGTGTAAGTCATGGAGTGATATTCTCTTGTTAGCTGTTTCCTTTTCGTTTTTCATAGCTATATATTCTTCTTTTTCTTGTTATTTCTTTCTAGCGAATTGAAAGAGCAAATTCTTCCCGAGTTAAAGAAAATCGTCCGTCGACAGGTAGGGAAGTTCTGTCATTATGGAAAGGGCGGGAATGGAAGGAGAATGGGAAAATACTTGGAAATGGGAGAGTATAGGAGCAGAATGTTTGATTGTCTAAGTTATGAGGTTACCTATTTTCTTGCTCTGTTTCTAGCATGCCCAAACCCATTCGCTTCCTTTTTGCCCCCCACCCCTCCCCCCTCTCTCTCCATCCCTCACCACCTATTGCTCTCTGGCTATTTTGATAATTTGCTTGAGAGTTGGTGCTCGTTTAAGATAAACAGCATCAAATCTCAGCGAGCAGAGGTTAATTTTCTTCTACTTCGTAGGGCTGAGCGCAGTTTTTTGTTTGTTTTTTTGTTTTGGTTTGGCTATTTTGTTTTATTCTGAAGGCAGAAGCATACCTCTGCAAGCAGTGTACCTATAGACCCCATTCACGTGAAGTCAAAGCAGCTCAATTTGGAGGACAAAACAAAAGAATTTCAATCTCCTGAGAATTGGAACCTTTTTTTTCTTGTCCTTTAAATTGAGCTGCATTCCGACGTGCTGCAAGGGATCTAATAACATTCCTCAAAGAAACTCTTAACCCAACCACAGTTTACTCCAAGAATAGACCCCTTGCAGCACGTCGGAATGCAGCTCAATTTGGAGGACAAAACAATATGTTCCAATTCTCATAAAAATAAAAATTCAATTCAATTCAAAATTCTCAGTAGTCTGAAATTCTTTTGTTTTGCCCTCCAAATTGAGCTGCATTCCGACGTGCTACAAGGGTCTTTTGTCTAACGTTTAGTGTTCTTGTATCTAGAGATTGGATCAACTTATTGAAGGCATGGTGTTTGATAGACAAGTAAAACGAAGTAAGTCAGTTATGGTAAAACATTCTAGATGATTCTAGAACATATTCCATTCATTGATCGAATTTGGATGAATAGAACTTTTAAGCTGTGACGTATTTCCGGTTCACATTGATCGCTAGGATAAAGCCATAAATATAGCTGGGTTTCACTTGACGTCATTTCCTGTCTCGTGCGGAGTGTTCCTCAGCTGAATCGCAAGTTTTCAATCAGGATTCTTTCTGGCTGACCACAGGTATCCCAAGCTGGGTTTCTGTGGTTTCCTATCGAACTTATAAGGCAATGTATGGGGATTTTTCGAAAAAATTAGAAATTGCTAAATCACACAAATAAATGTCCATACTTGTGTTTCGTGTTTTCCTTTGAGTCTCTGTGAAGTTTCAGGTCATTTGCAGCAATATTGAGCGAGTATCGTGGTGGAGTTCGATAGCCAGCTTGGGATACCTGTGGACTGACAGCACATGGTGATCAGTGTTTGACCACCATTTGGAGCAGATAATGAGATTCAAAGACTTTTATCAGCTGATTGAAACCCAGCAATAGCCCAAATCATATCCTCCATGTATCCGAGTCAAGGCACAGCTAACTCACAGATTAAGAATTTAGCGTGTTGGGTTTTGTGGAGGGAAGAAAACAGGAGGATCCGTAGAAGGCAAAGACAAAATGGCGGACAAACGTAAACCCTGTGTTCTGATTGGTGATTGCTGAGTTTCAATATTTTTTTCAGATAAGTACTGGTACTGCCGTCTGTCTCCTAACTTGAAGTTTCTTCACTATGGTGACTGTGAAGAAGGTCAAACTCCTTCACTGGAAGCACTACAAAACAAAAGTAAGTCATGCAGTAGAGGACGTCTCCTGTTCTATGTGTTTTCACATAGTGATGTTTGGTACTATTTTCTCACTGTTTTTTAAACTCTTTTCACATACCTTGATGGGTCGATGACCTGGTGGTACACGTAGAACGAGAAGAGGAACATACGTAAATCGAAATCCTCAAACTAACGTTCAGTTATTTGTTATTTTTTCCAGTGCCTATTTCAGGCATCAAGCAGTTAATAGTCGGTAAAGATTGTCCTCATGCAAAGGAAAAGAAAGTTAAGGTATGTTACGTACGGTTTTTGGCTTACAGCAGGTACACGGTACGACATGCCGTAACATTGAAATGGCTTCCCATAAGAATGGTTATCGTATAAGTGGGAAACATACGGTACTGACTTACAGCACGTACACGGTACGACATGCCGTAACATTGAAATGGCTTCCCATAAGAATGGTTATCGTATAAGTGGGAAACATACGGTACTGACTTACAGCACGTACACGGTACGACATGCCGTAACATTGAAATGGCTTCCCATAAGAATTGTTATCGTATGAGTGGGAAACATACGGTACTGACTTACAGCACGTACGCGGTACGACATGCCGTAACATTGGAATGGCTTCCCATAAGAATGATTGTTGTATAAGTGGAAAACATACGGTACTGACTTACAGCACATACACGGTACGACATGCTGTAACATTGAAGTGGCTTCCATTAACCATTCTTGTTCTCTCCAGGCTTATCTCCTTTTTTCACTTACCTTCGAACGCGAAACCACAGACGAGAGCTTAAATTTCATCGCACTCAACCAGAAAGTGGTGAGTAGGATAAACGAACTGATCATTTCTAGTATAAATCATCTAGCTTATTAGTAAACATGACTTTGTAATAATTGGTGGGTTAGGGGTAGCACTTCTTTCTCACCTCTGGAATCTCAGGTTCGATTCCTCGACTCGGCATCTCATGTGAGTAGAGTTCGTTAGGTCTCTCCCTTGATTTGAGGGTTTTTTCCCGGGTTCCTGGTTCTCCTCCCTCCGCGAAACCTAACACAGTAAATTCCAATTTGATCTGTGACGGAGTTGGCCGTACCCTGCTTTTGATCTGCGCAGAGGTTGTTTTAGGATATCGAGAAAGTTTTAAGAAGCTGAGGGTTTAATTTTTGCAAATCTTTGTTGTTTTCAGTATGATACCTGGGTGGACGGCTTATCAGCGCTGTTGAATAAAGAGGTTAGTACACATATACTATTCTTTCTTATATGAACGCGTCACTGATACATTAAAGAGGCACTTGGATGAAAACGCCCCATATTTTGAAAGTCCGAATAGTTCAAGTATTTAAGAATAATATGACTCAATCATGATTAGATTGGCAAAAATTTTAGCCTGGAAGCCACTCGCAGTTGTGAAATTTCGGTTTAAAAACTAAAAGAACAATAGGATTGAGTAAATGACGTTATTTACTCACAATTTAGATGCTGAAAAATATATATAATTTTTATCTGCAAATTTTGACTGTGAAGAAAATATGTTGCTTGGCTACTATTGGGGCCATATAGATAAGTTTAACCAAAGGTATAAGGTATTTCCAATTTTCATCGATTTTCATCCAAGTGCCCTTTTAACTGTTGTTTTTGACTCAAAACTTTCCTTACTAGCAGTCCTCTTTTTTCCTTTACGTTCAGAGAGGAAAAAATAAATGATACTATAAAAACTCAGGCTGATTTGTTTGTTGCGCATGCTCCATGATCACCTAGCAATGCTTACTGTTTCAACACGTGACTTTGTTATGTGAAACGGTAGTCACTTGACACGGTAACGGTACACAATTAAAGACGTCTCATGAACCAATCACAGCGTGCGAAATCACTGTTCGACCAATCACGGTCACGGAATGTCTAAAGCATTTCATGTGACGTCAAAGCAGCTCAATTTGGAGGACAAAACAAAAGGATTTCAATCTCCTGAGAATTGCCTGACTTTTGTCATTTTGTGCTCCAAATAGACCTCTTTACCGTATGCAAATTGCCCATTTCAGACCACATGACATTCCCTTGAGAAATGTCCTTTTGTTAAAATATTTACACATGAAAGAATCAACTCCCAAGAGTGGCATTACGTGGTCTGAAATGGGCACAATAAACAACGAAGGTAACGAGGTCTATTGAGCTGTACTCTATTGCTCCATAATTCTTGATTTCATCATTGCATTGACTACTTTTCTGCTCTTATTATAAGATGCCGTCCAAAGAATCAAAAGAAGACTTGGAAACATTGCTTAATATGGAAATCAAACTACGGCTACTAGATCTGGAAAATATACAAATACCGGAGAGCCCTCCACCCCTTCCCAGCGATCCACCCAATTACAACTTTGTCTATAAATTTTAGGGAAATTAACAAGGTTTTTAATTAACACAGTTAAACTGGTTCGTACATAATATTTTTTATGATAGTAGGAAAGATAAAAACTAATGAGCTTTATGCATTGAAAATAAGTATAGAGGCTTTGTATCGTCATGTGATAGCAGCCATGACAGGAGGCACAACATTAGAGTCTTTTTTCCCTGTGAAAGTGAATTCTTTCTCATATAAATCAGAATAGAACAGATTCAATTGTTCCTACCTCCTGTCATGACTGCCATCACGTGATGGTGCAAAGCGTCTGTTCCAAGGTTGATAAAAGAAACTGTCGAGTTGGTATTGCAGTGCATTGTGGGACTGTTTAGGGACGAGATGGACGCCATCTTGGAAACATGTTCCCTAAAACAGTCCCACAATGCAATGCAATTCCAAGTCGACCCATTTTTTTCAACATTGGAATGGGCCAGTTTTTATTTTTAAATTCGGAGGGGCGATCCGTGCCCTGACTTAGATCAGCCCAGAGTTTGTTTCAGGATTCATAAACATGTTCGCTTTATTTTAAGTGCGAAATAGAAAAACAATGACTCAAGCTTAAATGGAATTTTGCCTCTTATCCCAGTGCCTTTTCTAGAATTGAAAACTAAGGGCTGTCATAACAAAATATTCCAAATCACCTTATACATATCATGTGACAAACCATAGAACGATCAGCTGATAATAAATTATTAGGGTAATTAGAGAGATGACACTTAACCCATGAAATAGTCTAGAGTGCAAACAATATATCCGTGAAACATTAGTTATACTAAATAGTACAATTTTGTGAAAATTACATTGTTTTCTATTGCCTAATTAGCACTATTTTGTACTATTTAGTAATTTGTATTTCACGGATATTTTGTTTGCACTCTAATCTTAGAAGTCACTGGTTCCATTGTTCAGGTTTTTGTTTTATGGGTTAAGTGTTGTCAGTTTTTGCTGAGGTATATAAGCATAGAATAACAAAACACTAGATAAAGTAAGCAGATATTGATATTTGGCTCAGGTAGTTTGTATTTCTTGTTTCAACAACTTCACACATTCAGTTATAGAGGATATTACATGGTCGCGCGGAGATACGAATTTTATCTTCGAGTGTTGATATTATCTCTCACGAGTGAGCGCAGTGAACAAGTGAGAGATAATATCAGCACAAGAAGATAAAATTCGTATCTCCAAGCGGCCATGTAATGTTCTGTTTATTATATGAAATCTTCAATGAAAAATAATGGAGAATTTGACACCACCAGTGTTGATATAAATCGTATCCCCACTGACCACTGGTGGGAGTGGGGATATCAATTTTATCATTTTGATGTCACTCAATATCACACTCTATTTCATATGATAATCATTTTTATCAGGATTTTTGATAGGATTTGAGTCGCTATCCCTTCACCTCCCAAAAAACTAAATATCCTATGCACCTTCAATCCAAATATTTCTTGGATGAATAAGAAGTATCCCTCTTTTTTTGTTTATTTATGAGTATATTTTTAACCAGCGTTATAATCCTTTTTTATGATAGACACACATAAAATTTTATATTTCGAAATTAAATGAGTATTAAAATCATATTCTAGAAATATAATGCCTTGTTTTGTATTTATACTAGTTATACAATGGTTTAGAGTGCCATACATGTCCCGCGAGTCACTTGTAGTTTCTAGTATACACACGAGCCTTTAGACGAGTGTTTATACAAAGAAAATACAAGTGACGAGCAAGCAACAAGCAACTCTACTCACATACAACACCAAGTTTACAATCACTCTTACCTTCTAGACAGATCTTTTTCCAGGAGGGTCTTCGCACATAAGAACGAACCATTTCTTTCGCAGCACATGAAGGGCGCGTTCCTCTCCTGAAGTTGCCACTTTGTCAAAATGCTTATCGCTTTTCCACACGTGCCGCGCGCACATATGCATGATTAGGAACAACCAAAGATCAGATGCTAAAACTCTAACGAGGTCAGCAACAGTGACAAAGGTTTTTTAGGCGACCATTTTTGATTCGATCCAAGTATCTGTTAATTTTAAAGTGTGTAAAACAACTATATACTTCTCATGCATCCTATTTTCAACTATGCATCTAGATTTTCATGATCTTTGGAAGTGCAATTGTGCAAAGGTAAATGCGTCCAAGCAGAAAAAAGTTCAAATACAAATACAAACTCAAGCACGTAACTAATGAAATAAAATATTGTTTTTTTGGAAAGAAAAGTAATATTTTAAAATGTAGTTTTTCAAACGTCTCCTACTTTCCACCAACTCAGCTGGGAGTCGCACCCAGTCCTCTTGGCTTGTAAGCCGAGCATGCGCTGTTACACTACTGAGTTTGGGGTGGGGTTTAGAGAGAAGGCCAAAACACAATACCAATTGAAACACAAAAATAATATTTTTCACAAGCTTACAGAATTTCAAAATCTTTGGCACACATAGGAAATATGATTTTCAGTTCAAGTTGAAAACTAGCATCTTCAGGACTCGTTGAAAAACAACAGCATCTTGGAACTTGCAAAGCATCTTCGAATTCGTTGAAAACCAAAAAGTGACGCGTTTGTTGAAAAACCAAAATTGAAAAACGAAGCCATCTTGGGACTTGCAAGGCATCTTCGAAATTGTTGAAAACCTCAAAAAAGGTGATTCTTTGGTTGAAAACCCAAAACTAAAGGTTGACGCGTTTGTTGAAAACCAAAAAACGAAGCCATCTTGGGACTTGAAAAGCATCTTCGAATTTCACGTTGAAAACCCAAAAGTGACGCTTGTGTTGAAAACCCAAAAGTGATGTAGTAGGCATAGTTGAAAACCCAAGAGAAAACACACAAGGCAATAGATACGAATAAGTCAGTTTTTATTTATCCAATAAATCAGTTATGTGTGCCAAAGAAAACAAACGAAATGGAGTTCGTAAAAAAAGCCAATTATATTCCTTTGAAAAACTTTATCCCATGAAAATCAATGTAATTTGTTGTGCGCTGCCAGCTACGAAAAACCAGAGACTGGAAAATGGCCGAAAAATCTCCCTGGAAACGTAGTCCTCCACCTTATGCAGGCGCACGACCTTGGAGGGTCAAAGGTGTACATAACCGAAACTGAAATTGCGTAAGGCAATTTATTTAATAAATTATTGTATATAATGTGGAATGCGTGACCTGAAATAAGAAAAGGAAAGATATATTAATATTTGAATGCATGCAGGATATATTATAAAGTATGAACAAGAAATAATACGAGCAAAGCAACATTATCTGAAAGAAAAGAAAAATGAAATAAGTATTAGTATCAGGGTAGAATAAGTTTTAGAACATGTCAAAAAACATTTACTATGATAAATAACAAATGTTTTTTGACATGTCTAGTGAGAGTCAAGGGTTTCAAATAAAAGTAATGGTGAGATTCTTCTATTTTTACACCTGAAACGAGAGAGAAAAGAAATGGATGTTAATATTTCAATACTTTGAAAATGTTACTTTTTTCAAACACAAGTTAAAAACCAAAAGCATAAATAGAGTTTTATACTGTTGAATCACAACTCGGTTTGAAACAAACTGTTCTGTCTTTCTCAACACAGCGTGTTTAGAAGAGAGATTAAATTAGATCAGATTAAAATACAAAAGTGTAAATACAGTTTATACTTTTGTATCTTAATATTTTAGCTAATAAACAAGGGATGGATATTTCTGAACCTTCAATGAAGTAGAAATACTTCAGTGAAAGAAGGAATATCCGAGGCCCCAACCATCGTAGAATATATATATGATTGTCGTGCGTGCGTGTGTGTGCATGAAAAGGGAGGATATTCCAGGATTCTCAAGGAAGTACTGGTTACTTCAAAGAGAGCTGGAATATCCAAGACCCAAACCCTCGAATCTAATACTATTTATAATATATTAATGTTTATTTAATTATGCTATCAAGATCGTCAACTGACGAGAAAGAAATACCACTCTATGAGTATCGGTCAACTAAAATGATGATATGATCGAAAATAGTGAGAGAAAAATGTCTAGAAGTACATAAATCTACTAAACGTAACAAAGAGGAATAAAATATCAGAAAGAAGTGTTCTTTCACGAATCTCGAACTGATGAAGCTGAAGTAAATATATGAGATCGAAATAATAGAATAATCGAAATAGTTAAGAAACGTTTGATTATAAAAGTCGACCTATCACATGCTATCGAATACACGAAGTGAGAACAGTATGAAAGTTGCAAAAACTCTAGAAACACCGAAAACTATGATGAGAGAAAGTATCTGAAGTATCTATGAATGCCTGAAAATCCAACCAATCAAATATCAATCTATAAAGAATTAACTATAACAAGCTGTGGAAAAAATAGAAGAAAAAAAAGAAAAAGAAAGAAAAAACATGCATGAACATCAATCATAAATATTCCTAGTTTTGTGGAAAACTGTATCCGATCTTAAAGAAGCTACCACTGGCATGCCCGGTGCATGATAAAACAGAAATCTATCGCAGACTCGTCTTCCCTTCCAGAGGCAGCCGAGTTTGGCTGTTCTTGGTAGACTCTTGAACCACGACTGTAAAAGCAACCTACACTGGAGCAGTAAGTCAGGATTTCATCCATCAACCGAGGGAAGGGACGAGGACATTGATCTGGGTCATCCTGACTGTACTTAGTCTTACGAGAACGCAACTGGCCAGTCTAATAACCTTAAAAATAGAAGACATCTAGCCTTAGGCGCTGTGTGAGGGGAGTGAGTGATTTGTATACCGGCCAGCGTTGCTCAAGTAAGCCTGAACTCCAGTTATCTAAAGTTCACACCTTAACGTGTAGATCCTGTGTCTTCATCGACGTCCAGCGTTGCCAACTTGGTGACAAAGCGAAGATTTTTTGAAAAACTAGCCTACCTATTGGCCAATTGACCCTGGTCCCGATGACCAGTCAAAAAACTAAAAATCCGCCATACCCCACCTAGTTTTAAGATAGTGGTAGCTTCTTGTCAAGAAAATAATCCCTGGGTCCAAACTTACATCTGGACCCCTCTTAAAGCTAGCTTAAACACGTTCTAGATCGACAAAAAAAGCATTGCAGTACATTTTGACTTGCAACATCCTCGTGAGCCAAAACTGAAGTCAATGATAACGAGATGTTTTGCGATGTTTGCAAGTCAAAGACCTAACCTAGTGAGTTCAGTGATTGAACAAGTTCCCTTTTGATTCAGGAACTGCTTTTCCCAGAATCTATCCATCTAACTGCAATGCAACGTTAAGAAGATCAAGAACAAGATCGAGTCAGCCAAACAGAATGCTTGAAAATGTCATGCAATGCAAATTTAAACTTGTTCATGATCTTCTTCAATTCTCAGTCTTACAATACACGGTAGTCTTCTTCTTGCTTCTGGGTACTTTATATAACCACTTCCAATAATGATCTGAAAAAGTAGAAAAAATGTCAGTATAGGATATGAAAAGACCTTTAAAACTTATTGTAAAACGAATTAAATCATAATTGATAAAGAACGGTTTGATTTATTTGAATTTTGTCGTCGGCCGATTTTTCCAAATGAAAATGAAAAGCGCGCGAAAATAATATCTCGAACTAAATCCATCAAAATCTACGAAAATAATTGTAAAGACAAAAAAAACTTTAAAATTGAGATTAATTTTCTGTATATTAAGTAGAAGTTGTGATTAGAAGTCATATTTAGCATGAACTTTTTAGAATAAAATCTTGCTACTCGAAAAGCGCGCGAAAATATAAACTTCGACTTTACCATCAAAATTCAGCAAAAAAACAGGAAAAGTTGAATAGAAATTAAGAATTATGAGTTAAAGTGATTGATTTTTTCGCTAACTAAATCAGGAAAGTAAAATTTTGTTCCCAGTATCGAAGTTTAAATCTCGAATCTTGGAAAGCGCGCGAAAAGAAAATTGAAACTTTTTTGAGTAAAAAAATATCCAAAAACCAGTAAAAGAATTATTATTGTTTAAATAATGCGATAGGAAGAGCGATAAAGTATAAAATAATGTAGAAAATTGTACAAAAGAAGATGAATAATGAAGCTTTTGACTTCTGGCAGCTTTGCACGAGTTTCAAATCCTCGTGAATGAAAGCTAGAAAAATGGATAAAAAATCTCCAATTCTGCTCAAAAATACTTCAAATACACAGAAAAAATCTGTAGTTTTGCTTGCTTGTCTTTAAAACTGAACTAAAGTTGAAAAAATTTAAGTTTTTCACACTTTACGCCGACTTTTAGTCAGCTGAGCCCACGTGGAGTTTTGAAAAATTATTTCCATGAGTTTTTGAGCTAAAAATATCAAAATTTGACTATTATAAAGCTTGTTTTGAAGAAACCTTCGATTCTTCGAGCAAGTTATTAACAATTTTAGGAAAAAACATCAAATTTTAAGCATTTTTCAAGAGAGAAGAGCGATACATACCTGATCTACTTTAGTTCCACTCGCTTGTGAGAATGAAATTTTTCGCGCCAGAACTTATGTACTTCATTCCCACGTGACTCAGCTGTCAATCAAACTAATTCAACCAATAGGGATAGATATTTATATATTGCTCCGTAAAAAAAGCTAAAACTCGTTGGATTAGCTCGAAATCGCGTACACAGACACAGAATAGCAGCAAAAACACACACGCAAAAATTGATAAGCTAACTAAACTAGGAAAATTGCTTTATTTATACACACGGTAATAAAGTACATTGCTTGGGCTTCCTGTGCATCAGCGCGCGAAGCATCACGGGGACTCCGGCCGGAAAAGGGCGGGGGTGCTCGTCGGAAATTTAAAAAATGACCCCTAAAAGATACCTGAGTCCTACAAAGGTGATATTTTTACCCCTAAGTGATACCAGCTAAAATTGGACAAATTTATAGTTATTTTGTATTTTTAATAGTCCCAAAGACGTGAACTTCGAACACCTTCTGCTTGTAAAGTTTTTGAAAGCATTGTCATAAATCTCAGATCTATTAATTTCAAGAACAGTAACAAATTAAATATATATATATGAATATTATTTTTATCTAATATCTTATTATCTTTAGAAATACCCTAAAAAATACCAGCTTTGACTTCGGTGGCCCGAAAAGCTTTTAGACACCCTAAACGATACCAAACCCCTGATTTTGACACCTAAAAGATACGACGAGCACCCCCGCCCTATGATGTCCCCCCCCCCCCCCCCCCCCCCGGGTTAAGAAGGGTCGACGATCTCGGCTCAAGGAAATTACTGCAAACGTTCAAATTCAAGAAAATTCACGATTCACCAAGTTTAGAACATGCTTATCACAGATCACGAAAATAAAGAAAGTCCCCATGGCCTCTGTACATTGCTTTTTATATTTTACAGATATAGGGCTTGGGCTACCTGTGGGCGATAAATCAAGAGGTTGGGCTTCCTGTGGTGGGAGTACTACCCAGAGTCCATTGCCGGCTCATTGATCCGGGACCTTTTTTTGCCGTCCTCTTTCCTTCAATCCAAAATGGTGGGTCCACGTGTAGACAGAATACCCGACTTTATTCCTTTATTTCTACCCCAAAAAATCTTCCGATCCTAATAATATTTTGCACACTTGTTCTTTAGGTGTACAATCGTTTTGTAGAGGTCGGCCGTGTCGCCTTGATCAATTCTGGAGCCGATGAAGGCAAACTTTGTGTCATCGTTGATGTCGTCGATCAGAACAGGGTTCGTAAAATCTTACACATTTTCAAGCAATAAGCCTTCTTTTATATGTATTTTTCGTACCCAAATGAACCTCCTACGGTGTAGTTTGAACCTAAAATAACTGTATTATAGTATTATGTAGTTAAATGTATCAGCTGTTGCTTCTGTTGACGATAATTGTGCTGTTTTCTTAGAAGATTCCTCGCAAATACCTCAATCTTCTTACGTTTATCACACGTTTTGTCTTGAAAATTAGCACTCAAAAATAACGTAAAACAGTTTTTCATATCCCCAGTGCCCTAAGAATCTTTGTCTTACTTTATTTTAAAATTTTCATACAATATTTGTACTCTTTTTTATTCTTAATTTAAACACAATTATATTAGAATACAGTTTTTTTTTGTATTATAATTAAAATAGTTATAAAGCGAAGATTATAATTTATTAAGATTATGGGAATCATTATTAATATCTGATTTTTTAGAACACTGTTTGGCATTTTTAGTTTACTGAAATATGTTTTACAAATGGATATACACTTAGATAAATTTATTTTTGTAAGTTACATTTATCTCAAGAAAGTGTTCAATTTACTAGAGTGGTTTTCAAATGAATGGGAAACGTATGGCACTAACTCACAGCACGTACACAGTAGGACATCCCGTAACATTAACATGGCTTCCCATAAGAATGGTTCTCCCATGAGTGGGAAATGTATGGTACTGACTTACAGCACGTACAGGGTACAACATGCCGTAACATTAAAATGGCTTCCCATAAGAATGGTTCTCCTATGAGTGGGAAACATACGTACTGACTTACAACACATACACGGTACGACATGCTGTAACATTGAAATGGCTTCCCATAAGAATGGTTATCGTATGAGTGGGAAACATATGGTACTGACTTACAACACATACACTGTACAACATGCTGTAACATTGAAATGGCTTGCCATAAGAATGGTTATCGTATGAGTGGAAAACTTAGAGCAAAACATGTAGTCATAGTTTCTGTAAGATAGAGCACAGTTACATTACAACATTACGTTACAACTACAAATTTGCTGTATCACGTCCTACTCACAAAAACAATGAAAAAACACACTCCAATCAACAAGCATTGTTATTGCATGGTTAAACACAGCGAGAGAGGGCTTATTCTCACCAATGTAACCTTATTTTGATCCCTGAACTCAATGTCCTATGTGAGTAGAGTTGCTTGTTGGTTCTCTCCTATGCTCAGTGAGTTTTTTTCCAGGTTCTCTAGTTTTCCTCCCTCCGCAAAATCAATTTCTAAATTTCAGTAGGTTTCAGAGGAAGAAGATCCACTCTGTATAGATATAATAATAGGCTTTCCCAAGCTTCCATTCACAGTATTAGCAGCATGATTTCACTTATAGCCTTTGTAATTTCTGTCATGATGAATCGCACTGGGTTATGATAAACATGATTCCAAATGCACATTCTGAACAGCACAAGTCTAGAAGTTTTGTATTTGTTTTCTATACTAAAAGCTGCTTCCATCAATAAGAACTAAGTCCCAAAAACGAATCATTTATAAAAATCATATGCCTCATTTATAAAAGTTATATGCCTCGTTTATAAAAGTGTCTCAATGTTATTTGCAGGCTTTGATTGATGGTCCATGCACCAGCGTGTGTCGTCAGGCTATCAACTTCAAGTACCTCTCACTAACTGACTTCAAGATCAAGGTCAGTAGGTCAGCTAGAAGTGGTCCAGTGAAAAAGGCATTTGAAAAAGAGGATGTGCAGGCTAAGTGGGAAAGCACTGCCTGGTGTAAGAAACTAGTCATGCGCAAGAAGAGGACAACTCTTACTGACTTTGACCGCTTCAAGCTCAAGCTTGCCAAGCAAAAGGTTTGTTCTCTGGCCTGATTCACTTTTCTTTTTCACAGACAACTCTAATATAGTTAATTTTTTTTGGTGTTTTTGGCTTACAAAACCAGGGCTTATTTTATTTTATTTTATTTGACTTAGCCTACTCTTTGCAGAAATAAAAATTAATGAATTAACGCATCAGTGAAAGGTTCAGTAATGTTCTAAAATAAGAGAGGCTAGGAATCTATTACAAGTTTTCCCCAATTACAATAGATCCTAAAAACTAAAAATTCTAAAATCTATTATTCTGATGCGATCATATTATAATTAGGCAATCAGTTAGGCAATGTACATAAAAGTTCACAAAGCACTCTGGGAAAGCGAGTTCTTAAGATGTAACATGGAATCAATGGAACTATCAGGAAAAAAAAAATACTTTGCCATTTCATCTTCTGAAATCCCTCCAACCCCACAGAAAACGCTGAGGGAAAATTGTCTGATGAATTTGTTCTCTGGCCTGGTTCACTTTTCTTTTTCACAGGCAACTCTAATATAGTTAATTATATAGGGCTTGAATAATGGCCGGTCAGTCGCAAGTCATGATGACGGTCCAAATTAGTTTTAGCTTGGTCATACCCCGGTTTTGGCTCAATGTTACTGGTTAAAATGACCAGCAAGGTAGAAATTTGACTAGACAAGTTACAATTCTGGCTGGACGTTGTCGGATGACCGACTGTTATTTCAAGCCCTGCTTAACTTACAGTACAGACACACACACTAACTGGGATCACTTTTACAAAGTTGTAACATACAGCAAAAACTGTAGCCAATTAGGAGAGAGCATATCATAATGATGTCAGCCAATCAAAACCTTTCATTGCCATGAGTTGTACAGCACGGCACGCAAAAGTATGACCACTTTTAATATATTTGCATACTTCTATGCACAGGCTTTTTGCTGCGAAATGTGCTTTTACATGCCTGATTTGGTAAATCAGAGAGCTTTGCATCAATTGTATCGGTTTGTTACCCACAGAATTTTGTTTTTTTTCACTGCTGGTAGTCAAAATTAAACAAGGTATAGACTGATTAGTTTTGATTGACGGCAGCGAAAAACCAATTTCACAACAAGCCGTTGAAATGTCCGAGTTCACAGAATATTGAGAATGGCATTAAATGTGGTCATACTTTTGCTTGTCTCGCTGTAACAATATCTTAGTTGTTTATCAGAAATATAATCAGATGTAGGTGTCTTTCCTTGCTCCTGATTGGCTTAAGTTGGATTCCTTTGTTTTCACTCTCCATCATGATTGGATAACTTTTTAAGAATGGCTGTTATGATGATTATTGCACTGGGTTATGAATAACATGATTCCTATCGCACTTCTGAACGGCACATTTATGACATAATACAAATCATAAGCAAGAGTCCTCAAGTGATGACGTCATAAAAATTATTTTTCACTGTATCATATTTTTGTTTCCCAATTGCGACAAACAATCAAAAAATACATTTATACACGTGTAAATGTGACGTTAAAATGTGACGAGAATTATTCAAATAGCAGCTGAGATATGATCATTTGAATATATAATTTCCCCATACAAACCACTGTATTTTCGGCTCAGTTCATAACTTCATGAAAATTGTTAAAGCCAAAAAAGTGAAAATTGTTAAAGCCAAAATTATTTTTTCGTGACGTCACACATGAGGTCTATATAGCCAATGTGCATGAGTGCAAAGTTCTAGCACAAAGAATGATGGGAAGCTGAGTCCTTATGCTTTTTTGGTTCCTATAAAAATTCATCTTACAATCTTTCTTCTAACATTTTCTATGGAAATAAAAGCATTTCAACAGACAAAAAATAACAGTAATTTTTTTCTGATATTTCCTTTGATTTCCTTGTTCCATGTTTACAGGACTCGCTTTCCCAGACTGCTTTGTGAGCTTTGATGCACATTACGTATTGGAAATTGAATTTATCTTTATTTGTTTTACAGAAAAACCGCATCCTCAAATCAGAAGTTAAGAAGTTGAAGAAAGAAGCTAGTGCTTAAATGTGACCTCTTCTTTGGAATCCTAATAAAATATTTGTTACAACTGAAGTGAATTGCCATAATTACAATGTCTACCATAATGTCTGCTTAGATAGTATGCATGCTCTGATTGGTTGAGAACTGTGCTGTATTAGAGAACAGAGCACAGTGCAGCTGTTGCCATCCATCTGTCCGCCTTTTTTACGAAGAAGTAAAAAGCGGCATTGAATATTCATGGACTGCTGGGAGGACTCCCTTTTTCCATACTCGCCTCATATTTTCCAATCTTAGCCCACCACTTTTTATGGGTGCTCCACAATCCGTGATACTACAATGCATTTTTCTTTCTATATAACTCAGCAAGTCTCACACAAGTGCGTTTGGTGCCTTTTAAGTTCTGTACTGAACAGAGCACGTAAAAAAGCTGTCATTTCTTAAAATTTAATAGTCTGGTTCACAGTTCCCTGTGCCATCTTCAAAGGTAGCTGCACTTGAGGTGACCTTGCAATGATAAAGACCTTTTTAAACATCATTTGAACAATTATTCACATGTCTTTATCATTGCAAGGTCATGTCTCATTTCAACGAAAAGGCATGGCTACTGTACAAGATGGCACAGGGAACTGTATTAGACTTGTTCTGGGGTAATGTCAACCTTCAGACCCTGTGTTGCTGATCCCTTGAGAAAAACATTCTTTCTTTGAGCTTATCTATATTTATTTATCTACTTGTGATGATAGTCAACAAAGAAATAATGCTCAAGGCAATGTCACATCTGAAATAGGAAAACAACTACGTATTAGGCTTTCAATAACATGACTCGAAGAAGGCATATCTTCCTTGGGGGATTACCAGACCATTTGATTTCTTCCCTTGATATAATTCCAATTCAATATGTGAGTTAGCTTGTAGTTAGCCATGCCCTGACTTAGATCAGCCCAGAGGTTGTTTCAGGGTTCTATCTGTGAGTTAGCCATGCCCTGACTTAGATCAGCCCAGAGGTTGTTTCAGGGTTTGATCTGTGAGTTAGCCATGCCCTGACTTACATCAGCCCAGAGGTTGTTTCAGAGTTTGATCTGTGAGTTAGCCGTGCCCTGACTTAGATCAGCCCAGAGGTTGTTTCAGAGTTTGATCTGTGAGTTAGCCATGCCCTGACTTAGATCAGCCCAGAGGTTGTTTCAGAGTTTGATCTGTGAGTTAGCCGTGCCCTGACTTACATCAGCCCAAAGGTTGTTTCAGGGTTCGATCTGTGAGTTAGCCGTGCCCTGACTTAGATCAGCCCAGAGGTTGTTTCAGAGTTTGATCTGTGAGTTAGCCATGCCTTGACTTAGATCAGCCCAGAGGTTGTTTCCGAGTTTGATCTGTGAGTTAGCCATGCCCTGACTTAGATCAGCCCAGAGGTTGTTTCAGAGTTTGATCTGTGAGTTAGCCGTGCCCTGACTTACATCAGCCCAGAGGTTGTTTCAGGGTTTGATCGGTTTGATCTGTGTGGGACAAGTTTGGGTTTCCTGTGTTGAGTTTTTGGGATCCCTGTGGTGCGGTGCCACGTCAAATCAATCCAAGATGGCGACCAATAACAAGTACTCTGTTCTTCTCCCCACCTATAACGAGAGGGAAAATTTACCACTTATCGTTTGGCTAATCGTTAAAGCTTTCACAGAAAGGTAAATAACAACTCAAACTTCATATCTGAAGCTTTGATTTTCTAATTGAAATGGTTCTAACGAGATTTAAGCGTAGTTTTGCAACTTCAAATTTAGACTTTGTGCATTTTTTTTGTTGTTGTTTACGTGGACAAGACAGGAGAAAATAAATAAGATCCAGGCTGAGAAAGTTAGACTTATATTCTGTTGTCAAGACAATTATATAGCTTACTTGCTTGTAAAAAGAATGAGTTAACCGGACCATATAAAGAAAAAATTGCAGTGCAAATTTCAAATCAATCTGATCCTCCCTGGAAATTCCTCCTTTGAAAGCACCACCCTCCCTGGAAAATCCGCTTGCAGAAAACACTGGGTCCCCCTGGATTTCCAGACTTCCTCAACGGGGGTGCAGACTAATTTTGGAATAGCCCAATGTGATCATTTTTACATTGTTTGCTGTTCTTTGCAGTGGATATGATTTTGAAATTATAGTCATTGATGATGGGAGTCCTGATGGAACTCTTGATGCAGCCAAGCAGCTTGAGAAGATCTACGGCAGTGATAAAATTGTGAGTTGTACTGCAGAATAGTAGATGGAGTTTGAGATTTTTTCAGGGGGTGGGGGGGGGGGGGGTGTTTTTTCAGGGGGTGGGGGGGGGGGGGTGAAGGAAATGAAGGTTTAGGGGCCAGTTATCCACCATATAAATCCTTATCCAGCAGATAAAACCTATACAAATTCCATACACTGTATAACTCTTATCTGGACCTATTTGTATGAAGGGTGAATAGCACTATCTGACAGAAAAATCTTATCCAGTGGATAAACTTATTAGAAAACGGCATCAACTTATCCACTGGATAAGGAGTTATCCATCGGATAGTGCTATCCACCCTTCGTACAACCGGGTCCTGGTGGATGACTTTATCAAGGCTTCATAAATCAGGCTCCAGGGTGGGTACTGCTACCGTCAAGAGATATTCATTCTGTTAAAATCACATGACATGTAACTTGTATGTTGGACAAGGGCCATAATTTTGTTAGCCAATGGATATATTAAGTGATACCCTCAAGAAACAGCAGCATCAATGAAACCTGCATATTTATAAACAAACATCTACTATGATAACATTTCATTATCAAATTAAACCTCTGAATTATCTGATCTACAGGTTTTAAGACCGAGAGAACGAAAACTAGGTTTAGGTGAGATTTTTCTTCCTCTTTTCATCTTATTCATACTTAATTCTTGCTTACATGTGTTTCCTGTCATAACCTTACTCGTCCTCCTACTTGTACAAATTCAAGGCTCAAAATTTTTAAATAATGGCCGGCCAATGGTCAATGTCTGGCTAAATTTGGTACTTGACTGGTCAAATATGGTTTTGAACGGACATATTGACTGGTCATATTTAACAAAAATAAAAATACCTCGGACATCTTGACCAGCGTATGACTGGCTGTTATTTTGAGCCCTGAAATTTAACAATAATATTGTTGTCACTGAAGCTTGGGTCTTTAACTTGTAACTTTATAACTTTATTAGTGGGATCCTAGGAGATGCCTGACTAGATTTCATTTTCTTCCTTTCCCTTCCATTCTCTTATCTGACAAATCTGACTTTCTGACGCTTTACCTTCAAGTATTAATTTTAAGTTATCGCTAAAAAATTTTTTGTCTACTTTAAAATCGTTTCTTTATAACTAAATAGGTTATATATTGCTTGAATTATGCATATAATATGTGTAATATCTATATCTCATATCATTCATGTTCATTTTAGAGGACCCTCCTGAAAATCATCACCGATGAGTGTGGCTTCCTTGTTAAATATAATTATATTAGTATAAATATAAATATAATAAATATAATCTCGGATTATCAGCCAATAATCACCTTTTCGGACAAAATGGCTGTCAGCATGACCGTCGCGCTTTTAAAAAATAAAATATTTTCACTTTCAATGTTGTTTCCTTCTTTCTTTTTTGAAATAACCACCTTTTTATTTATACTAAAACAATTATTCACCTCAGGCTCAGTGATTATCGATGAATATTTACCTCGCAGCTCGAAGACTCGCCGCTTGGTAAATATTCATCGATAATCACTTCGCCTTCGGCGAATAATTGCTAAATAATAATAATAATAATAATAATAATCTTTTCTTATCTCTTTTTCCTATGTTTGATTTTGTTGTCTTTTTTAATCTAGGCACTGCGTACATCCATGGGATGAAACATGCAACAGGGGATTTTATTTTCATAATGGATGCCGACTTGTCACATCATGTAAGTCGTCAATTTTCTATCTTTTTTTTCCCCTTTCTTTCGTACACTTTCCACACTATATTGATTAAAAGATGATGAAAGAGGGCAAAGGTTAGACCAGCTATTCAATACACCAGTTTCACATTCAATGCAAACTGCTGTTTTTGAAGACCATAGACTCATTTGCTCAGACTTAGCCTCATTTATAAGTCAGCTATTCAACGACATCATTAAAAGCCTGTGGGATTTCAAAACATTGGTATTATTCAACTTGCACATTCTTTACGTTACAGTTGACTTTTGCAAATCATTAGCAACAGCCAACTTTAATGTAAAGAATGTGCAAGATGAATAATACCAATCCCACAGATTTTAATGATGTCGTTGGCATTTTGGCATGCTTAGTTGAAGGGAATTCTCGAAAGGTCTGTACTGTATATGATTGTTGATATATTTTCTCAAATTTCTCATTCACAGCCCAAATTTATACCAGAATTTATCAGGTAAATCTTCATGGTAATTCCCTAACAGTAGAATAACATGTGTGTTTGGGATATGGAAAGCACAGGGAAGTCAGAACAGGTGGTGTGCACGTGTGCCACTAATGCAAATTATCTCTCATCAATGCAACCCAGGTTTAATTCCTGGGCTCTGCATTGTATGTGAGTAGAGTTGTTTGTCTGTTCTCTCCCGGGGGGGGGGGGGGGGTACTCCCCTATATTTGCTATACGGGTATGTGCTGCCCGATAGGGTATGGTTTTTTGGCTTTTAGGTCTGGGGTAGGGTATCATTTTTTTACAATTTGTCTGGGGAAGGGTAAGGTTTTTGTCTGGGATAGGGTATCTTTTTGACATTTTGTCTGGGATAGGGTTATGTTTTAGTTGTTTTAAAAAAATAAAAAAAAAAACGATTTAAATTCAATTAAACAATTGCCAAATAGTTATTGAAATCTATTGAGTTTAGTCTGGGATAGGGTTTACAATTCTTAGGTTTAGTCTGGGGTAGGGTATATGAAATCAAAATTCTAGGTCTGGGATAGGGTCAGGGTTTTGAGGACCTGGCAGTACACCCCCACCCAAGTTGGGGTGGTAGTACCCCCCCCCCCCCCCAGGGTTCTCTCCTGTGCTTTGAGGATTTTTCTTTCTTCAGCCATAATACTACCAGCCATGGGTGACCTATCCTTCTCATGCATTCACATAACAGAATCATTGATATTCTATATTTGTTTTCAGGAAACAGGCAGAAAAAGATTACGATATTGTATCTGGTACAAGATACAGTGGCAATGGAGGTGTATTTGGGTGGGATTTGAAGCGAAAACTAATAAGGTATAAACTAATAAGGTATAAACTAATAAGGTATAAACTAATAAGGTATAAACTAATAAGGTATAAACTAATAAGGTATAAACTAATAAGGTATAAACTAATAAGGTATAAACTAATAAGGTATAAACTAATAAGGTATAAACTAATAAGGTATAAACTAATAAGGTATAAACTAATAAGGTATAAACTAATAAGGTATAAACTAATAAGATATAAACTAATAAGGTATAAACTAATAAGGTATAAACTAATAAGGTATAAACTAATAAGGTATAAACTAATAAGGTATAAACTAATAAGGTATAAACTAATAAGGTATAAACATATATGGTATAAACTAATAAATTCATAAATAATAACTTAGTAGTGATAGCCAGGTGATCTGGAATCTAGGCGCGCAATGCATTGTTTGTCACAGCGAAAATTTCCAAGTGTTTTCTATTATCTCTTGTCAAAATGAAATATTTTCTATCAATAATGACGAAATATGCTTTTTCTAAAAGGTATTTGGCGATTCTTTGCACGGATGAGTTTTATTTTATTTATTTACGAGCAAAAGCTGTTATAAATCGAGCTGAAAACCTGGAACTAGGAAACATTGAGCTACGAACAAAATGTTCGCTGATTGGCTAATTCCCTTCGGCCTGAGAGAAGCAAGATCACCTGGAGAGGACACTAGAGAAAAACGTTTACGCATGTGTGCCTTTCAGCACGCTTTCCAAGAAATTACAAGAGTTTTAGTGAGAAAATAAATGCTTGTTTTCTCCAAGTATACAAAAAACTTCCTGTGTATACTTTTGTGGGACGAAGATACTGTATTAATAAAGACAGTATGAAAGAATTAGCCTTAAGTTTCAAGAACTGACTTTAAGTTTTGGCATTTTGTAAAGACTATTCTTCAGGCAAGTGTGAAAGTCAAATTTGTATATTTCTACAATAACACGAAGACGCTTTTGACTAATTTGCATGCAGACTTAGAGCATGCACAGACATTTTTCATGCATGTTGTTATAGAGTGAAATTTCATAAGATGCGTGTCACTTTATTCATTACATATTTTTTTATGTGTTCCAACAGCCGTGGAGCTAACTATCTCACCCAAGTCCTTCTACGCCCAGGAGCCTCAGACTTAACTGGAAGCTTCAGGTAAATAGTACTGTACAAATATTTGTCAGGCATCTTGCATGATCATTGGGCTTGATTATAATTATAGCCATTTGAAAAAAAGGTTGGTGAAGGTTTTGTTGCATTTTGCATGCTGCATGTTGCTTACCAAGCTCCCGGGGGGGGGGGTACTCCCTTTAATGGACTATACGGGATGCTCCGCCCGAAAAGGGGTACTTTTTTCAGGTCGCACGTATAGCAAAGGGGTGGAAATTTGTGAGTTTTGGTATAAAAAGGGGTAGATTTTCTTCAAAGGTATATGAAAAGGGTACCGGCAAAAAGGTATAAAAAAGGTGTATTTTTTTGCTGAAATTTAGTATATCAAAGGGTAAGGGGTCGAGAGTCCAGGCGGAGCATCCCCGTATGAAACGACCCGAAGTACCCTCCACCCCCCCCCCCCCCCGGGACCAAGCTTAAAATGCATTATATTCATATGTCAATAATGTCAGCACAAAAGAAAATATGCTGGAAAAACCTGCAGATAAAGTTTGGGTAAATTCCATATTATTGTGACCTTTCGTTGCTTGAATTCACAACACCCATACAGTCTGCATTTTGGACTTTGTTTGCAATATGGAACAAGCAACAAAACCTTGACTAACCTTTTTTGAAATAGCTGTATTACCAAAGATGCTTTGGTATTTCCCATTTCAGACCATGTATCATTCCCTAGAGTATACTTTCTTTGTTTAACGGTTGCACATGAGAAGGCACATGAGAAGGCACATGAATATGGATACAGCTCAAACAAAGAATCTTATTCTCAAGACCATGTCATTCCCTTGAGTATCATTTCTTTGTTTAACAGTTGCACATGAGAAGACACATGTATATGGATACAACTCAAACAAAGAATCTTATTCTCAAGAGAATGACACGTGGTCTGAAATGGGAAAACATTACACCCAAAGTAAAGAGGTTAATCACTACTCTTCATGATTTGTAAAATATAGGTTATACAAGAAAGAAGTCCTTCAGAATTTAGTAGACGCTTGTGTTTCTAAAGGCTATGTCTTCCAGATGGAAATGATCGTACGAGGAAGACAATTAGGATATACCATTGGAGAGGTAGGAATCGTAACAGTTAGAGATAAGATGATTTATTATTCAGAGCCTCAATTTCAGAACTTTCAGAGGGGTTGGGGCATTACCCTGGACCCCCAAATTAGACCTCCCCCTCCCCCACTCAAAATTATGCTCTGCAGTCCCTGCACCATGCAATAATTTATTGATATTGATAACTATTACTCTATTGCAGGTACCAATATCATTTGTCGACAGAGTTTATGGAGAGTCTAAGCTTGGTGGAAGTGAAATTGTCCATTTTGCAAAAGGACTCTTGTACCTGTTTGCTACCACATAGTAACATTGTAACAGAGCTCCAACAATGTAGAAAAATTAACTTCTTTTTATTATTAAAAGTTAAGAATAATCTAGGAAATCTAGTCTAATCTAATAGTAGATATCAGAGTTACACTTCATTGCCTTCGAAACAATATTGTTTCAAGGCGTGGCATTTTGGGTCAGTTTCTCTACACTTACTGTATTGTTGACCCAACTGCCTGGACTTGAAACAATTATTTGAAGACAATGTAGTGTAACTCTGATATCTGCTATTCTTTTTACTATAAGAAAGTTAGGAATAAATCTAGAATGCGAACAGCCTTTTTCTTGATCAGCTTTATAAAAATGTGTTCAGTCAATATGGTTGTAAAATCGACTTGAGTTCTCTCCTACACCCTAAAGCAGCTTGCTTCTGTTCTCCCTCAAGCCAAGAATAATCAATGATATGAAATCAGCCAAGAGTGGAACAGAAAACGGCTTCGTCAAGTTAATTCTATAACAGAGCAGTTTTTATTAACCCGTGAAACAAAGTGTACTATTTAAAGTGTAATAGTAAGAAAAAGGAAACAAAAGAAAAAGTGTATTTCACGGGTTTATAAGAATCACTCTAATAGGACTTTCATTTTACATAATTATAATACAGTTATCAAAAAACTCAGCAGACATTTAAAAACAAATGGAAAATAAAAAGGGAGGAATGGGAAAAAAATGAAGAAAAATGGTCAAAAAATAAAAATTGATAAAAAGGTTTGTCAGAGTCAAATAATAATAGAATAAAAGTATTATTCATTGTGGAAATGTAATAAAATGATACATATTCGTTTGTAATCGTGAGATAAACAAATAAGTATCATTTCATTACTCAAATAATAGCCGTCCATTGCTTTTTATGAGAATTATTTAAAAAGTTCAAAGACTTGGCTGCCATATTGGGTGATGTAACAAGAAATTTTTGAGTCATCCAGTATGGCTGCCATGACTTCACATGTACCCCTAGAAATATATTACTTAATTATTACACTTGAGTATACTTCTAATAGACCCCTTGCAGCACGTCGTTGGAATGCAGCTCAATTTAGAGAACAAAAGAATAGGTTCCAATTCTCAGGAGATTGAAATTCTTTTGTTTTGCCTTCCAAATTGAGCTGCTTTGACGTCATGTGAAAGGGGTCTGTACTACAGAGAATCATTGATGGGCATTGGAATGAAATCCAAAGTTTTAAAAACAATGTAAATGTTTTTAAATGACTACACTACAATTATTATATGCTATTAAAGTTACAACTGGGTATCAATAACACTACTGATTCATTAATCAATAGTGATTTCAATATATACAGTCAATAAACCTCTTTAGTTTGGGTATTTGTATTGCCCATTTCAGACCATGTGTGGCAGAGCTAGGGGGGGGGGGCCTTACCTTCCCTCACTTTTTAGTAGTTTGACTACCAAAATACGGTCCATAAAATACCTATAAGCCCCCCCACTTTTTTTGGGATTTGACAAAGTTCAGCCAAACCAAACAGCTTCACTACCTCTACCTATAATATGTTAAATACTATGAGTATTTGGGTCTTTGACCTCATGCCGTGAGAGAAGCATGCGTAAAAATACCAATATTTACACAAATGTAGTAAGTGTTCCATTTAACAATTAGTCCTCGAGTCCGAATGGTCTACGGGCCATGAGGGCGAGAGGTCTAATTGTTTTAGTAAAAACCTACTAATTGGTCCAATAAAAGGATGCAAAAAGTTTTGGATTTTGCTTTAAATATATTTTTTTTGGTTTTCAAAACCGGCGCTTTTCGCTACTAGAGGTCTATCACTAATAGACCCCTAGTAGCTCAGCCAATCACAGGGCTCGATTGGTGATAGACCATTAGTAGGTTTTTTCTAATAGTAAATAGTACCTAATTGCAATCACTGCAAAAAAATCCCTGATAATCCAATCTTAATGCAAGGGAATAAGAACATCTTTAGGTAGATCAAGTACACAGACTTGGAGACATGATCTCGATACTGGCATCTTAGTGACTTCCTTCCAGTTGTCTTCCTTCTTATTGTAAAGTACAACACTGTTGAGCTTGCCGTTAGGGGTACCATCAGATTCACCACCAAATAGGAATATGTCATCATCGACCTGAGCTATTCCGCAAGCTGCTCTTGGTACCGGCATGCTTATTATGGTATCCCAGTGGTCTGTTTCAGGGTCGTAGAGTTCACAACTGTCATACGCCACCCATTGATCTCCTGGGTATCCACCGGCGATAAACACTTTCCCTCTCAGATTTGCCCCAGCGGCATAACACCTTTTCTCATTCATAGCCGCAATTGGCATCCATTGGTCCGTCTCTATGTCGTACCTTTCTCCTGATTGATACACTTCCTCTGCACAACATCCCCCAACAACATACACAAATGAACCAACTAGGACAGCACAGTGGGCCATGCGCGGACAGCTCATGGGTGCCAATGTGTCCCATTTTTCTTGCTTGGGGTCATATACTCTAACTTTGTCTTGTCCTTGTAACTCATCATCGTAGACAGGATTTAAATTTTCCCCACCAAAAAGAAAAACTTTTTCCTTAAAAGATACAATCGCTGAATGCTTCACTGACAGAAAACCTTCTGCTATATAATTTGGGTTGCAAGTGTTGGCTTGTACATCAACCATTTCCATCCGACATGTTGACCTTCCCCCTAAGATAATTATGGAGCCTCCGCAAACAGCAGCACAGTGGCGCGACCGTCCCTCTTTCATTTTTACACCTATTTCATACCAACCACCGTTTGGCAATGCATAAGCAATCATGCGTGGAATTGCTTTCATTCTTGCAATATGCCCACCAACAACTATTGCAACTTTCAGGTTTGTCCTCTGGACACAATTCCTTTGGCTTTGGTATGAGTTTAGAGCCATATCTGGAAAGAGATGCATTTCCAAAGCCTCCTTCAAGATATTAGTACACACAGCGTTTTCCTTAATCAAATCTTCTTCCCCTAAATATTCTGTCAATGATACCTTGGACATTGAGAACATCCTTATAGATTTCAGAAGCTGGGGCAAATATTCCTCACGGTTTGAGACATCATATTTAACCCAATCTAACACTCTATCCAGAACGTGTTCCTCTCTTTCAACTTCAAGGTCATCTTCTTTGATTAAGCTCTCCAGAGTCAAAAAATCAAGCTGTTTGAAGTACTCAGAAAGCGAAGCATTCTCAAATTTCTCAAGCATGCATTCAGAAGCTCGTTCTATAAGATCCATGCAAGAATATCTGACCCCAAACACATTGAGGTCAATACAATTATGGGATGATAAGTTCTCGAGAAGCACAGAACTGGCCAAACTTTTCAAACTTGGCATTATCAGATAGTCCGCCGCCATAATGATCTCTTTAGCATTAGAAAAATCGATGATAATCTCGCCACTATACATGTAGTTTAAGACATTTTGGATCATAGAAGAGCTAAGAGCTTCTATCTTAATGACACTGGATGTCCTTTCAAGCAAATCGCTTGAGAAAAGCCCAAAAAAATAGGGACTTGCTGCAGCAAGGACGATCTTGTTAGCTGGAAATATCTGGCCCTCGACCGACAATGACACATCACAGAAAATCTCTTCGTGTCGTAGCTCGTTGAGACGACTGTATACATCAAGCTTAAAGTTTTTGTCGTGTTTTTTGCTTCCTCGATCTACTACTTCAGACATTTTAAAATGTGATAATTATTTTGTGGACTTTCTCTTTCCTTTTTCCAAGTTGTCGAACAACTGTCGAACATACTCCGAACCTATTCCGAATACCCGAATTGACGAACTTGGATTTACCACAGGAAGCCCAAGCAGTGTACTTGGGACCTAAATGTGAGTAGTTTTTTAAAAATTCATTTGAAAAGTGATTTCGTAAAAATTTGTACTCGGTAAATTTATGTTATGTTATCGATATATGGAGCATTTCCGAGATCGCCTAGAGTTTAAGTCGGGCTGCACGCGGGCTATAATTCGCCCGCCCGTGGAGCATCGAGATATCTACGATTACAAGCACAGGCAGCCCAAACAAAGCCATTCAGAGGTTGAGGAACTGGGTCGAGTTGGTATTGCAGTGGATTGTGGGTTGTTTTAGGGGACATATTTCAAAGATGGCGTTTATTTTGTTTTGCTTAATTTTGAGAAACTAGACCTACGACTTAGCTATCATCTGCTCATGGCGTAAAAGATGGCGGATGCATTAGTGACAAGAAAGAAGGTACGCTTTGAAACGTGCATTGTCATAGTTTGCTTAAGTGCATGGAGCGCTTTTTAATTAAATGGCGATGACAGCTGGACTGGAAATACAGCTGGGCCAGGAAAAGTAAGCGAAGGTGAACGATCAGGATACAAGGCCACTGTACCACTGATAAGGATGAGCTTTTCAGGTCCTTCTTCTTCTGTTCACCCCTTTTCTTCTTATTAATGTTCTCCTTTCCTTTTTCCTTTCCTTCTCCGTCCCCTTTTTACCCCTTCTCTTCTAGTAGATAAAATCTGTTTCTTCTCCGATCTTCTAATCTATTTGGAGTGAGAGAAGAACTAATCAAACAGACAGAGTAGACAGTAGGAAACCTTCGCCATCCACTTCTCGTCCTTCTATTCTTCATTATATCTTCCTCGAGTAGATCCTTCTTTCCCCTCTTACGTTCTTTTGCAACAACTACATTCGAAATGCAATGATTCTTTCTCAAAGATCTCGCTAGGCACAGATTCAGACCAGTTTTCATCCGGCGTCTTGTTCAATGAAAACTGTCCATGAGATTTTCCTGTAAACGCGGTAGCAACTGAACCTAGACCTTTTTTCTCTTCGTCTAACCAGCCGGTTCGACTTGTATACAGCTGGCTTGTTCTACAAGTAGCTCTCCACATAAGTATGAGCTGTATTTATGTTTTCACCAGCGCCAGACCATTACCTTTCGTACCGACTTTGGCCACCTTCAGGACACTTAACTCATGCTTCAGCAGCTTCAGTGCACTTTCCACAAAAGATGCCTCTTGCAATTGTATTCACGGCTGCTCGAAGATCTCTCATGCGCCATAAATACAATACTGGGTTAATAGCAGAATTGGAAATAATTATCAATTCACCCAACCACCAAAAGATATATTCTGACTTCTTCTCTTCAATCGGGGCATCTTTCACCTTAAACAAAATTATCGATGAGATGAAAAAGGGGACATAAAAAAGTAACAAGATAGCACATACAATGACCATCGTGTTGAGGATCTTGCGATACTTTGCTGCTGTCATATTGGAACTAACTTGAACTGTGTCTTCACCGTTATTTGGCGAAACAGTACAAGTCAGGTTTTTCAAGTGATAATAAGCCATGCTGTAGCAAATTACGATTATGACGAGCAACGCAAAGACGATGATACCCATTGCTATCATGTAGAGAGGAAATTTTCTAGTTGAAAAGTCGACTCCGACCATCAAAGCAAGAATACATAGTACAGCCCAGCTCAGCAACGCGAAACAGATAACACGCCTTAAAGTTACAACAGTGTGATAGCGATTCTTGAGTGAAGATGCCAACAGCCTATCCACACTGATTGCCGCAAGTGTTAAAATCGATATTCCACTTGTGCAGTAACCAAACTGCCTGCCAATCAATCCCAACGTGCAATGCATTTCAATCCGATATTCAATCATTGCAACATAATCTAGAACCATCAATGGCTGAAAAAGTACTCCATTCATGAAGTCTGCTACTGCTATATTTGCAAGAAGCACATACGATGGCTTGTGGAGGGATGGAGTCTTCCAGATGGCTACGAGCACGAGCAGATTTAAAATGATTGTTGGTATGGCTATGATAACATACAAGGATGCCATGATGATGTAAAAGACTGGAGTGTGAAAGATAATGGAAATACCGTAGAAACATTTAACATACATCTTTAACCATACAGCAGCACTGAGTTTGACGAGGAAAGATTTTCACCTATACTGTTGTGTCTTATTTCATTTCTGTTGCCATAGCAGTACAGAATGTTCTGTTGATTGCAGATACATAATTTCTGCAAGTCATCAATTTTGACTGATGTCTCCCGAGTACACAATTTGCTCCGCACGACAAATTTAAACAACGAAGACTGATGTAATTGTTCAAGAATGATTAGTTCTGCAATTACTTCTCGTTACTCACCTTAACAGGAAAATCTGACTGTTTTCACAGAACTGACTGGTGTGAATCTACGCCTGGTGAGATCCTTATTAAGAAGCAATCAATATCTGATATTTTGAATAACGTTGCAAAATAACGGAAGTGAAGGAAAGAAGGATCGAAGATATATAGAGTAGAAGGAGGAGGAGAAGTGGATAGTGAAGGTTTTCTACTTGCAGCTAGTCTCCCCGTCGTCCTTTCCTTTTTTGGTTGGTTGGTTGGTTGGTTGGATGACCACATTAATGGCGGTCCCATCCCATCGTTCGTTCGTTCGTTCGTTCGTTCGTTCGTTCGTTCGTTCGTTCGTTCGTTCGTTCGTTCGTTCGTTCGTTCGTTCGTTCGTTCGTTCGTTCGTTCGTTCGTTCGTTCGTTCGTTCGTTCGTTCGTTCGTTCGTTCGTTCGTTCGTTCGTTCGTTCGTTCGTTCGTTCGTTCGTTCGTTCGTTCGTTCGTTCGTTCGTTCGTTCGTTCGTTCGTTCGTTCGTTCGTTCGTTCGTTCGTTCGTTCGTTCGTTCGTTCGTTCGTTCGTTCGTTCGTTCGTTCGTTCGTTCGTTCGTTCGTTCGTTCGTTCGTTCGTTCGTTCGTTCGTTCGTTCGTTCGTTCGTTCGTTCGTTCGTTCGTTCGTTCGTTCGTTCGTTCGTTCGTTCGTTCGTTCGTTCGTTCGTTCGTTCGTTCGTTCGTTCGTTCGTTCGTTCGTTCGTTCGTTCGTTCGTTCGTTCGTTCGTTCGTTCGTTCGTTCGTTCGTTCGTTCGTTCGTTCGTTCGTTCGTTCGTTCGTTCGTTCGTTCGTTCGTTCGTTCGTTCGTTCGTTCGTTCGTTCGTTCGTTCGTTCGTTCGTTCGTTCGTTCGTTCGTTCGTTCGTTCGTTCGTTCGTTCGTTCGTTCGTTCGTTCGTTCGTTCGTTCGTTCGTTCGTTCGTTCGTTCGTTCGTTCGTTCGTTCGTTCGTTCGTTCGTTCGTTCGTTCGTTCGTTCGTTCGTTCGTTCGTTCGTTCGTTCGTTCGTTCGTTCGTTCGTTCGTTCGTTCGTTCGTTCGTTCGTTCGTTCGTTCGTTCGTTCGTTCGTTCGTTCGTTCGTTCGTTCGTTCGTTCGTTCGTTCGTTCGTTCGTTCGTTCGTTCGTTCGTTCGTTCGTTCGTTCGTTCGTTCGTTCGTTCGTTCGTTCGTTCGTTCGTTCGTTCGTTCGTTCGTTCGTTCGTTCGTTCGTTCGTTCGTTCGTTCGTTCGTTCGTTCGTTCGTTCGTTCGTTCGTTCGTTCGTTCGTTCGTTCGTTCGTTCGTTCGTTCGTTCGTTCGTTCGTTCGTTCGTTCGTTCGTTCGTTCGTTCGTTCGTTCGTTCGTTCGTTCGTTCGTTCGTTCGTTCGTTCGTTCGTTCGTTCGTTCGTTCGTTCGTTCGTTCGTTCGTTCGTTCGTTCGTTCGTTCGTTCGTTCGTTCGTTCGTTCGTTCGTTCGTTCGTTCGTTCGTTCGTTCGTTCGTTCGTTCGTTCGTTCGTTCGTTCGTTCGTTCGTTCGTTCGTTCGTTCGTTCGTTCGTTCGTTCGTTCGTTCGTTCGTTCGTTCGTTCGTTCGTTCGTTCGTTCGTTCGTTCGTTCGTTCGTTCGTTCGTTCGTTCGTTCGTTCGTTCGTTCGTTCGTTCGTTCGTTCGTTCGTTCGTTCGTTCGTTCGTTCGTTCGTTCGTTCGTTCGTTCGTTCGTTCGTTCGTTCGTTCGTTCGTTCGTTCGTTCGTTCGTTCGTTCGTTCGTTCGTTCGTTCGTTCGTTCGTTCGTTCGTTCGTTCGTTCGTTCGTTCGTTCGTTCGTTCGTTCGTTCGTTCGTTCGTTCGTTCGTTCGTTCGTTCGTTCGTTCGTTCGTTCGTTCGTTCGTTCGTTCGTTCGTTCGTTCGTTCGTTCGTTCGTTCGTTCGTTCGTTCGTTCGTTCGTTCGTTCGTTCGTTCGTTCGTTCGTTCGTTCGTTCGTTCGTTCGTTCGTTCGTTCGTTCGTTCGTTCGTTCGTTCGTTCGTTCGTTCGTTCGTTCGTTCGTTCGTTCGTTCGTTCGTTCGTTCGTTCGTTCGTTCGTTCGTTCGTTCGTTCGTTCGTTCGTTCGTTCTCTCCCTCTCTCCCTCTCTCACTCTCTCACTCTCTCACTCTCTCCCTCCCTCCCTATTTCCCTCCCTCCTCCCCTTCCTCTCTTCCTCTCTTTCTTTTTTTGCCTTGCAAAGAAAAATACCAAAACGTTATTTCTTTGTCACACAGCAAGAACAGGAATAAAAGAACATGGCCGCCATCTCGTGGTGCAAAATTTAAAAAATTCTCCTTTGAGAATGTAGTTCTCAATTTAATTAAAATGCTTCCGAAACATAATGGCTGTCATTGTTCTCCTTAAAGAAAAGTGTCAAAAATGCTTTTTATTGGTTGATAACTTCAAATATCTAAGTTAACCCGATTGTGACGGGACAAGTTCAAGGTCGATATTACTGTTTCCCTCCCTGAGTAATTCACCTTCCTTCCGACAAGAATCAAGCACAACATACAGTGATGATAGCATTTAATACGAGGGCAAAATCAGAACAGCGATAAACTAAATGCATAAAACTCTAAATGAAAATACTCAACTTAACTTAATTCTACTGTGACTAACAACTAAAACTAATAATTATAAAGTTCCGGTATTCAATGTTCAATGTTCAGTTCTTACTTTCAAGGTTCAAAATATGGTTCAGTGTTCTTGTTTCTTAGTGTTCTTGTTGGTTTACTTTCTCTAGAACTTGGCCACTTTTCCTCGCTGCAAGATTAAACGCAGTATCCTGTGTTTAAATAGTTGAAGAGGTTCTCAGCTCTTCCGATTCTCTTGGTTCTGTCTCGGTTTATAGACCAACTCAACTGGGTAGCACCAGTTTGCAACATAGTGTTCTCTATTTAAGTCTATCTCTTTACAATGGATTTTGTAACTGATTCAAACTGAATAGAAAGACTTAAGATAGGTTATGTAACTCCTATTGTCCTTAGTATTTAGATAATCCTTCTAGAGGTAAAAAAAAAACGCTGTCATTAATAATACAACTTGGTATAACAAAAGAAACATGATTTCCTGGGGCTTAATTATTTCGTGACACCGATGCACCTGCTGTGACCAACTGCGGAGCGGCCCTAAGAAAATTCCAATTTTCAATCGAAGGGTCAATAAAAATGTCGGCAACAAATCATATTTTGAATGAACCAATTGACACAATCATGAAAATAATATCCTAGGTTCTTAGGAAGTGCAAATAAAATACTTCAAGCTTTTGTCATGTTTTTTGCTTCCACGATCTACTACTTCAGACATTTTAAAATGTAATAATTACTTTCTGGACTTTCTCATTCTTTTTTCCAAGTTGTCGAACAACTGTCGAACATACTCCGAACCTATTCCGAATACCCGAATTGACGAACTTGGATTTACCACAGGCAGCCCAAGCAGTGTACTTGAGGCCTAAATATGAGTATTTAAAAAAAAAATTCATTTGTTTGCTCAAGTGCATGTAGCGCTTTTTAATTAAATGGCGATGACAGCTGGACTGGAAATACAGCTGGGCCAGAAAAAGTATAGGTGAAGGTGAACGATCAGGGTGCAAGGCCACTGTACCACTGATAAGGATGAGCTTTTCAGGTCCTTCTTCTTCTGTTCACCCCTTTTCTTCTTATCAATGTTCTCCTTTCCTTTTTCCTTTCCTTCTCCGTCGTCTTTCTCCCTTCTCTTCTAATAGATAAAATCTGTTTCTTCTCCGATCTTCTAATCTGTTTGGAGTGAGAGAAGAACTAATCAAACAGACAGAGTAGACAGTAGGAAACCTTCGCCATCCACTTCTCCTCCTTCTACTCTTCGTTATATCTTCCTCGAGTCGATCTTTCTTTCCCCTCTTACGTTCTTTTGCAACAACTACATTCGAAATGCAATGATTCATTCTCAAAGATCTCGCTAGGCACAGATTCAGACCAGTTTCCATCGTCTTGTTCAATGAAAACAGTCCATGAGATTTTCCTGTTAAACGCGGTAGCAACTGAACCTAGACCTTTTTTCTCTTCGTCTAACCAGCCGGTTCGACTTGTATACAGCTGGCTTGTTCTACAAGTAGCTTTCCACATAAGTCTAAACTGTATTTATGTTTTCACCAGCACCAGACCATTATCAGCAATTTCAATTTGTACCGTCACTTTGCCCATCTTCAGGACACTTAACTCATGCTTCACTGTGCGGCTTCAGTGCACTTTCCACAAAAGATGCCTCTTGCAATTGTATTCACGGCTGCTCGAAGATCTCTCATACGCCATAAATACAAGACTGGGTTGATAGCAGAATTGGAGACAATTATCAATTCACCCAACCGCCAAAAAATATATCCTAACTTTATCTCTTCAATCGGGGCATCTTTCACCTTAAACACAATTATCGATGAGATGAAAAAGGGGACATAAAAAAGTAACAAGATAGCACATACAATGACCATCGTGTTGAGGATCTTGCGATACTTTGTTGCTGTCATATTGGAACTAACTTGAACTGTGTCTTCACCGTTATTTGGCGAAACAGTACAAGTCAGGTTTTTCAAGTGATAATAAGCCATGCTGTAGCAAATTACGATTATGACGAGCAACGCAAAGACGATGATACCCATTGCTATCACGTAGAGAGGAAATTTTCTAGTTGAATAGTCGACTCCGATCACCAAAACAAGAATGCATAGTACAGCCCAGCTCAGCGACGCGAAACAAATAACACGCCTTAAAGTTACAACCGTGTGATAGCGATTCTTGAGTGAAGATGCCAACAGCCTATCCACACTGATTGCCGCAAGTGTTAAAATCGATATTCCACTTGTGTAGTAACCAAACAGCCTGCCAATAAATGCCAACGTGCAATGCATTTCAATCCGATATTCAACCATTGCAACATAATTTAGAACCATCAATGGCTGAAAAAGTACTCCATTCATGAAGTCTGCTGCTGCTATATTTGCAAGAAGCACATACGATGGCTTGTGGAGGGATGGAGTCTTCCAGATGGCTACGAGCACGAGCAGATTTAAAATAATTGTTGGTATGGCTGAGATAACATACAGGGATGATATGATGATGTAAAAGACTGGAGTGTGAAAGATTATGGAAATACCGTAGAAACATTTAAAATACATCTTTAACCATACAGCAGCACTGAGTTTGTCGAGGAAAGATTTTCACCTATACTGTTGTGTCTTATTTCATTTCTGTTGCCATAGCAGTACAGAATGTTCTGTTGATTGCAGATACATAATTTCTGCAAGTCATCAATTTTCACTGATGTCTCCCGAGTACACAATTTGCTCCGCACGACAAATTAAACAACGAAGACCGATGTAATTGTTTAAGAATGATTATAGTTCTGCAATTACTCCTCGTTACTCACCTTAACAGGAAACCTGACTGTTTTCACAGAACTGACTGGTCTGAATCTACGCCTGGTGAGATCCTTATTAAGAAGCAATCAATATATTTTGAATAACGTTGCAAAATAACGAAAGAAGGAAGTAGGATCGACTCGAGGAAGATATAAAGAGTTGAAGGAGAAGGATAATTATAAGTGGATTGTGAAGGTTTTCTACTTGCACCTATTCTCCCTGTCATTTTGATCAGTTTAGTCTTCTCTCACTACAAAATAGATTAGAAGATTGGAGAGCAAACAGATTAATTGGTCTTCTAGCAAGAAATGGAGAAAGAGAAGGAGAAGGAAAGGAGTACGCTAACGAGGGTGAACAGAAGAAGGACCTGAAAAGTTCATCCTTATCAGTGGTACAGTGGTCTTGTATCTTGATCGTTCACCTTCGCTTACTTTTCCTGGCCCAGCTGTATCTCCAGTCCAGCTGTCATCGCCATTTAATTAAAAAGCGCTACGTGCACTTAAGCAAACAGCACAGTTTCACTTTTCACTTGTCTTGAATAGCTTTTCACGGTTGGTTGGTTGGTTGGTTGGTTGGTTGGTTGGTTGGTTGGTTGGTTGGTTGGTTGGTTGGTTGGTTGGTTGGTTGGTTGGTTGGTTGGTTGGTTGGTTGGTTGGTTGGTTGGTTGGTTGGTTGGTTGGTTGGTTGGTTGGTTGGTTGGTTGGTTGGTTGGTTGGTTGGTTGGTTGGTTGGTTGGTTGGTTGGTTGGTTGGTTGGTTGGTTGGTTGGTTGGTTGGTTGGTTGGTTGGTTGGTTGGTTGGTTGGTTGGTTGGTTGGTTGGTTGGTTGGTTGGTTGGTTGGTTGGTTGGTTGGTTGGTTGGTTGGTTGGTTGGTTGGTTGGTTGGTTGGTTGGTTGGTTGGTTGGTTGGTTGGTTGGTTGGTTGGTTGGTTGGTTGGTTGGTTGGTTGGTTGGTTGGTTGGTTGGTTGGTTGGTTGGTTGGTTGGTTGGTTGGTTGGTTGGTTGGTTGGTTGGTTGGTTGGTTGGTTGGTTGGTTGGTTGGTTGGTTGGTTGGTTGGTTGGTTGGTTGGTTGGTTGGTTGGTTGGTTGGTTGGTTGGTTGGTTGGTTGGTTGGTTGGTTGGTTGGTTGGTTGGTTGGTTGGTTGGTTGGTTGGTTGGTTGGTTGGTTGGTTGGTTGGTTGGTTGGTTGGTTGGTTGGTTGGTTGGTTGGTTGGTTGGTTGGTTGGTTGGTTGGTTGGTTGGTTGGTTGGTTGGTTGGTTGGTTGGTTGGTTGGTTGGTTGGTTGGTTGGTTGGTTGGTTGGTTGGTTGGTTGGTTGGTTGGTTGGTTGGTTGGTTGGTTGGTTGGTTGGTTGGTTGGTTGGTTGGTTGGTTGGTTGGTTGGTTGGTTGGTTGGTTGGTTGGTTGGTTGGTTGGTTGGTTGGTTGGTTGGTTGGTTGGTTGGTTGGTTGGTTGGTTGGTTGGTTGGTTGGTTGGTTGGTTGGTTGGTTGGTTGGTTGGTTGGTTGGTTGGTTGGTTGGTTGGTTGGTTGGTTGGTTGGTTGGTTGGTTGGTTGGTTGGTTGGTTGGTTGGTTGGTTGGTTGGTTGGTTGGTTGGTTGGTTGGTTGGTTGGTTGGTTGGTTGGTTGGTTGGTTGGTTGGTTGGTTGGTTGGTTGGTTGGTTGGTTGGTTGGTTGGTTGGTTGGTTGGTTGGTTGGTTGGTTGGTTGGTTGGTTGGTTGGTTGGTTGGTTGGTTGGTTGGTTGGTTGGTTGGTTGGTTGGTTGGTTGGTTGGTTGGTTGGTTGGTTGGTTGGTTGGTTGGTTGGTTGGTTGGTTGGTTGGTTGGTTGGTTGGTTGGTTGGTTGGTTGGTTGGTTGGTTGGTTGGTTGGTTGGTTGGTTGGTTGGTTGGTTGGTTGGTTGGTTGGTTGGTTGGTTGGTTGGTTGGTTGGTTGGTTGGTTGGTTGGTTGGTTGGTTGGTTGGTTGGTTGGTTGGTTGGTTGGTTGGTTGGTTGGTTGGTTGGTTGGTTGGTTGGTTGGTTGGTTGGTTGGTTGGTTGGTTGGTTGGTTGGTTGGTTGGTTGGTTGGTTGGTTGGTTGGTTGGTTGGTTGGTTGGTTGGTTGGTTGGTTGGTTGGTTGGTTGGTTGGTTGGTTGGTTGGTTGGTTGGTTGGTTGGTTGGTTGGTTGGTTGGTTGGTTGGTTGGTTGGTTGGTTGGTTGGTTGGTTGGTTGGTTGGTTGGTTGGTTGGTTGGTTGGTTGGTTGGTTGGTTGGTTGGTTGGTTGGTTGGTTGGTTGGTTGGTTGGTTGGTTGGTTGGTTGGTTGGTTGGTTGGTTGGTTGGTTGGTTGGTTGGTTGGTTGGTTGGTTGGTTGGTTGGTTGGTTGGTTGGTTGGTTGGTTGGTTGGTTGGTTGGTTGGTTGGTTGGTTGGTTGGTTGGTTGGTTGGTTGGTTGGTTGGTTGGTTGGTTGGTTGGTTGGTTGGTTGGTTGGTTGGTTGTCCGCAGGACAAATTTAAACAACGAAGACCGATGTAATTGTTCAAGAATGATTAGTCTTGCAATTACTCCTCGTTACTCCCCGGGCGTTACTCACCTTAACAGGAAAACCTGACTGTTTTCACAGAACTGACTGGTCTGAATCTACGCCTGGTGAGATCCTTATTAAGAAGCAATCAATGTATATTTTGAATAACGTTGCAAAATAACGGAAGAAGGAAGTAGGATCGACTCGAGGAAGATATAAAGAGTTGAAGGAGAAGGATAATTATAAGTGGATTGTGAAGGTTTTCTACTTGCAGCTATTCTCACTGTCATTTTGATTAGTTCAGTCTTCTCTCACTACAAAATAGATTAGAAGATTGGAGAGCAAACAGATTAATTGGTCTTCTAGCAAGAAATGGAGAAAGAGAAGGAGAAGGAAAGGAGTACGCTAACGAGGGTGAACAGAAGAAGGACCTGAAAAGCTCATCCTTATCAGTGGTACAGTGGTCTTGCATCCTGATCGTTCACCTTCACTTATTTTTTTCACGCCCAGCTGTATCTCCAGTCCAGCTGTCATCGCCATCTAATTAAAAAGCGCTACGTGTACTTAAGCAAACAAACAACACAGTTTTACTTTTCACTTGGGTTGAGCTTTTCACGAAAATGTCAAATTTAACTATGCATAGTTACCAGAAGAAATATATATATACCGATTCTAAGAAGTGCATGCCTTTTTTGTTGTTGGCTGGCTGGCTGTTCGGCTAATTTGGTATTAGCGTGATCTGTTGTGCGGGATGTCGTGGTTCGAGTCGGCTTGAACCAACACTCAGGGTCTTGAAATAACTGAGGAGAAGGTGCTGCCTTTGTAATTTAATCTGCAAATGGTTACTTATATTAGACCTTCATGTGAGTTGGATGATCATGTTAATGGCGGTCCCTTCCCTGATCAACTAGAGGCGTTAAAAGAGGACCACGAGTTTATCATTGGAATTAATGTCAGCAATACAAATGCACATGTCATGCATGGGAGACATTCCCCAATATTTCTTGTTCTCTCTCTCTCTCTCTCTCTCTCTCTCTCTCTCTCTCTCTCTCTCTCTCTCTCTCTCTCTCTCTCTTCCTCTCTTCCTTTTTTTGCCTTGCAAAGAAAAATACCACAACGTTATTTCTTTGTCACAGCAAGAACAGGAATGAAAGAACATCATGGCCGCCATCTCATGGTGCAAAATTTAAAAAATTCTCCTTTGAAAAAAAAACATGTAGTTCTCAATTTAATTAAAATGCTTCCGAAACATAATGGTTGTCATTGTTCTCCTTAAAGAAAAGTGTCAAAAATGTATTTCATTGGTTGATAACTTCAAATATCTAAGTTAACCCGATGCACCTGCTGTGACCAACTGCGGAGCAGCCCTAAAAAAATCCAATTTTCAATCAAAGGGTAAGCTTTAATTACATTTTTTTTGTTCTAAAAATCTTTAAAAAAATAACCAACTAAAATAAAAATGACGAAAACAATCCTCTTTTTGAATGCTTTAATTACATTTTTATTTGCTAAAAATCTTTAAATGATAGGTGACTAAATAAAAATGTCGGCAAGAAATCTTATTTTGAATGAACCAATTGACACAATCAGGAAAATAATATCCTAGGTTCTTAGGAAGTGCAAATACTAAAGGCCATTGAAATTAGATTAGCCACACATCGTGAACACTCATAAAGGACACAAGAAAACACGAAACAAAGAACAAAATTTTGTATAAATTCAAGGCGTACAACTGAAAAAGCACTTATATATAGACGAAAACTGCGAGCTCTTGCACAATTCTTTTTGACTTACGAGTTAAGCATGAATATATCTTGTCTTTACGGTATTTCACCAAATGTGTTTGGCTTTCGAATAGCTTTGGCTTCTCTGTATTTCATGATGACTCTAACAGCGACAATCTTAAACTGTCTTGTCCTAGCTGCCATCTGGAAGACTTCATCTCTTCACAAACCATCTTATATCCTTCTTGCAAATATGGCGGCTGCAGATCTTATAAACGGAGGATTCATTGCTCCATCCATGGCTCTTTCCCAGATTGGAAAAGTTAAGATCTGGAAAAGCTTTTACTGTGAACTGATGGGCATCACGAGAAGTCTTAGCTACTGGATGAGTGCTGCATCCATATTTATACTTACATTTATCAGTGTAGATCGTCTGTTAGCCGTTTCACTGAGGAATCGCTATCAAACAGTTGTGACTTTGAGACGTGTGACTTTTGTTGCGCTTTTAAGTTGGGCTTCACCTTTGCTACTTATTCTGTCGATAGCAGTTGATTTTTCTGAATCAAAATTTGAGATGTTTATGCCGTTAACTGGAGCTATATTGATAATAGTGCTTGGTACGAATATAGTTAGTTACAGCATGGCATATCGGTTTTTAAAGAAGCTCACATCCTCAGTATCGTCGACAAATGGGACCAGTAGACACTCTGTGGAAGGTGTGGAAGTTAGTTCCAATGTGACCACCGATAAATATCGTAAGACCCTGAACACAATGGTCATTATCTGCGTTTTATTGGTACTTTTTTTCACCCCCTTTTTAGTCTGCTCTTTACAGATGTCTGGAATGTTTCTAACTAAAGGTAAAGCATACGAGAGGGAAGAAGATGAGAGACGTTATACATTTTGGCTGGCAACTGAATGTCTCGTTATTTCCAATTCGGCCGTAAACCCACTGTTATATCTATGGCGGATGAAGGATCTTCGAGAGGCAATTCGTGCTATCGTGCGCAAGATTTCCTGTATACAGAAGTTGAAATGTTTGAACGAGCAACAAAATCAAGATGCATGACTGAAATGAGGATTTTTTGAGCAGATTAATCATTAACTATTGTATCGTTAACACTTTCATATATAACACATATTTATTTATACTTTTACAACACCTTTCTCTTAATGCCCACACGGCCGGTCATGACGGATGGAAAAGTCAGTGAATTCTGAAATTTTTTCATGGAATTTTGATTTTTGTCAGTGGATTTTTGCAAATTACCCAAAAGTCAAAGAAGAGTCAGGGAATTTCTGTCAGCCTTCATTTATTTAATTTCTCCCCTCCTTATTGTTAGAATTCTTATGTACATCACTCTTGCCATTAATCTGTATAATATTCCAGTTGTAGTGGTGGTTTACTCGAAAGTTTATACTACTTGAGCCATGCATCCTACACACTTAATTTATTCATGGTTTGACGGTATTTTTCTTATATTTATGATATTATAAAAAAAACTAGTACCTTTGTAAATACAAACTAATTCATCTGTATAGTTATTTTTATGTAATATATTTATATGTGTGTAAAAAAAAAAAAGAACTTGAACGTGAACTTGAACTTCACAAAGTTGTTTTAAAATTTGCCGGAATGCTTAAAGGGGCACTTGGATGAAAATTGGAAATGCCTTGAAACTTGGTTAAACTTATCTATATGGCCCCAATAGTAGCCAAGCAACATATTTTCTTCACAATCAAAATTTGTGGATAAAAACTATATATTTTTTTCAGCATCTAAATTGTGAGTAAATGACGTCATTTACTCAACCCTATTGTTCTTTTAGTTTTTAAACCAAAATTTCTCAACTGCGAGTGATTTCCAGGCTAAAATTTTTGCCAATCTGGTTTTGATAATCATGGTTGAGTCATATTATTCTTAAATACTTGAACTATTCGGACTTTCAAAGTATGGGGCGTTTTCATCCAAGTGCCCCTTTAATTGGGCTTCTTTTGGATAAGCTACCATATGAATATAATTTTTCGTAAAAAAAAGTGCCCAGTTTGGTCAGTGAAAACTGTTTTTTTGGTTCGGGAAATTTCTGGGAAAAGTCAGGGAATTTTATTTTTCCAGATGAGTTGCAACCCTGTAAGTTCTTGTATTTCTTGTATATTTTAAACGCTTATATTTACTAATCTAATGACCTTGTTTTTGCAATCTAGTATCTGTAACCAGGACATCTGCTCGGTTAGTTCAGGTGGCCGGTAGTATTTTTCTAACTGATCTGCATCTAAATTGTAATCATCCTAATACTGTACAAATAGAATTATTGTATTGTATTGTATTTTAGAAACCTTTGCTGCGCTCGTTGTTTATAAAAGAAATAAAAAAACTTGCTTGCTGTGCTGTGTGCAGTTATCAAAGTATTTGCCCCGGGGGGGGGGGGGGGGGGGACTCCCTTATAAAATGGGTAGGTATGCTCGACGGACGGATTGAAAAATGACCCTAAAAGGTACGCATAAATTAATTCAGGTATCGATTCCAGACCCTAAAAGGTACGACCACATTTAACAGATTTAAATTGTTGGGGTTAATAAAAACTATTTCTTTATAACACTTCTTCAATTTTTTTTTCAATGTTCGAATATTGACCCTAAAAGGTACGGCGTCATTTCGAGACCCTAAAAGGTACCAGAGGGTTTTATTTTCGACCCTAAAAGGTCCGTCGAGCATACCTACCAACTTTATAAGGGAGTCCCCCCCCCCCCCCCCCCCGGGTTGTGTAGTCGGTTGACAGATAATTCTCGCAATCTATTTACTACATTTTCTCAGGAAAGATGGAAGAAAGATGCTTTGATACGGGAGACCATTTCGAAGAGTCCTATCGCGTATTTCGAGAGAAGTCTTACCAGGTAGTCAGGGATAAGGAAATCCTTGAAATTCATCTTCCAGTTGCTGTCAGAAACATCCTCGAAGACAATCAAAGGAGAGATACCTTTAATGTGCTAAGTGTTGGGTGCGGGAATGGAGAAATTGATCTACACATCGTGGAAATCATCCAGAAAGAAATAGAACGCCACGAGAAGTACAAAGATACGAAGATATTCAACTGCGCTCTCGACCCCAACGGCCAATCGATCAGTCTCTATAAACAAGACATTGAAGAGTCACACGTTGGTGAACAAACTATCTTTGATGTGCGCCAGATGTCTTGGCAAGAGTACATGCAAGAAAGATCCCTACATAACAATCTTCAGAACGGTAAGAAATTCGATATTGTACACTTCATACACAGTATGTACTTCGTCGATATCCAAGAAACCCTGGTTCGTTGTTTTGAGAACGAGTTGAACGAAAATGGTCAGGTCGTCTGCCTCATTAGTGATTACTTGGCAAGCAATATTATATCAAAGTAACAGCTGATGAATGTTATGAAGAGATAATCAAGAGGTTTGCCAAGAAGCGAGGATGGAACGTGGATCATTACTGAGAGTTTCGACGAGGAATCCGTCAAGGGGAATCTTCTGCTTGACTTCTTGACACAGACAAAGAATTTTCGTGCAACGACCGACAAGGAAAACGTTGACGAGATTTTACAAGTGATGAGGGACAAATCCACAGAAAAAGATGGGAAAATTGTGAGCACTAAGATCGAAGATCTTCTCTTTATCTACAAATAATATTCTTGAACGTTTCAGTCTGTATTTGAACTAAGAACCAAGAACTAATAGCAAAACTAAATAATTTTAGCTTTGGAACGTAAAATATCCAAAACTCTCGAGGAAGAATTTCAGTGAAAACTATAGTGTAAATGAGTCACCCCGATAGAGGAAAGAAATGCAAATGATCCACTTGATTGGTGCATTAATATTGATTAAAAAATGTTGTGATTCAGTCTTTATCTAGTATTACGACTATATGACGCTGACTATTAAGCTTTTTGCAAGGCAACATTAAGCTATTTTCACTTCTTCATAAAATGGAAGCCACTTTAAACTATTGAAGATCTTAACACTAGAAGCCTGATTATTAGCATCACAAATTACTCTTGCTGCCCTCTGTTGCAGCTTTAAGGTGGCTTCCTATAGTATTTTTCAGACCATACCTTTCATTTTCCTTTAGCTTATTCATAGTCTTAACTTATACCTATATACTTGATTCTTGGACCAGTTATAGAGCTAAGATGAAATTTTAAAATGTTAATTTTAGCTTGATTGACGTCACCTTGGCAACGATAAACAAATATTGTTGAAATTGGTTTTTATCGAATAACTCTAAAACTCGATGAGACCTAGACAAGTGGCAAACGACATCATCAACTTCAAGCTATTGCAAAACGATTCCAACTATTTTAAAGAAAATCAATCTGTTAGATTTCAAGTAATTCGCCGAAATATTCTAAAGCCGTGATTTTCGCACATTGAAAGGTACGGCGGCCCGAGAGATACTCAGAAAAACCGAATTACTATTAAAATACTCCAAAACAAACCCTTCCTAATACACTACCTACTGGCTAAACAGGGGCGGATCCAGGAATTTTCAAAAGGGGGGGCCGGACAGGATCAAATTAGGGGCGTAGCGTGGCCATTTTGATAAGACACCTAAAAAATCGCCGAAGCAAAAAAAAAAAAAAAAAAAAAACAACGTGGCGCACTTCAATGTTGACACTGTTCCATAAATTATTACCAAGTTTTAACACATTAATTTCAAAAGGGGGGGGGGGGGCCGGATAGGATCAAATTAGTATAGGAAATTACACCGTTCGAGAAGAATTAATGAAAAATACCGCGCGTATTTGATAAAAGTGAATTAATACCACGAGTGCGTAGCACGAGTGGTATTAATTCACTTTCATCAAATACAAGCGGTATTTTTCATTAATTCTTCGAGAACATAGGTGTAATTTCCTGTTAATACCAAATCTATAAAAAAATACGAAGTTTTTTTTTGTTCTTGAATGGATGTCAAGCATTCCGAAAGCAAAGTTCCCGGATGTGTGTAATTAATTACGCGCGAAGTTCCCAGATGTGTGCAATTAATTAATTGCACAGTATTAAGAAAAATTTCACAGTTCGTCAGCCAATCAGAATCGAGTATTTTTTATAGATGTGGTATTAAAAAATAAAATAAATTTCCTTAATGCACGAGGCAGTAGAAAAGCAAAAAAAAAAAAAAAACCGGCGCTAAAGGGGGGGCCGCGGCCCCCCCGGCCCCCCCCCTAAATCCGCCCCTGCTAAATACTAAAAGTTAATTCTCTTTCAAACCAGAGATTTTTTTTTTCCTTGCGTGAATATTTTGATAAATTTTACCTGGCTAACATGTTCAAATTGGTAGGAGTGTTTTTATCAAAATATTCACGCAAGGAAAAAAATATTCTCTGGTTTGAAAGAAAATTAACTTTTAGTATTTAGCCAGTAGGCAGTGTATTAGGAAGCCACCTTAAAACACGGCCTCAATTCCCCTTATCACAACTGGACCAAATTGTGCTAACATAATGCATCACAGACTTTACCATAGTATTAAAATACAATAACCTTTGTTCCATAGGTAGACAAGATCTTATCTTTTTCAATACGTCAATTCGTTGAGACAAAAGGACAATTCAGCCATTTTATCATGAACCCCCGGGGGGGGGGGGTACTACCACCCCAACTTGGGTGGGGGTGTACCGCCAGGTCCTCAAAACCCTGACCCTATCCCAGACCTAGAATTTTGATTTCATATACCCTACCCCAGACTAAACCTACATTTTGTTGACATGCAAAAAAACGGTTATTCAATAGATTTCAATAACTATTTGGCAATTGTTTAATTGAATTTAAATCGTTTTTTTTTTTTTTTTTTGTGTCGGCAGAAAACGTAGCCTACCAGGCTAAAACAACTAAAACATAACCCTATCCAGGGAAAAATGTCAAAAAGATACCCTATCCCAGACAAAAACCTTACCCTTCCCCAGACAAATTGTAAAAAAATGATACCCTACCCCAGACCTAAAAGCCAAAAAACCATACCCTATCGGGCGGCACATACCCGTATAGCAAATATAGGGGAGTACCCCCCCCCCCCCCGGGCATGAACCCTAACCCTAACTCACAAATCCAACCAATAACCAGGCTACGAAACCCAACCCATGAGATATGTTTGATACTAAAAGGGAGTACAACCCATTTGTGTAGTCGGTTGACAGATAATTCTCGCAATCTATTTACTACATTTTCTCAGGAAAGATGGAAGGAAGATGCTTTGATACGGGAGACCATTTCGAAGAGTCCTATCGCGTATTTCGAGAGAAGACTGGCCAGGTAGTCAGGGATAAGGAAATCCTTGAAATTCATCTTCCAGTTGCTGTCAGAAACATCCTCGAAGACAATCAAAGGAGAGATACCTTTAATGTGCTAAGTGTTGGGTGCGGGAATGGAGAAATTGATCTACACATCGTGAAAATCATCCAGAAAGAAATAGAACGCCACGAGAAGTACAAAGATACGAAGATATTCAACTGCGCTTTCGACCCCAACGGCCAATCGATCAGTCTCTATAAACAAGACATTGAAGAGTCACACGTTGGTGAACAAACTATCTTTGATGTGCGCCAGATGTCTTGGCAAGAGTACATGCAAGAAAGATCCCTACATAACAATCTTCAGAACGGTAAGAAATTCGATATTGTACACTTCATACACAGTATGTACTTCGTCGATATCCAAGAAACCCTGGTTCATTGTTTTGAGAACGAGTTGAACGAAAATGGTCATGTCGTCTGCTTCATTAGTGATTACATGACAAGGCATATTAGTTCAAGGTTAGGGGACACCAAAAAGTATGGGAAAGTAACAGCTGATGAATGTTATGAAGAGATAATCAAGAGGTTTGCCAAGAAGCGAGGATGGAACGTGGATCATTACACTCAAGAACACGTTCTTGATTTTACTGAGAGTTTCGACGAGGAATCCGTCAAAGGGAATCTTCTGCTTGACTTCTTGACACAGACAAAGAATTTTCGTGCAACGACCGACAAGGAAAAAGTTGACGAGATTTTACAAGTGATGAGGGACAAATCCACAGAAAAAGATGGGAAAATTCTGAGCACTAAGATCGAAGATCTTCTCTTTATCTACAAATAATATTCTTGAACGTTACAGTCTGTATTTGAACTAAGAACCAAGAACACATTAACACTGTTTGCAAATCTGCATGGTACGTGTTGCGTAAGATAGGGAAAATTCGCAAATATCTTAACAATAATGACTGCGAAAAACTTGTTCACGCTTTCATCACATCAAAGTTGGACAGCTGTAATAGTGTACTTTATGGTCTTCCCGCCACACAACTTGATAAACTACAACGCATCCAGAATGCAGCAGCAAGACTCGTTAGTAGAAGTAACAAATATGAACATATAACACCAATTCTTCGCAGCCTTCATTGGCTTAATGTTAGAAATAGGATAAATTTTAAGATTTTGTTAATTACTTTTAAAGCACTCCATGGCCAGGCGCCTATCTATGTAAATGATATTATTAATGTATATACACCAACACGTACATTAAGGTCAGCTGGACGTAACTTATTACAAGTTCCTAAAACTAATACCAAAACATACGGGGATAGGGCATTTTCCGTGGCATCTGCACGATTATGGAACTCTCTGCCAGATGAAATTAGAACAATTGATTCTCTCAACATATTCAAATCTAAACTAAAAACATTTCTTTTTAATCTCTGATCGATTGTTGATTATTCCTACTATACTTCCTACTATTCCTACTATATTTTTAGATCTAGTCCGTTAGTAGTGTGTATTTATTACTTCCCATGACCACTAAAAATTATATTATATCATATTTGATTGTTTTATGTACTAATATCTTTTTTTTCCCTAGTGCATATATATATTTGTCTTTGTTTTTTTTTTTTTTTTTCATGATTCATTAGTTAATTTTTTAAAATTTGTAAAAGCATTGAGACTTTGTAAAATGCTTCTAATAAAGTTTTATTATTATTAAAGATAATAGCAAAACTAAATAATTTTAGCTTTGGAACGTAAAATATCCAAAACTCTCGAGGAAGAATTTCAGTGAAAACTACAGTGTAAACTGAATGAATGAGTCACCCCGATAGAGGAAAGAAATGCAAATGATCCACTTGATTGGTGCATTAATATTGATTAAAAAATGTTGTGATTCAGTCTTTATCTAGTATTACGACTATATGACGCTGACTATTAAGCTTTTTGCAAGGCAACATTAAGCTATTTTCACTTCTTCATAAAATGGAAGCCACTTTAAACTATTGAAGATCTTAACACTAGAAGCCTGATTATTAGCATCACAAATTACTCTTGCTGCCCTCTGTTGCAGCTTTAAGGTGGCTTCCTATAGTATTTTTCAGACCATACCTTACATTTTCATTTGGCTTATTCATAGTCTTAACTTATACCTATATACTTGATTCTTGGACCAGTTATAGAGCTAAGATGAAATTTTAAAATGATGTTAATTTTAGCTTGATTGACGTTACCTTGGCAACGATAAACAAATATTGTTGAAATTGGTTTTTATCGAATAACTCTAAAACTCGATGAGACCTAGACAAGCGGCAAACGATATCATCAACTTCAAGCTATTGCAAAACGATTCCAACTATTTCAAAGAAAATTAATCTGTTAGATTTCAAGTAATTCGCCGAAATATTCTAAAGCCGTGATTTTCGCACATTGAAAGGTACGGCGGCCCGAGAGATACTCAGAAAAACCGAATTACTATTAAAATACTCCAAAACAAACCCTTCCTAATACACTGCCTACTGGCTAAATACTAGTACAATAATTACGTATAGTGATAATAGATAATCACCACGTACAGAGATATTATATTACGCACGCAGGCTTATGGGAGATCAAACATACTCTATTTATATCTTATGTCAAATCTAGGTCTCAAATCCGAGACCTTAGAAGAGAGAGGCAAGTGTACTACCCGTACACCAACCTACATTCCCATGTTACTTATCACTCGTCACTAAATCGTTCGTGACCTTCAGTTCAGAATTCGAACAGCAAAACCCGTAGCCTGAAAAACAAAGGGCGCCTGTTTTCTCAGGCTGCGAACTAACCCGACCTATGAGATATGTTTGATACTAAAAGGGAGTACAACCCATTTGTGTAGCCCGGGGGGGGGGGGGGGGGGGGGGGGACTCCCTTATAAAATGGGTAGGTATGCTCGACGGACGGATTGAAAAATGACCCTAAAAGGTACGCATAAATTAATTCAGGTATCGATTCCAGACCCTAAAAGGTACGACCACATTTAACAGATTTAAATTGTTGGGGTTGATAAAAACTATTTCTTTATAACACTTCTTCAATTTTTTTTTCGATGTTCGAATATTGACCCTAAAAGGTACGGCGTCATTTCGAGACCCTAAAAGGTACCAGAGGGTTTTATTTTCGACCCTAAAAGGTCCGTCGAGCATACCTACCAACTTTATAAGGGAGTCCCCCCCCGGGGTATTTGCATCAGTTGGGGATTGTCAGAACACTCGAGAAATATTGAAAGTACTCTGCTACGCGTCATGTTTTTCCTAAAGGCCCGTTTACACTAGCAACTTTGTCACGCGACTTGAGCAGCGATTTTATGGCGATTTCACGGCGATAGATCGCAGCTATGTCGCCACCGATTCAAACATGATCGAAATTTAGTGCAACTCGCTGCGATTTGGGTCGCGTTAAAAAGGCCATTGAAATCGCCGCTCAAGTTGCGCGATAAATTTGCTAGTGTTAACGGGCCTTAACACTTCTCTCACGTTCTGCCAACCACTGTATGCTTTATATTAACTTTTTAGTCCACTTACAAAGTGCTACTAGTAAGATTTTTTTCTACGAGCAAAATGGTAAAGTTTTGAAGAAATGCTTGATTTTTGCTTGCAAGTTTTTGCTAGTGCATATTTTTTCACACTCGCAAATTCCGAAAAAGCGCTAGCATTTTGCGAGTTCAGTGCGAGAGTTAATTTCGAGCCCTGATAGCACGCGCGCGCGTTTTTGGGTGGTCCCACCGAGATTCTCGGCCATAATTAAGCTATTTCAGTGAGGATTATTTTGGATATTTTCTGTACAAACTCGCAGAGGATGTACCCAAACCTGTCCTTCTGAAAGTATATTTTCAAACTGCAAAAAATTTCAATCGTTCACGTTAAAACTAATGACGTCAAAACCCACTAATACTATGCTTGGGCTACCTGTGGTTAAATCGAGAAGGCTCGGAAATCATCAGCGGATTACCAAAGTAAGCATGCGCATTGAAGGTATCAAATATGGCTGACAAATTGTGTCAAAAGTTCGTCAACTTTTCGTAATTTTTCTTGTTTTATTCTAAAATAATGGAGAATTTTAACTAATTTGAACGGTATATTATATAACTATAGCTACAGATTGTTGAACAGCCTTATTTTATGAAAATAGCTTTGTTTTGTTGAGGGAATTTAGTCAAAAAGTTGGACGATGGCTTCCTCAGCATTCGATGGTGGAGCGAGTGATCGACTCGAGGGAACAAACGAAACAGGAGGAGGGTTAATCATCAAGAAGTCTACCAGTAAACACAAGTTCGAAAAGCCTAAGGGAAGCGTTCTCGGCTTGCAAGAGTTAGCCAAAGAAAAGCGAAAAGAAAAAGAGGATTTGCTTAGAGACGATGCAAAGAAATCAAAGTTAGGGAGTAAATCAGAAGATTGGGAAGACGATGATGATCAAGATTATGGAGATAAGAGTAAAATATTTGCGTCTAGGGACAGAGACAGGGAGAGGTCTCGTCATTATAGAACTCATATTGAGGATACTCCATCACATACTGGAGGAGTGAGTGCAGAAGCGCGGGAGAAGCAACTCAGACGACAAGAAAGAGAACGAGAGAGAAGAGGACATGGTGTGCATGCTGAGTCTAGAGAAAAGAGGGACAGATACAGGGATAGAGATAGAGACAGGGATAGGCGTGAAGACAGAGGGAAGTATGGTGATAGGAGTGATAGGAGATTTAAAGAACCAAGGTCCAGGCGAGGTGAATGGGACGATACACCATCAAGGAGTAGTCGGTCGACAGAAAGAGATGACTATACACCACAGCATAAGACGAAAGGTAATGGTCCTCAGGTTCTTTGAGTGGTTTTCATATGAGTGGGAATTGATACAGCAAATTTGTGCCATTCCTAGCCGTAGATCGCTATTTTACTGTACCGGTAACTACGTATCATGGTTGGATGAATTACTGAAAGGCAATGGGAAAATATTACAGTCTTACAGCACGTCATGCTGCAAATCTGTACCATCCCACTCATTCCAAAACTACTCTATTTTTACATGTAAAGACATCGCTTTTCTGAAAATTTCATTGATTCTTGTCAAATTTATTATTTCAAAGTTTTAGGTGTTTTCGTTGCTTGGTATACTATTAAAACAGGTAGAGTTTCAATTACGCCGCTGAAATTCCAAGCCCGTCGGGATGGTTTTTTGATCACATGATGGTCTAAAAAATATTGCAAACATCAACGTTTTAGTCTGCATTCCTTTCTCCATGTGTCGGTGTCCTTTAGAACATTGTTGGAAAATTGTGGGGAAGAGAATTATTAAAATGGTTCCGACCCATGGAGAGAGGAATGCAGACTAAAATATTGATGTTTGCAATATTTCTTAGTCTGTCACATGATCAAGAAACCCTCCCTGCAGGCTTGAAATTTCAACAGATGATTGAAACTCTACCTGCTTTGATAGTAAAATGGTACTTTCAAATTTTATCATTGGGACTATAAAGATTTCACCCCTTACCAACTCACCCGGGCTAGTCAGTCGCTGATCATGGTGACTGGCCAAATTAGTTATACCCCATTTCTGGCTCAACATTACTGGTCAAAAGGACTGGCAAGGAAAAAATTAACCAGACAAGTCTAAATAGACCATTTCATGGTTATCATTGCTCAACCTCAGCCTCAATAGTGTGTAATTTATTCTTTAAAATTTGACTAAAGCTCGTGGAAGTTTTAAGTGTTTCAATAGATATTTTTGAAGGTGCTCGTGCATCTCAAAAATGGTCTATTGTTTGATAATGTGTACATTCCTTAAATTACCGTGAGTTGTAGTCAAATTCTAAAGAATATATTACATACTATCGAGGCTGAGGTTGAGCAACGACAACCGTGAAATGGCCTATTGTCGTTTCAAGCCCTGCTCAAACCTTTCCCTTTTCCCCCCAAAAAAACAACATTCAATCTGACATGTGAAATCATACTTTTATGAAGGTTTAAGAACACCATCTCGAAGTGCTTGGGAGGATGAGGATATGACACCATCCAGGTCCAAGTGGGAAATGCCTTCACCAACAAGATTCATCCATCTTGACGACAATGATACTGAGGAAGGGTGAGATAGTGGGCTTTTTGATAATAATCAATATATATTTATCATGAACCTGTTTACAAAGGGTTATATCTTACTGACTACTGCATGGGAAAGAGACCTTTTCAGCTTCGTTGTTTGTTGTGCCCATTTCAGACCATGTGATGCCACTCTTGGGAGCTGATTCTTTCATGTGTAAATATTTTAACAAAAGAACATTTCTCAAGGGAATGTCATGTGGTCTGAAATGGGCAATTTGCATACGAAGCTAAAAAGGTCTATGGACCCTTTTTATGTGATGTCTAAGCAGCTCAATTTGGAGGGCAAAACAAAAGAATTTAATTCTCCTGAGAGTTGGAAGTTACCTATTTTTTTGTCCTCCAAATTGAGCTGCATTCTGACGTGCTGCAAGGGGTATATATTGTATAACAGTGTTGAAATGGGGGTGGGGGGGGGGGGGGGGTTTGCATGTTTTATAGCATGAACTTTTAAGATAATTTACCTCGTAATTTACCTAGTAAATTTGAGAATTCAAATGTAGTTTTCAAGACTTCATATTCAAATGTCAAGTCTCCAATCAAAGGCTCTGATGTTCCAAAAAAATGTCAGTTAAAAAAGAGCTTGAAAATATTTATTTTTAATTTAAAAATTTATTTGAGTTGCCGGAGTTTTGTTGGAGTCGGACACCAAGATTTGGAATTTCAAACAAAGCTGCCCAAACTCCAATCAAAACATTTGAGCTACTGCAGTTACTAATTACTACAGTCACATGTGTCAAGGTTTACAACATCAAGATGGTGTGAATGCAGTCATTGTGATCAAGACTCTAATCAAGTCAAAAACTTAATAAATTATTGCTTTCAAATATAAATTGTACTGTTTTTCAAAAGTTTATCCTTAATTCTCATGATATTTCACCAGTGCAGATGAATTTAGATTGTATATTTATGTAAAATAATATATTTTTAGAGACTCTGGGCTTGTTGACGACACACCTCGTTTTACTCCAACACACAAATATAATGCATGGGCGGATGACAGGCGGCATTCTGGTGCGACACCAAGGTATTCTAAAGGAAAAGGTAAGGATTCTTCAAGCAGTATGATGGATGATGGTGATGATGATGATGATGATGATGGTGATGATGATGATGATGATGATGATGGTGGTGGTGGTGATGATGGTGATGATGGTGATGATGATGATGATGATGAGGATGTGGATGATGGATGTGGATGATGATGATGATGATGGTGGTGGTGATGATGATGATGATGATGATGGATGATGATGATGATGATTGTGGTGGTGATGATGATGATGGTGGTGATGATGATGATGATGATGGATGATGATGATGATGATGATGATGGTGGTGATGATGATGATGATGATGGATGATGATGATGATGATGATGATGGATGATGATGATGATGGATGATGATGATGATGATGGATGATGATGATGATGATGGTGGTGGTGATGATGATGATGATGATGATGATGATGATGGATGATGGATGATGATGATGATGATGGTGGTGGTGGTGATGATGATGATGATGATGATGGATGATGGTGATGATGATGATGGATGATAATGATGATGATGATGATGATGATGATTGCCCAGGTTGTTTGTTGGTTCTCTTCTGTGCTTTGAGGGTTTTTCTTCGGATTCTCTGGTTTTCCTCCCTCCTTAAGAATCAGCTTGGCCCATGCTGAGATACAACAGCCAAAGCTTAAATAAAAAAAGAAATAGCCAGGAATTCTGTCTTACTAAAAGTGCATGCATTATCATGATTCCAGGCAGGGGAAGAGATAAAAATGATCGCCGAAACTCACCTGACAGACAGGAACGTGATGATGACGATGAGTTTAACCGAGAGGAATGGGAAGAGGAACAAAAGGTAACGTTATAATCGTCTACAGAACAAACTAGCCACTACACAGGGCTTAGAATAATTTTAACTTATTGCGATTATGGGTTAATATTGGCAGCTAGTTGGGAGAAAATATATTCCGTATTGGCGGTAATAGTGAACGACAAAGGCCAATACAGAATATATTTTCTTCCAATGCTGTCGATATAACCTGTATTGGCAGCCCAAAATTGCAATAAGTTTTGTATCGCAATTTTCCTATCGTGCAGCAATTCTGAGCCAACAATATGGGTTTATTTGACTTATAGGAGAATTGCAATACTGGCTGGTAATCAGACAATGTCCAGCCAGAATTGAAACTTGTTCAGTCAAATCTTTGCCTTGCTGGTCGTTTTGACCAGTAAATGTTGAGCCAGAAACGAGGTATGACCAAATAAAAAGTAATTTGGCTGGTTGTCATAACCGTCGACTGACTGATTGTCACTGTAGGTCATGCTATAGCAGAAAGAGGAAGCACATCATGAATACACACCAACAGTCTGCGCTTTCTTAAAAAATTTCAATATTTATTACATTCTTGGGAAGCACAGGGGGTGAACGTTGCAGTAAGAGCAATCACCTTTCACCAATGCCACCCAGGTCAAGCCCCACTGGGCTCAGTGTTGTATTTGAGTAGAGTTTCTAGTTGGTTCTCTCCCTTGTTTGGAAGTTTTTTCTCCAGATTCTCCAGTTTTCCTTCCTCCACAAAAATCAACTTGTAAATCTCGATTGGAATTTAATTGGACAAATAGCTACTCTCTAGAGATGCCACTGCTAAATCCCAAAAAGTTATTTATTATTTAACATTTCTATAATGTTTTTGACAATAAAGAGGTTGGATCGTGCCTGGTATGACATGGATAGTGGATATGATGAGTCACACAACCCGTTTGCTGATATCAGTGAGGAATACACCAAGAAAAAAGAAGAAAACCTGGTCAAGAAGGCCGTCAAAAGAATGTCTGCCCAACAAAGACAATACAATAAGGTGGTTATTGTTTAACATTTTAGTACAGTACCCTGGCTTGCAATTTTATGATTCTCTGATCTTGTTCTCATTGATTTGTTTATTAATAATTTTGTGCAAGAAAGCCATCTCTTTCTCTCTCTTTATGTTTCTTCAACGCAAGGTTGTTAAGTTCAGAAAGACCACACCGTCACACCACGCTGCCTATATAAACTCCCCAGACAGGGGTAAACAGAATGACTCTGGGAAATACCCCCTTTTAAATGCCCGTATGATGCACTTACATAACAATCTTATTAGTCATCATAGATAAATACAAGACAAACAGATTAGCCAGGAAAAAGCAAGCAAATATTTATCTCTCTCTATATATACCATCAAATTTGTCAACATATCAAGTGGCGATGATAATACATGTACCAATATTATAGATCCTTATCGCTCCTGTGTTGATTTATAAGATATTTGATTTATCAAAAAAAGGAATTTACCATCAAATTTGTCACATCAATAATAGTAAAATTGCAAGTTTCCTAAAGATTGCCCTCAAACAAACAAAGATATGAATTTTTGAAACTATGCATGTTTGCAAAAAAATGTATGTAAGAACGCATCATACACATTAACAGTTTCATTATCTTTCGTTATCTCAAAATCTCGTTATCTCGTTATCATGCTGGACACATACATTTCTTTCTTAGAATTCCACAAAATTCTTAGTATCAAAAATTCATATCTCCATCAGTTTAAGGGCAATCTTTACAAAACGTTTTTATTCCAGGATGTATAATCTAGGACTGTTTTTTTTTATACTTACTATTTTGTCAAAATTCATCTTTCTTTCGGCAGGATAACGATATGTGGGAGACCAATCGTATGTTAACCAGTGGTGTTGTACATAAGCTTGAAGTTGATGAAGATTTTGAAGAAGAAAATGAAGCGAAAGTTCATTTGTTGGTTCACAATATTGTACCACCTTTTCTGGATGGCAGAATTGTCTTCACCAAGCAACCAGAACCTGTTATTCCAGTCAAGGTAGGAAAAACTCCTAAATAGTACATTGGGATTCCTGTGGTTCCCAGTATTTTAATGGGTTGCCTGTGTGCATAATTCGTGGTTCCCAACTCCCCTTAGTTACCGTTACTATGTCCTACAAGCTTAACACATTAGCTAGAATATCTCAGAACTTTTAAGTTTTTAAGTTTTAAAAAACTCTGATCACAGAAAATTGATTATCAATCATTTCAATTGTTCATTGTCCTGTGAAAATAAGAAGATATACCCTTTGATGTCACTTGACGTCAAAGCAGCTCAATTTGGAAGGCAAAACAAAAGAATTTCAATCTCCTGAGAATTGGAACCTGTTGTTTTGCTCTCCAAATTGAGCTGCATTCAATTGCCTCACGATCCTTTTAGTACTCTTTACAGCACGACGCGCAGAAGTATGACCACTTTTAATGTATTCGCATACTTCTATGCACGGGATATTTGCTCCAAACGAGCTTTTACACGCCTTATTTGGTAAAACCAGACAGCTTCGCATCAATTGTGTCGGTTTAAAGTACAAAATCCCGTGCATAGAAGTACGCGAATACATTAAATGTGGTCATACTTTTGAGCGTCGCGCTGTAAGACAGATACTGTGTAGTTGTTTGTGGGACAAGATTTCAATTCCACTGGGAAAACTCCTGTAACGGTGATTGGTTCGCTATTGTTTGAGTTGGAATTAGAATACTCAAATTGAATTAAATGAAGTTAAAAAATTTTGTTTGATATTTCTCAAATAGGATGCCACATCTGACATGGCCATGATTTCCAGGAAGGGTTGTCTGGTAGTCCGTCGATTCCGAGAGGAGAAGGAGAGAAAGAAAGCTCAACACAAGCACTGGGAACTTGCCGGTACAAAGCTTGGTAACATTATGGGAGTCAAGGAAGAAAAAGGAGAGGTCAGTTTTGTTCATTACAAGTGGTCCCATTAGGATGTCCGCACTGTATTTCTTCAACTCATAGAACAAAAATTTGCAAAGATTTTTCTGGACAAAAACCATGGAAAAAAGTTCCCCAGTTCCCTATAATCACTCAAGAAGGTCATTTCCAAAGATTTTTCTGGCCAAAAACCATGGAAAAAAGTTCTCCACTTCCCTAGAATCACTCTAGAAGGTCATTTGCAAAGATTTTTTTCTGGCCAAAAACCCTGGAAAAAAGTTCTCCACTTCCCTAGAATCACTCTAGAAGGTCATTTGCAAAGATTTTTTTCTGGCCTAAAACCCTGGAAAAAAGTTCTCCACTTCCCTAGAATCACTCTGGAAGGTCATTTCCAAAGATTTTTCTGGCCAAAAACCCTGGAAAAAAGTTCCCCAGTTCCCTAGAATCACTCAAGAAGGTCATTTCCAAAGATTTTTCCAGATAAATACCCTGGAAAAAAGTTCCCCAGTTTCCTAGAATCACTCAGGAAGGTCATTTGCAAAGATTTTTTTGGCCAAAAACCCTGGAAAAAAGTTCCCCACTTTCCTAGAATCACTCAGGAAGGTCATTTGCAAAGATTTTTCTGGCCAAAAGCCCTGGAAAAAAGTTCCCCAGTTCCCTAGAATCACTCAAGAAGGTCATTTCCAAAGATTTTTCCAGATAAATACCCTGGAAAAAAGTTCCCCAGTTTCCTAGAATCACTCTAGAAGGCCATTTCCAAAGATTTTTCTGGCCAAAAACCATGGAAAAAAGTTCCCCAGTTCCCTAGAATCACTCAAGAAGGTCATTTGCAAAGATTTTTTTCTGGCCAAAAACCATGGAAAAAAGTTCCCCAGTTCCCTATAATCACTCAAGAAGGTCATTTCCAAAGATTTTTCTGGCCAAAAACCATGGAAAACAGTTCCCCACTCCCCTAGAATCACTCAGGAAGGTCATTTCCAAAGATTTTTCTGGCCAAAAACCCTGGAAAAAAGTTCTCCACTTCCCTAGAATCACTCTGGAAGGTCATTTCCAAAGATTTTTCTGGCCAAAAACCATGGAAAAAAGTTCCCAGCTTTCCTAGAATCACTCAGGAAGGTCATTTCCAAAGATTTTTTTGGCCAAAAACCCTGGAAAAAAGTTCCCCACTTTCCTAGAATCACTCAGGAAGGCCATTAATATGATGCACAACAAGTTGCATAATTTTGTTGGTGATATTATCACACCTTAAACAACTCATAATAATAATATAACTGCAGGAAATGGATGTTAAGGACGATGATTACAAAAAACATCAAAAATTTGCTGAACACATGTCAAGCACTTCAAGTGAAGCTACAAGTGATTTTGCTACCAAGAAAACCCTAGCTCAGCAGCGACAGTTCCTACCAATATTTGCTGTCAGACAAGAGGTTTGTAGCATCTAACACAATAGACCTTTTTTCGAATATGGTGTCTATGACGTCAAACAAGGAGAATGAGAATGTCCCGGATGTCAAAACCCAATGATTCCCACGAGCTGTATCCGGGACTGGAATGCCCCTGATTTCAAAACACAATCATTATCACTCATAACATCCGGGACATTCTCGCAGTCCTTGTTTGATGTCATAGACACCATATTCGAAAAGGGTGTATTGGGTTCCTGTAACATTTCACAATTTCACACAGTTATTTCATGTTCATGGCTCAAGTGGAACAATAAGTGCAGAATTCTCCATGTCTGTTTTGACTTCTCTCTTATTCATGAAGCTTCAGCTTTGAATACTCTTAAAACAAATTGTACAATTATACGAATGATTTATTTTCTCTTCAAAAACCCAAAATTATCATGCAAACTTATTACCAAACTTATCTCCTGGACACAGAGCACTCCTTGGTTTTTACGAGCGAGGGTAGCACTAAATAACCAGTGGCTAACAAACCAAGCTCTTGTTCCATGATCAAATTGGAATTTAGAAGGTGATTTTTGTGGAGGGAGGAAAAAAGGTGTGCCTGGAGAAAACCTCTCAAAGCACAGGAGATAACCAACTAGAAACTCTGAAGACACTACCAACATTATTTTACCTGTTTTTCACTGTTATCCTTATATTTCCCTCCTCCAGTTGCTTAACATTGTAAGAGATAATCAAATAGTGATCATCGTCGGTGAGACAGGATCTGGCAAGACAACACAGCTTGCTCAGGTAAGTACATGTTGCCTGTTTCTGGGCCTACAAATTATCATCAATATCTTGCCAGGCGATAGCAATATTGCAATACAAAACTTAAAACTTACTACAAACTATGAAAATGGCTCTTAAAAGCAGATTTAAAACTATTCACAGAGCTTATTGATTTTAAACTGTCTGGTAACTTATTCCATAGAGTGACTGCTCTATATGAAAACATGTGTAACGTTAAATTATCTCTTGATTTAATAATCACCTAACAAAGCTGTTTGTTTTCTATTAACAGTACATGCACGAGGATGGTTATACTAACTATGGCATGATAGGCTGCACCCAGCCTCGTCGTGTGGCAGCCATGTCAGTTGCTAAGAGAGTCAGTGAAGAGATGAACTGTCGGTTGGGTGATGAAGTGGGTTATGCAATTAGATTTGAAGATGTTACTTCTGAGGTAAGACAATGTTATTGGATAATATGAATAAGTACTATTGCAGTGTGATTCCAGTGGTGTAGTGAGAACCCAGGAATTGTGGGGGGAGGGGTGGGCACCCAGAATAAAAAAGTAAAAAATCACAAACAAAAAATATACTATATTGTTTATGTTTCTTTCTTCCACAAATTTTTAATAATTTACTGAGTTTTCGCACTTCTAGTGCATTATCAGGGCAAAAAGTAAACTAAGATATAAGCTACCAAAAATTTAGGGGGCATGCTACGCTAGTGCATGATGCACCGTACTGTGGCCAACCAACTAATTTTTTTACAAGTAATGTTGAATCATTTTTCCACCAATTGTTTCCATCAAATGATAGACTATCTACAAAAGTGTCCAGTGTTAGCCAACCAAGGGACAAAAAAACATCTAGTGAGGGAAATTCCTTGCCATTTATTTAGGTTTTTGGTTGAAAATAGTACAAAATAAATTTAAATCTTTGCTGTCACGACTGAGTAAGTTCACATTCAAAGGTACAAATTCCTGTTGTCTGATTAGCTAACTTGTAAAAAAATTGACCTCTTTACCTTCGTTGTTTGTTGTGCCCATTTCAGACCATGTGATGCCATTCTTGGGAGTTGATTCTTTCATGTGTAAATATTTTAACAAAAGAACATTTCTCAAGGGAATGTCATGTAGTCTGAAATGGGTAATTTGAATACGAAGGTAAAGAGGTCTATAGATCTTGGTGTTTCTTGTAAAACATTTTCCTTCAAATAGCAATTCAAACCCTTTATAATAAGTTGATTTTTTGATTCATTTCTTTGTCTGTGTATTTTTCTACAGAAAACAATGATCAAGTACATGACGGATGGTATTCTACTGAGGGAGTCCCTCAGGGAATCAGACTTGGACCACTATAGTGTTGTCATCATGGATGAAGCTCATGAAAGATCATTGAATACTGATGTGTTATTTGGGCTGTTGAGAGAGGTAATGTTAAGTCTTGTGATTTGACTCAAACAGTTTCAGTGTCCCACAAACAAACAAACACCTTGGCTAACCAGGATTTGATCTGTGAGCTATTGATCAAATTGGAAGGTTTTCTTACACATAACCCTCCTTCCAATTCCTCCTCATAGGTGATAGGCAGAAGACGTGATTTAAAACTCATAGTTACTTCAGCTACTATGGATGCACAAAAGTTTGCAGACTTCTTTGGCAATGTACCAACATACAAGGTATATCAGACATATTACTATCTTTCCTTCAAGTGCTATAATATTTGTACTATTTTTAATAGAGTGGTTATCATATGAGTGGGAAAAGGATGGTACTGACTTACAGCACGTACACGGTACAACATGCCTTAACATTGAAATGGCTTCCCATAAGAATGGTTATCCTATGAGTGGGAAACATACAGTACTGACTTACAGCACGTACATGGTACGACATGTCGTAACATTGAAATGGCTTCCCATAAGAATGGTTATTGTATGAGTGGGAAACATATGGTACTGACTTACAGCACATACACAGTATGAAATGCTGTAACATTGAAATGGCTTCCCATAAGAATGGTTATCGTATGAGTGGGAAACATATACTACTGACTGTCAGCATGTACACGGTACGGCATGCCGTAACATTGAAATGGCTTACAATAAGAATGGTTATCGCTTAAAAGTAAATTAAACTAGTTTCCTGGTTTTTGTAGATTCCAGGAAGAACATTTCCAGTAGAAATAATGTTCAGTCGTACTGTGCTGGATGACTACGTGGAAAGTGCTGTGAAACAAGCTCTTCAAATACACCTGACTCCTACCAGAGGTACATGTTCACATCATGCAGTATGTCGTATATATTTTTATGACAAATTTAGCTCTTAGAGTGCTATATATGTGATCTACACGTGTTCCTGGGTATTGGAGGGTCATAGACCGTATCATGAACTGTGAACCTCTAGATAAGAAGGCTGCGCACTAACCAACTGAGCTACACCTGCTCCTAAAGCTAAAGATAGGGGGCAAACAAATTGGGTACATATGCAGGGCTCGAAATAGATAGAAAATTATAACCTGCCAGTCCAGTAAATTTCACCCTTTTTTTTTATAATCGTTATTATCCATTTGGCAGTTCACTATTATTTTTGCCTACCAAACCTGAAATTTAACCTGCCATTTGGCCATTGGCAGGCCCCTATTTCAAGCCCTGATATGTTTGCATCTACAGTAAAAATCAAAAGTGTTGATACACTACCTCATAATGTTGGAAAAATTAAGCATGCAGTGTAAGAAAAAGCGCTTTAAAAATCGTATATAAACTGAATCCCCCCTCCCCCATTCAATGTTGTTCCTTGAGAATGTGGCTAGCTCACGGTATCCAACTTTGGCCATTTAGACAACATTTTGCACGGGAGGGGAGGGGGAGCATACAGTGGACATCAGTCATTTCACACAGCCAATTTTGGGAGCATTATAGGGGTAGTGTATCAACACATTTCGATTTTTACTGTAGTCCCCCACTCCCTTCTAAAAAATGAATGCTCCCTTATTAGCATAAAGTTTATGAAGATCATTGTTTTTAGTGTCAGTTTGTTCTAAATGTTTATTAATTATCTAACCATCATTTCAGGAGACATGCTGATTTTCATGCCTGGACAAGAGGATATTGAAGTCACGTGTGAACTCATTACAGGTTTGTTGGCAACTTGTCACAGTGCAACTTTTAGAGTGCAAACAGTATATCTGTGAAATCAAATTACTAAATAGCACAAAATGGTGCTTATTAGACAATAGAAAACAATAGAATTTGCATAAAATTGTACTATTTAGTATAACCAATGTTTCACTGATGTACTGGGAGTGAGAACCTGAGAACCAAAGAAAACATAGAATGAAAACAATGCATTCCAGCTTTGGCTAGTTGATGAGCCAATCATAAACCTGGACTACACAAGTTGCTTATACAATCTTCTTTTTCTCACAGGGAAAAAGAATAATTTTGTTGCATTGAATGGACTCAATCTTGAAATGCTATTGTTTTTTGATGGTCTCTGATTAGCTTGACTGAAAGAAATGAAGCCAGAATAGACCATTAAATTTTCACAGTTGTCGTCACTCAACCTCAGCCTCAATAGTGTGTAATATATTCTTTAGAATTTGACTACAGCATACGGTAATTTAAGGAATGTACACATTATCAAACAATAGACCATTTTCGAGATGCACGAGCGCTTTCAAAAATATCTATTGAAACACTTAAAACTTCCACGGGCTTCAGTCAAATTCTAAAGAATAAATTACACGCTATCGAGGCTGTGGTTGAGCGACCACAACTGTGAAATAGTCTATTCATCATTTTTCCACTGAAAAAAGAAGTTAGCATAAAAATACAACTGTCCACTCATCAATATACTTTCTCTATCCTCAGAGAGACTGAATGAAGTAGATGAAGCACCTCCACTAGCTGTACTTCCAATCTATTCCCAGTTGCCTTCAGATTTACAGGCAAAAATCTTCCAAAAGGCTCCTGATGGAGTCAGAAAGTGTGTGGTGGCTACGAATATTGCTGAAACTTCATTAACAGGTTTGTAAAGGCTTTTTATTTCCTTACATACATATTAGTTGCTCTGGTCTGACCTAAATTGGAATGTGGAATCGAGGTTGGCACAATGGAAGTGCATTAGCTTCTACCCTTGCATCGAAACAAGACGAATGGTGAGCTTGCAATGATAGAGACCTTTTTTAACACCTTGGACAATAATTATTCACATGTCTCTATCACTGCAAACTTACCTCATGTCTCCCTTCAATGCAAAGGCATGACTACCTTTCAAGATGGTGCAGGGAGCTGTAAAAGTGACTATTTGTGAGTTAGCTGTGCCCTAGCTTAAAACATGGTGTGCTATATGTTTCATATACCACAGGTACTAACCAATCAGAAAACACAATTCTTATTGTCTGTGTTATTGATTTGTGTGTTTCAGTGGATGGTATCATGTTTGTTATTGATGCTGGGTACTGCAAACTGAAAGTCTACAATCCAAAGATTGGTATGGATGCACTACAAGTGTACCCTATCAGCCAGGTAATGTGCTAAACAATAATCAGACGTCTGGGTGTTGGTGGGTGGTTAGTAGGGTGTTGGTGTGTTGTCAGTAGGGTGTTGATAGGTGGTCAGTAGGGTGTTGATAGGTGGTCAGTAGGGTGTTGGTAGATTGTCAGTAGGGTGTTGGTGGGTGGTCAGCAGGGTGTTGGTGGGTGGTCAGTAGGGTGTTGGTGGGTGGTCAGCAGGGTGTTGGTGGGTGGTCAGCAGGGTGTTGGTGGGTGGTCAGTAGGGTGTTGGTGGGTGGTCAGTAGGGTGTTGGTGGGTTGTCAGTAGGGTGTTGGTGGGTTGTCAGTAGGGTGTTGGTGGGTGGTCAGCAGGGTGTTGGTGGGTGGTCAGCAGGGTGTTGGTGGGTGGTCAGTAGGGTGTTGGTGGGTGGTCAGCAGGGTGTTGGTGGGTGGTCAGTAGGGTGTTGGTGGGTGGTCAGCAGGGTGTTGGTGGGTGGTCAGCAGGGTGTTGGTGGGTGGTCAGTAGGGTGTTGGTGGGTGGTCAGTAGGGTGTTGGTGGGTTGTCAGTAGGGTGTTGGTGGGTGGTCAGTAGGGTGTTGGTGGGTGGTCAGTAGGGTGTTGGTGGGTTGTCAGTAGGGTGTTGGTGGGTTGTTAGTAGGGTGTTGGTGGGTGGTCAGCAGGGTGTTGGTGGGTGGTCAGTAGGGTGTTGGTGGGTGGTCAGTAGGGTGTTGGTGGGTGGTCAGTAGGGTGTTGGTGGGTGGTCAGTAGGGTGTTGGTGGGTGGTCAGTAGGGTGTTGGTGGGTGGTCAGTAGGGTGTTGATGGGTTGTCAGTAGGGTGTTGGTAGGTTGTCAGTAGGGTGTTGGTGGGTTGTCAGTAGGGTGTTGATGGGTTGTCAGTAGGGTGTTGGTAGGTTGTCAGTAGGGTGTTGGTGGGTTGTCAGTAGGGTGTTGATGGGTTGTCAGTAGGGTGTTGGTGGGTTGTCAGTAGGGTGTTGATGGGTTGTCAGTAGGGTGTTGGTGGGTTGTCAGTAGGGTGTTGATGGGTTGTCAGTAGGGTGTTGGTGGGTTATCAATAGGGTGTTAGTAGATTAATTAATCATATTTTTGTATACACAGGCAAATGCCAATCAAAGGTCTGGTCGGGCAGGAAGAACAGGTCCAGGGTAAGTTGTAAATATTAATCACCACCAAGCCTGGGGTTTTATCTAAACATAGCCTGAAACATTCCCAGATCTAGACACTTCCTGAACTTAGTATTTCAGCTTACCTGTTGCCATTTATTTCTCTCTTGACAGCCAGTGCTTCAGGCTGTACACTGAAAACTCCTACAACAATGAGCTGTTGTTCACGACTGTACCTGAGATCCAAAGGACCAACCTGGCCAACGTTGTACTGCTACTCAAGTCACTAGGGGTACAGAATCTACTAGAGTTTCACTTCATGGATCCACCACCACAGGTACTATCACCACTCTTTTAAAAGATCTTGTTTTTGCAGAGTGATGTGGTAATAGTAATTACCAATTGTAGATTCTAGGGAAGCACAGGTGGCGTAATGGTGAGAGTGCTCGCCTCTCACCAATGTGACCCAGGTTTGAGTCCCGCTGGGCTCAGTGTTGTATATGAGTAGAGTTTCTAGTTGGTTCTCTCCTGTGCTTCGAGGATTTTTCTCCAGGTTCTCCAGTTTTCCTCCCTCAGCAAAAAATCAACTTGGAATTTCATTTCTGTGGAAATGCCACTGCTAAATCATTTTTTTTTTTAAATTATTCATTTATTAACTTCCTTCCTTCCTTCCTTCCTTCCTTCCTTCCTTCCAAAATCCCAATCCCAGTCTTGCAAAATCTCAGTCCGAGTTATAGAGTTAGAGATTTTGCAAAATCCCAATCCCAGTAATGGCTAAATCCCAGTCCCAGTGCATGAAATCCCATTTTCCCAGCCCCCCAAAATGGTGAATCCCAGCTCCATTTTTACCCCTTCAGGACCCTTGTATTAGAGTAGGGTGGCCTTGTCCAAGCAATTCTCTTAACAACTATGATTCTGCTATTTCCAGGACAACATTCTCAACTCGATGTACCAGCTATGGATATTAGGAGCACTAGATAACACAGGTGCACTAACACCATTAGGAAGACAAATGGTAGAATTCCCTCTGGACCCAGCCATGTCCAAGATGCTGATAGTCTCGGTCGACATGGATTGTAGCGATGAAGTACTGGTAAGCAAAAGTTCTTGGTACACAAAATATAAGTTAATAGCTGGGTTTCACTTGACGTCATTTCCTATCTCGTGTGGAATGTTCATCACCTGAATCACAAGTTTTCAATAGAATTATTTCTGGTTGACAGCACATGGTGGTCGGTGTTTGACCACCATTTGGAGCAGATAATGAGATTCAAAAACTTTTATCAGCTGATTGAAACCCAGCTATATACAGAAATGATTTGGTCTAAAGACAAGGATATTCTGTATGGCACTGGCTGAAGTGGATCATTCTCATTGTTATCAATGGCTGGAATAAAGTACTGAAGTGCTACATCATCAAATTACAAATTTTGCAATTCAGTTTTGAAATATTCATATTTGAATAGAACACAACATTGCCTACATTTTTGTCAATTTTAAGGCTGTTGTGAGCTATCGAAATGGAGATATTAGGCATTCAAGGTACCAGGGATCCTTCACAACCGATGTTCACTAAAAAGTCCCCTTGCAGCACGTCGGAATGCAGCTCAATTTGGAGGGCAAAACAGTGGGTTTCCAATTCTCAGGAGATTAAAATTCTTTTATTTTGCCCTCCAAATTGAGCTGCTTTGACCTCATGTGCAAGGGGTTTATACCTCGTAGCGCACAAACTGCTCATCCAATGTCTATAAAATTATATATTTTCTTGACGCTGAAGAAACACAAATTTTTTAAGAAAATTTTGCAACTCAATTGAATAGGTTTTTGAATAACCCACAGTATAGTATTGAGATTTCTTGCAGCAAGTTGTATTCGTTTAAAAACCCATTTTTTCTTCATATCTTGCAAGACAATCATACAATATTTGTGTTATTATTACAGACAATTGTGTCCATGCTGTCTGTGCCGGCAATATTCTATCGTCCAAAAGGAAGAGAAGAAGACAGCGATGCTGCTCGTGAGAAGTTTGCAGTACCTGAAAGTGACCATCTGACGTATCTGAATGTCTATCTGCAATGGAAAACAAATAAGTATGTTCTTGAAATCGAAACTTTAATGCTGTACTGTAATTCAATTTACTCTCAATTTCATTTTCGTCGAAAATTTTTGGATAAAATTATATTCCATAAAGTCAATTATTTATTTTCAAGATTCTATTGAATAAATCCTTTTAAGATTTGTTCCCAAATACAGTGAACTCCATGTGGACACCCCGTACTGTCTTGCAACATTGTTGCGTTGCAAGTTGCAGAGTGAATGTTGCTCGTTTTACCACCCCGTGCAACAATAAAATTTTGTTGCGCGACTTTGTTGTAGAAGTAGAAGCTCTTGCTACTCTCTCCAACAAAGAAACTTCGTTGCGCGCGGGGTGGTAATACGAGTAACATTCACTCTTCAACTTACAACGCAACAATGTTGCACGACAATTCGCATGATTTTGTTCCTCGTTTTTCTGCGCCTTTTGAGGGAGTTCACTGTACACGCATTATTTGAAAAAAGGACTATTGTCTAATAGTAACAACGAAGAATAAAAAAATATTTTTACTTTCTTCTCATGACATTTTTTGCGTCACTTGAATTTCGTGATTGTTTGAAAATAATAAAAGTAATAGGGGATGTACATTATTTTACCGTCCATTCATTTTATCATAAATATAAATGATTATTAATCAATTGTATGCCCTTTTCTTCCTTTATTTCAGTTATTCAGCTCAGTGGAGCAATGAGCATTTTATTCATGTCAAGGCCATGAGAAAGGTAAGAGTTACTTTTCTAACAAATTCGTCAGGTGGTGTAGCAGTGAGAGTGCTTTCTCACCAATGCGACCCGGGTTTGAGTCCTGCCAGGCTCGGCGTCGTATGCGAGTACAGTTGCTTGTTGGTTCTCTCCTGTGCTTCAAGGGCTTTTCTCCCTCTGCAAAAAATCGACTTCTAAATTCTATTTGCATCGTGTTGATCAAGCATAGACCAGCTTCGAGATATTAAAATTCTAGTGCGATCCCGAGGCTCTCTTGAATAAGATGTTCAAAATTGCGTTAAACCTCAAAAGGATTAGTAGATATAGTGCTGTAGATTCTATTATAACGTTGTTGTGTAGTGAACAGACTAGCACTTCTACCAAAATTTTCTTAATTTAGCTGAAAGGTATGAACCTCATATATGGTCCATTATTGTATTTCTACCAATAAATTTATTTGGTGATCCACATGTTTGTACCATACATCAAGTACCATACCGCTAAAACTTCGGATCGAACGTGGCCTATTGACAACCAATTCATTGTCGTTGTAGGTTCGTGAGGTCAGAGGTCAACTTAAAGAGATCATGCTCCAACACAAAATCCCCATCAAGTCCTGTGGTAATGACTGGGATATCATCAGGAAGTGTATTTGTTCAGCTTATTTTCACCAAGCTGCTAAACTGAAGGTAAGACATTCTTTCATTTTTCCCTGAAAGTGTATATTCTCGGCTCTGGAAAGGTTGCTTTCTTTATAGCTGTGTTGGTACTAATACATAAAAGAACGATGATGATGTTAATAGTGGTGATGGTGATGGTGAGGGGTGATGATTGTGATGATTCTGATGATGGTAATGATGCTGATAATGTTAATAATGATGGTAATAATGATGGTGATAATTATGGTGATGGTGATGTTGATGATGATGGTAGCGGTGATACCTACTTTAGTTTTTATAGTTTTAAATGACTAAGAATATTCTAAAGCATCAAACAAATTATCGCAGATATAGACATGATATATATAACTGAATAGACCTCTTTAACTTGACTGTTTTCCCATATCAGACCACACGTCATTCTCTTGAGAATAAGATTCTTTGTTTGAGTTGTATCCATATTCATGTGTCTTCTCATGCGCAACCGTTAAACAAAGAAATGATACTCTAGGGAATGACACATGGTCTTGAGAATAAGATTCTTTGTTTGAGTTGTATCCATATTCATGTGTCTTCTCATGTGCAACCGTTTTAAAAACAAAGAAATGATACTCTGGGGAATGACACATGGTCTGAAATGGGAAAACATTACACCCAAGCTAATATAAACAGGTCTATTCTGAGGTCACAGCTTGCACGGATAACCAGATTTTACTGCTCCCTTAAAGAGTCTATTTACACATGCTATTCTAATATTGATCCTGTGTTGTTGACAGGGTATTGGTGAGTATGTGAACATGCGTACAGGTATGCCGTGTCACCTGCACCCTACAAGTGCTCTGTTTGGTATGGGGTACACACCCGACTACATCGTCTACCATGAGCTCGTCATGACATCTAAGGTATGACTGTCCACCCATCCATCCATCCATCCATCCATCCATCCATCCATCCATCCATCCATCCATCCATCCATCCATCCATCCATCCATCCATCCATCCATCCATCCATCCATCCATCCATCCATCCATCCATCCATCCATCCATCCATCCATCCATCCATCCATCCATCCATCCATCCATCCATCCATCCATCCATCCATCCATCCATCCATCCATCCATCCATCCATCCATCCATCCACCCACCCACCCACCCACCCGCCCGCCCGCCCGCCCGCCCACCCACCCATCCATCCACCCACCCACCCATCCATCCATCCATCCATCCATCCATCCATCCATTTTTTGAATTACAATTTCGTGTTGTAGGAGTACATGCAGTGCGTCACAGCTGTGGACGGCAACTGGCTAGCAGAACTAGGCCCCATGTTCTACTCTATCAAAGAATCTTCTCGATCCAGAGCGGTATGTACAGCTTACACTCCAATCTTCTGCATACGTATCCTTTGGCGACGTCTTATCTAAATTTATTGTACTTGAAGGCGCAGAATTACGAGCAACAAAATCGCGCAACTTATCGCGCAACATTGTTGCGTTACAAGTTGCATAGCGAATGTTGCTCGTATTGCCATCCCGGCAATACCCACTTCTGCAACAATGAGCAACATTCACTCTGCAACTTGCAATGCAACATTGTTGCGCGACAAGTTGCACGATTTTGTTGCTCGTAATTCTGCGCCATGAGATTGAGATTAAATTGGTCCAAGCTTGGCCCCGTTTTACATAGATAGATCATGCAATGTCTATCTCTCATATATCCCTTGCCTGTATTCTATGTTAGGTTCTAGTTCGTACAGAGATTATTTTTTGTGCGCGAGGTAGTACTGAATACGACCAATATTCTCACCCTGAAATTTACGACCCAACATTGTTTCACAACAAAACAAGTAGCGCGATTTTGTTCCACGTAAACGCGTGGTATTCATACTAATTATCATTACAAAACAATGGACTACTTCGACGATACGGCGGCCATCTTGGTAGGGGGCAAATATACAAATCTTTTACAGTAATGGCGTTGATTAACATTAACAATTCACCACGAGACAATTTGACAAGAGATGAATTAAGAAGATGGACATGAAAGAAAGACAAAGAAACGAAACTCTTTATTTTATCCGCCATCTTTGTTTTTTTTCTTTCCCTGGACGCCCCATAATGCCTTGCGATTCAAGATGACCGCCGTATCGTCGAAGTAGTTTATTTGTCATCTACAAAAACTGAATGATACTTTTTTGCGTAGGAAAATCGCCAGCGTGCTAAAGATCGTGCAACTGCGATGGAAGAAGAGCTCTCCGCGGCTGGTGAGCAGATGAGAGCTAGAGAAGAAGAGAGGCTCAACAAGACGACATCATCAGTGAGGTATGGAGATTGGAATACTAGTAATACGCTGTAATGGAAGGGATCAATGCAATTGTATGGCTGTGAAAACTTCATAGTACGAATGTGCCGTTCTGTGTGACACCCTAATGGCTGAAACCGAGTCTATCAGTGAAATGAAATCGCGAAAGATTTTGGATGAAATTACCTCAATCAATGTCCAAATTTCATCATTATTTACTGCCATTTCAAAAAAGGTTTTGTTGCATGTTGCATGTTGCATGTTGCATGTTGCATGTTGCATGTTGCATGTTGCATGTTGCATGTTGCATGTTGCATGTTGCATGTTGCATGTTGCATGTTGCATGTTGCATGTTGCATGTTGCATGTTGCATGTTGCATGTTGCTTACCAAGCTTGAAATATATTATATTCATATGTAAATAATGTCAGCACAGAAGAAAATATGCTGGAAAAACCTGCAGACAAAGTTTGGGAAAATACCATATTGTTGTGACCTTTCGCTGATTGAATTCACATCACCCATACTGCATTTCAGGCTTGGTATGCAACATGCAACATGCAACAAAACCTTCACCAAACTTGTTTGAAATAGCTGTATTTCAGACTTCATTTTACAACAGTTCATGAAGTATAAACCCATTGCTGCACGTCGGAATGCAGCTCAATTTGGAGGTGAAAAAATAGGTTTCCAATTCTCAGGAGATTGAAATTCTTTTGTTTTGTTCTCCAAACGGAGCTGCTTTGACGTCACGTGAAAGGGGTCTATGCCAAACCTCATTCAAAAACAACTTTATTGAAATTCGTTTTAATGGACCTCAAAAAGTAAAAACATAAAATATTAATTACCGTCCTAGCCAGACTATAAACTGTCTCTTACCTAATTATTTTATTGTTTATAAAGTGATTTTTCTGGTGCTGAAAGCCCTGCCTAGATCCTATAATTAAAAATGATGCAACTAACGCTAATACTGAAAATGCTAAATTTGACATTAGTGAGAATAAAATAAAATAAAATAAATTATTTTTATTGTTTTCCCTCTCTGGTAAGCAACACCCCACTGATCACGAGACTCGGATGATAGGATTTTATCAACAGACACAATTCATGCATTCTTTATTTGCCAAAGAAAACTGCGCGGCGTCGATTCTGAGAAATATGATTGTAAAACAGTATTAATTTCACCTGCGTGTTTCGTCTGACTATCGAGAACTTCGTCAGAATGTTTCCTAAAAACTACCTTGCTGATAACCTGTATAAATACCTAATCTTATCTGCGTGACATGTTTTCAGTTTTAAAATATATAGATTGAGTATTAACCATATTTTTTTATAAGATTATGAGTACAAAATTCGTGGAAATACTAAGTAATAAGTGCTAAATTCGTGGAAGAATCCGAAACGAACACGAGTACGAATAGGATGACTTTTCATACATTTCTGAGAAAAATCTATCCAGAAAAGAAAGTGTATATTTTATGTAAGCCAAACAATGTCAATCCACCCAAAATCGTAGCCAGATACACTTGTACAAACGAGCTTGTTAGAAGCGATCTAAGCGAGAAACCTGACGAGCGATTTTGACGTCCGGATCGCTCGCTCGCTGCAGACAAAGCATTCGTAGTGACGGTCAATTTTTCCAGTACAGCGGTTTGTTGCTCGTTGATTTCCTCTTCAATCAGGTCAAAATATATGTAAACAAACTGCTTGCAATACTCCAGGCAATCGCTTTGAAGCAAAAGATAGTTTTTGTCAGCGATTGTGGCCATTATGACTTTCAGCGCTTGTAATGAGAGCGTCAGAGTGCCAACATACAGACAAATATCAAACTGTGGTTCTTTTCCTTGGAGATGGATCTCATCAGCTTGTACATAGTAATGATCGTCTTGTCGTATGACAACGTGGAAACGATGAATGACTGAACTGGCCTTCAAGCACTCGCCAACATCGTATGAAGTTAGATATTCTTGTGCTAGAACATCCAGTTTCCGTATGTCGTTTTCTTCGACAGCCCAGATCGCCGCGTGGATATCGTGTACAACAAGAAAGAAAACCCAACTCGGCCAGGATTCCTTAATGTTTTTGATCGAGGGATGTTCGAGTAAGCCATCGTATTTCTTATTCATAATATCCCAGACAACATCCATCGTTTCTTGGTCAAAACCTGACTTGATCGTTTCTTCTTGGTTAAGGCCGAGCTTTTCTTCCAGTCGTCGCTTTCGCAGGCTTTGTTGAGCCATGATTCAAAGTTAGTTTGTATCTCAATACTTATTGCAAGTGAAGGACGCTAAAACAGACGCTGTTTCAGACGTAGCTAAAGAGCTTTCAAGTGAGACGTCACTCTAATGGAAAAACGACTTCCGGGTCCAAAACGAAAAGCAGTTCTATAGAGATTTTTCTTACTTTTTCTTCGTGACAGGATTTGTTGTCCAAAGTTCTAACTATTTCAGGTGGAGGTTAAATCATTGAGAACATTTTCCACTTGATTTTAGCGGTTTTGTGAAAACGTAAGTAGCTAAAAGCGCTACAAATGAACAGGAAATGTAATAAAGGAGACTGGGTCAGTCACGACACGGTCACACCACAGGTAGCCCAAACCCTTGTTACTGGGTTGCTATGGTAGCAAACCAGTCTTAAAATGAGATCCGTTTTTCGGGCGTCAGGTAGACCATAATTTCACACGTCATGATTGGTCGAGAACTTGTAAACAATGTCCAATGTCCAATGAAGTTGCCACACGACATCGAGGACGATGTATTTATAGCTTTTAGTGTTGTGTCACTATAAATTCATTCGTTCAGGGTTCGTGAAGTACTATTTTGTCTGTAGGCATGTTGCGTACTATTGTCTTTAGGTTTTTTAACGCTACGCTTAAACTACTTACAAACACACACGCCGTACGTGGTAGACACACACTAAAATATGTTATGGAGCGATTTTGGAACGGGTTGGTCCACATACTCAAAGAGAGAAGCCTGAGAATCTGTGAGCTATCTTTGAGAATCTATGAGCAAACTACGGTATGAGAATCGTAGAACTAGACAAACTAGTCAAAATAGACTAAGAGAATCTATAAACTACCTAGCTATGATCAAGCTAGATCTTACCAGATCTCAGATACAAAAAAATATACTGAGACAAACTACAAAACGAGTGACAAACAAAGCTTTGATGAAAGCTGACTCCAAGAACTTGTAGAAGTCAGACGAGCTGATAGTGATCTACAAGAAAGCGAACTGCCAAGACTCCTTGTTGAATATTTCCATTTATGAAAATACAGAAAACAAAAACTGAGGGAAAAACAATTGAACAGTTAAACACATTTTGGTTAAGAGTATTTACATTGATAAAACGTTTGTTTTGCAGCGAACAGTTTCGATACCGAAATAGATATGTTTATTTCATCAGCTAGTCTGGAAAGGTACTCTAGTAGGTCAAGTAGAAGTATAATATGCGTTGACAAGTCAGTAACGCAACACTAATGTCTTACTAGAATTTAAAATGTTTTTAATAAAGGGGGACTTTGAACCCAAAAGGAACACTTTGGTAAGAAATAATAGAGTATATAGGATTGGTGAGTGGGGGAGCTCTCGCACAGGCAACCCAGTGAACGCTCCAAGAGCGTCTAGTTTGTTTTTACAAGGGATTGAAATATAATGCATCATTTGAGGTCACTTAGCTTTACAGTATTTTATTCTTGATCTGTATGGACGTTCCGTGGGCAGCGCAAAAAAATGACAAGGCTAGACTTTCTAAAAGTCCTTTCGCTCCCAAACATCGAGGTACCGGGTAAAAGAGAGAGGTCGACTTGTCGCAAGTCTAGTTCCTAGCAGTCACACAGAATGTGCTCTAATGAACTTTGTGCGGGTTGTAAAGGGTATAATGGAAGGGGATAGTAGTATTTATTCGTTCAAAATAAGTTTTCTAATAGAATTTTTTTTTTTCTTTATCAACAGAACTCATATTGCTACTCCTGGTAGAAGGACTCCAGCCACACCCAAACGAACACCTCAACGATTCGGTCTTTAAATTTTATTTTAAGATAATGAACTGAAGCATCAACGTACCATCTAGTGAGCCTTGAAACAACCGGCTAAAGGCGCGGAAATACGAGAATCAAAATCGTGCGACTTCAGTGTAGCGCAGCATTGATGCATTGCAAGTTGCAGAGCGAATATTGCTCGTATTACTACCCCACGCGCGCAACAAATTTTCACTGTTGCAGAGAGTAGAAGGCGCTACTTTGTGCAATAAGTCGCGCGACGAAATTTCGTTGTTGCAAGGGGTGGTAATGCGAGCCTCATTCATTCTGCAACTTGCGACGCAACAATGTTGCACGACATGTTGCACGATTTTGTTTCTCGCATTTCCGCACTCTCCAGCACCAAGCCGGCTTGGAATAACCGGTCCTTTATACAGTTCTGTTTTTGACCAGTTAATCGCTTCTATCAGATAAGTTTTGAGTACAAAAACAAACCCAAAAATAAGCAAAAATTATATTAGTGTATTTTTATTACTTTGTATTGTATTGTACAGTTCATATGAATGAAGGAATGAAAAACAAATAAATGATAATACGTATTTATTAACTATATTCGTTTTACTTTCGTTAATAAATCAACTCCGAAATCCAAGAATTGGAAAAATAATATTTGGAAGCAAAAAAAAAAAAAAAAAAATTAAGAAAAAAAATGACACATTGAAGACAACAGGGTACACTCGGGGAGTGCGAAGGTACGGAAAAGCCTAACCAAATTTCCAGAAGGCTTGCGTAAAGAAATGTGGAATGCGCAACTTTTCAAAATAGATGTTAGACAAACGCTTTGAGTCTGCAGTTTGATATGATCTCCCCTTTGATACCTGTCAATGTATAACTGCAAGATCTCCCTTCAAGTTGTCTAAACACGCGTGACCGCCAAGAACGCCAACCGTGTTTGTCAACACATATGCCCAGAAAGGTCAAGTCGCATGAAATTCTCTCAAATTTCAATCAAAATGGCTTCCTTGGATACAAACTTCTTCGTTATTTTTTTTGCGCATTGCGGTGAAGTATGGACGTAAAACCATGAAAAATATATTTAACTATTACCAAAGCAGTTAGGCATGGACAAAAATTTATAGAAAAACAACTTCCGGGTCCAAAACAAAAAGTTGTTTTATAAAGATTTTTCTTACTTTTTCTTCATGACAGGATTTGTTGTCCAAAGTTCTAACTGTTTCAGGTAGAAGTTAGTTCATTGATAACATTTTTCGCTTTGTTTCATCGTTTTTTGTGAGCAGTTGGACCCGGAAATACGTCACAACTTTTAAGTTAAAACAGCTCTATAATCCCCCCCCCCCCCCCCAAAGAAAAATATGATCGTTCCCTTAACAAAGTATGGGCTCCCTGTGTTACAGTCCGTCATTCCATCCATATCACGTGACGGTTGGTAATGGCGTCTGTCTTGTTATGAATATTCTATCAGTCTGTCGTTGTTGTCTCGTGTTTGGGATTCAATTTTGAAGTGATAATGTAAGGCTAACAAGTCCTAAAGAATCCAAATTATAGGCCATTCACTGTACTAACGACTGGACTAAAAATGTACAATTCAAAGGCTTAAAACGAGCAGAAAAAAGATGTTAAACGTGACTCATCAACTCAAAAAGAAGGTTTGACAAATAGTTTTAAGATAACGTTACCGTAAATAATTGTTTACTCTTCGGTTCCGAGTCGTTTAGTTTATACAATTCCGCTCTTGGATACCTTATTAACCAGGTTCCTTGTTTTAGATATTTTCTTATAAATGAGATTTTTAATTAACAGTTTGCAAAATATATTTTTCTCGCGAAGCATTTCTTGTGATGATCATTTTACAAAACCAAATTCCAAAGAAAGTTTCAATGCGTTGGCATTCCATCACCTCAGGCACAAAAACATTAACTTTTTTTTACTCCAACATTGTTTTATATTAACTGAATTATTCGCTTATCTTTAACAGCTGTTTTTAACAGACTTAGACGAGCGACAATCACCAACAAGTCCTCGTAAAGAATTCAATCAAGATGGCTCGCCATCTTCTTCGACCTCAGAACCACAAAAAGGACGGAAATCTTTGCCAAGTCTACCTTCTCCAGAAGAAGAAGAATCTATGAACCTATCGATAGCTAGAAAAAGATCTCCATCTAATTCAACTCCGCTTCCAGCGAAGGCTTACGGGCCATATTTCCTAGAGTATACTCTAATGGCAGAATAGTAAGTATAAGTTTAATGAGTCTTGAGAATTAATACGCTTTTGTTTATGTAAGCTTGTCATAAACAGAGCTTTTCTTATTTCTTTGAGCTACATAACTATTTAGTATTCCCTCTGCTATCTTTTCTGCTACAAAGTATTTTTTGAAAGAGCATAATTTGGCATTGTAATCTTATCTAAGTAGATCCAAGCATAGGTCATTTGCAAAGGTTGATCCTCGTTGTTATCCCTTATAACAGGCAGATTAATTAATCTTATATGCTTTGTATTTTTACTAGTAACCAGTTGAGAAGTAAAAGGTTACCAGGAGTTTACGTTTTACCTGCTGCCAAGTCTCCTCTTGGTGAGTTATGCTTTTTATCCTACATTTTATTACACCTTTTGCTGTTCATTTAGGCGAAATATACATCCATGTACGCCAAGGGTTGAAACAATAAGGCCAATATACGTTCATTAATACGAACATGAACTTCATTAAAGCGAAAGAACATCCAAGTATGCCATTTACATATGTATTGACTTTCAATGGCATACAACGGACATTCTATAACATCGTTCGACAATCAAGAACGCCAAAATGAAATCAATTGCATCATCTGACAATCATTCCTAACTAACAGAAATTCATTAACGCAATTTACATAGAGATGAACAATCAATCACATCTTTGTACAATCACAATCACAGCAAAAGGTGTATATAGACAGACCCCTTGCAGCACGTCAGAATGCAGCTCAATTTGGAGGACAAAACTTCCAATTCTCAGGAGATTGAAATTCCTTTGTTTTGCCCTCCAAATTGAGCTGCTTTGATGTCACATGCAAGGGGTCTAAAGCTTAGATAGTACAGTATGTGCACTTTGATTGGTTAATAACTATGCTATATTGGCAAACAGAGCAGGAATATGGCATTTAGGAAGTGCCGAAAACACTCAAGAAGTGCATTTATGTTACTTCCTGAGTGCTGTATTACTGAAGAGAACAAGGAAAAAGCTGTTTTAATCTTTAAATACATTGATCTTTGTACTAAATCCCTACCAGCTGGAGGTCAAAACAATTAAAATATTGCAGGCACATGCTTTTGAGAGCATGCTGACTTGTTAATCCGTAATTTGTATCCAAAATAATGGCTACTCAAATTCGTATTTTATAAGAGAAATGAAAAACATTGTGTTGTGTGCTGTGTGAAGTTATAAAGCACTTGGGGATTGGCAAAACACTAGAGAAGTGTTGAGAAGCTCTCCACTACATGCCATGCTTCTCATAACACTTCTCTTGTATTCTGCCAATTCCAGTGATTTTTAGCTGCACACTGCAGCATGAGTGCAAAAGTAAGCTATATTTTTCTGAAACTCTCTGTGTTACGTTTCCTGACATGAAGCAGAGGAAAATATTGAGAGTTGAGAAAAAACAAAATTCATATTTTTTGGTTTTTCTTTTGTTGTCAGTATGGTATGGTGTTATTTTTATACGCATGGGGTCATACCAAAACGGAGCATTTAAGTTCATCATGACAGTACCTGACAACTATCCTGATGGAGAATGTCCAGTAAGTATCATAAAACAAGAGCAGATCTGCTACTATTACAATAATAATCACACCAGAAATTAATAAGAAAAACTCCTCTTACCCTTATTCACCCACCTTGGGATTAATGTTTTCCCATTCCAGACCATGTGTTATTCCCTTGAGTATCATTTCTTTGTTTAATGGTAGTACATGAGAAGGCACATGAATGTCTAGACACAACTCAAACAAAGAATCTTATTCTTGAGAGAATGATACATGGTCTGAAATGGGAAAACATCACTCCCAAGTTCAAAACGTCAATAATTATTGTGGAAGTGCAAACTGGATCAATGTCAAGTGGAAAACCTGACATATTCTTGGCATTTCTGTGAACTTGTGTCATTTAAAATACCAGATGTTATTTTAAGAACTGAAAGAAAAAAACACATTACATTAAAAAATATTGTGGAAGATTTTAAAGACTAAAATATTTCATTTGCCATAACCTTTTGCTTTTACTCGTTCTCTCCATTCAGAAATTAGTCTTCAAGCCTCCAATCTTTCACCCTGTAGTAAATATAGAAACAGGAGAGCTAGATGTAAAGAGAGCATTTCCAAAATGGAGGTGAGAATCAATACTCATTGCCATGCCCTGACTTAGATCAGCCCTGAGGTTGTTTCAGGGTTTGATCTGTGAGTTAGCCATGCCCTGACTTAGATCAGCCCAGAGGTTGTTTCAGTGTTCCATCTGTGAGTTAGCCATGCCCTGACTTAGATCAGCCCAGAGGTTGTTTCAGGGTTCAATCTGTGAGTTAGCCATGCCCTGACTTAGATCAGCCCAGAGATTGTTTCAGGGTTCAATCTGTGAGTTAGCCATGCCCTGACTTAGATCAGCCCAGAGGTTGTTTCAGGGTTCGATCTGTGTGTTAGCCATACTTTGACTTAGATCAGCCCAGAGGTTGTTTCAGGGTTTGATCTGTGAGTTAGCCATACTTTAACTTAGATTGCCCCAGAGGTTGTTTCAGGGTTTGATAAGGTATTTTTTGAAGGACAACCAAAAAACAACTCTCACTCATATCATGACACTGACTAAACTGACTGGAATGAATCCTAATTAAATTATGCTTTCCCAGCTTAATACTTCTTTCTTTCTTTCTATCTTCCAGGCGTAGTGTGAATCATCTTTGGCAAGTCCTTTTATATACTAGAAGAATTTTTTATAAAATTGATACAAGAGACCCTGTGAATCCAGAAGCAGCTAATGCGTAAGTGTTACAACTTGTTCAAAATTACATGACCCAAATAACTAGCTATAATTCAAGTCGTCTGGGTTTTTGGCTTCTGTCAATCAAATTTTTAATGATCTGAGCTGGTAAATTTTTGATTGACGGCAGCCAAAAATGAAGATGTCTTTGGCTTTGATCTGTTGTTCTCTCCTGTGCCACAAAGGTTTTTTCTGGGTTCTCTGGTTTTCCTCCCTCAGTAAAAATCAACATGTGAGTTGAGTATTGTATGTCGTAAATATAGAATGTAGTGGTAATGTGTATGGAGCGAACCTCATGGAAGAGCCCCGACGGGGAGTGATGGTTGTAAAAAATATGTTTTTAATATGTGTGATTTACTGTCGCGACAAAATAAGGTTTTGGTGGACGTTGATCAAAGTGTTTCCATTGCATTGTCGGAAAACACAAAGCTTTCAAATTCACATGCCTTTGAATTGTCATGGAAACACCTTGATTGACATCCACCAAAGCCTACTTTGTCGGGACGGCAAATTGTACGATTTCACGCATGTAATTGGGAAGCACTTTAAGTGTTAAATTTTAATTGACATTATTGTTGTTGTATCAATAGGTATGATAATGATAAAGAAAGTTTTAAGCAAAAAGTCAACGAATGCTTAAGAACATGTCATAACCAGTTACACATTCCTGTCGACGATGACCCCCATTGTATTCGGTAAGTTGATTGGTTTTAAAAACTACTGTATAGTGTAGTCCATCTATCCTGTCCTTTTACCTATTCATCTTCAGGGCTCAAAATAACGACCAGTCATATGCTGGCCAAAATGTCAGGCATACGATATTTCATTTTATTTTTTCAAATATGACCAGTCAACATTTCTGTTCAAAACTGTATTTGACCGGTCAAGTACCAAATTTGGCCAGACATTGACCATTGATCAACTGTTATTTTGAGCCCTAATCTGTATCCCTTTATCCATCCATCTGTCTGTCTCTCTGTTAGTCTATCCACCCATTTATCATGGAAATGATCATTCTCATTGTCAGTCAACAATCTGACAATCTGTTTGGTCAGACCATGTGTCATTCTCTTGAGAATAAGATTCTTTGTTTGAGTTGTATCCATATTCATGTATCTTCTCATGCGCAACCGTTAAACAAAGAAATGATACTCTAGGGAATGACACGTGGTCTGAAATGTCAAATAATTACGCCAAAACTAAAGAGCTTTATTTTAAATTATTTTCAAGAATGCAATATGTCATTATTATTCTTTCATTTGATACAGTTTTATGGACCTCGAACCCCAAAAAATCGAGGAAGTCAAAGAAACAATACTTGAGAGTCAGGTAGGGAATAAAAATTTTACAAGATATGCCGCTGCTCCCCCCTCCCTCCCCCCCCCTACACACACACACACATACAAATAGTGTGCTTATTGCCACGTGTTATACGCTCTCATAAAACTTAGCTACCAGTCAGTATGATTAGCATCTTCCAGCTATCAAACTCTACTCCAACGTCTGCTGGTCTATTTTCTCAAGATAAAACATTTGTTTGCATGTAATGGTTTGAAGGTTTTTTGTGTTGGGAGGGGGGGGGGGGGTTCAACCATACCATGACTTTCTGCTTATTCCTTCAGCGAATAATACACCAGTTTCGCATTCGATGCAAACCAATGTTTTTGAAGACCACAGACTCATTTGTACAGGCTTAGCGTCTTGCAGCACGTCAGAATGCAGCTCAATTAAGAGAACAAAACTGTAGGTTCCGATTCTCAGGAGATTGAAATTCTTTTGTTTTGTCCTCCAAATTGAGCTGCTTTGATGTCACATGAAGAGTGCACATGAAAGGGGTCTATTTCTTCATTTTGAAGTTTGCTTGTTTTTTTTCCAGAGCAAATCAGGAAAGCTACCAACAGCCAATGCGCACAAGTCAGGTCTGTCGTGGATGAAGAAAGGCAGCCCTGAGATATTCACTAATGAACAAAGTTAATGCTACCTGTTGGTTAGAAACCTAATTACACACCTAATTGCAAGAATAATGTCCTGTGAAAAAAGACTTAAAGATCAAGTATCACGTTATGATTTTTTTTATTCATTTTAAACAATTTAATTCTTGTTTCAAACTCTAAAATGAGTAACAATGAACAGGGAATAATGATTATTAACTCTACTTATACAATGATTGCTGGTATCGAGCATTTAGAGTAAGTGTATTAGGTATCACGTGACATTTCTTTTGGTCTAAATGTCTTTTTTGGTGGACAACATTAATGACATTGACTGTATAAAAATATCAAAATAACAAAATATAAACTACAATTAGAAATATTTTTCTTTATTTTGATTCTAAAGCCCTCTAGATTTTCTCAAAAATATCAGTCTATACTTTCAAAAAGTGAATAAATTGAAAATAATTAATTCCTATTCGTTATTTTATTTCTATATGACAACCTTCTTGCAATTAGATGTGAATCTAAATTATCTATTAATTACTTGATTTAGTTTCATCATATATTTTCATTGTCGCGCAATGTATTATTCCCTTGAATATTATTTCTTTTTTTACCAGTAACACTTTTAGAGATACTGTACTTTTATATGGGTGGCTTACACCCATTCTTATAACAGACCTTTTTCGAATTCATACGATACCGCTGTGTTCCTTGACTACAGATTCATTTTTTACACAGAATATTCATGTTTCCAGTGAAGGTCCGTGAAATTTCAAAGTGTTTGTATTGCTGAAGTTGTGCATTCTTTACTTTACCGTTAGTATTTGTGAATATTTAGACACTGAAATGAGGCTAACCCTGAGTAAATGAGCCTGTAATCAAGGAATACAGCGTTTTTTTACAAATTCCAAAAAGGTGTATTACATGACCAATGGCAGCTCAAAATGTCTTGGTGCTGCAGTTGATACAAAATAACGGCCGGTCAACGGTCAATGTCCAGCCAAATTTAGTACTTGACCAGTCAAATATGGTTTTGAACAGACATGTTGACCAGTCATATTGAAAAAACATATCATACACCCATACGCCTGACATCTTGGCCGGCGTAGAACTGGCAATTATTTTAAGCCTTGTAGCTCACAGTTGAAAATTTGACGGATGGAAGTCAAAAACTCAGACGACTAGAATCATATCTATTCGTCTGGGTCATGTAATTATGAAAATGGGTCTAGATGAAGAATCTTATTCTCAAGGGAATGACAACATGTGGTCCGAAATAGGCAATGAAAAAGCATTATTCCTAAGCTGAGAAGGTGTTTTACTAGTCCAAACTAATGTCCTGGTATCAATATCATTTTTATTGAACTGGAGTACACAAAATATATATTTTAATATGGTATACATTTACAGCGCTTTTCATAATATTTCTGCAACCTACTGACTCCAGACGTCTGACATTTTAGCTTCTGTCAATCAAATTTACGACCGGCCGAGTTTATTCCGATCGCAAAAGATAAAGAAATTCCCTTGTGAAAATGGCTGTCTAGTCACTGGAATTTCCTTGTTGCTCGATCAGGATGAACTCGTCCTGTCGTTAATTTGATTGACGGGAGCTAAAATGCCAGACATCTGAAGTTGTTTAAGTCGCAGAAATATGAAAAGCACTGTTAACCAAAAATATATATATATTATATATATTGATTAATATGAATTCTTAGTGGATCACAGCTAGTGAACAAATCTTCAGTCTGTTCATTGTAAATTATAGTGTCTATATCTCGGAAATTGTTTTATTTTTTGTTTTGATATATGATTTCCCTCAAATTATTAACGAATCCTAGTTAAATACAATGCACTGTGCACCAAAAACAATGCAATCCCCAATTTTCTCTGCTAGGCAAAATTGCAAATTTGTAGGTTAAGTTTGGAATCCATTTCCATCGGTCTTGTTATTCAATCTAGAAGTTTTAAAACCATCAAGATATAATGATAAGTAGTTATTTTATGCTTTTCATGAGATTTTATAAATCTTGGCAATGAATCTATGATAAGTTTTGTATGTAAACAATGATATAGGCATGCAGTGCATTGTAGTTCATGACTAGGATTCTTTAAGTTTTGTACAAGCATGATTAAAAGCTACTCGATACTCAACTTCGTTGAGTTGCAAGTTAGAGAGTGAATGTGTCTTGTGTGCTACCACCCTGCGCACAACAAAATTTCTGTTGCATTGAGTAGAAAGATTTTCTACTTTGTGCAACAAAGTGGCGCAGCAAAATTTTGTCGTTGCAAAGGGTGGTAGATATGAGTCACAACTTGCAACGTAACAGTGTTGCGCGACAAGCTGCATGATTTTGTTGCTCTTAGTACCGGACCTTAAGAGAATTGTGAGACGTTTTCCCAAAAATTAATAGTGTAATAAATTGATACAATTCTTGCAATAAATTTCTAAGAATAATTGTCAGAGTAATTCTAGCAACAGAGTGTTGATTGATCAACCATGCATGGTCAGTTGATTGCATCAACCAACTACTGTTGATCATCAGGTCTATTGCAATCAGCACTCTTGAACCACAGCAGTGAGAGGCGAGTGGTAAACCACTATACCACCCATGCCATACATCTTATCTTATCGCGACAGCAATTCCTGTGTGATTGGGAAGTGGTGTAATACAATTCCTCTACACACCCACCCTGGTATTAATTATGGTACAAAGGTAAAAGAAATTTCTCTTTATTCCACAATAATTTATTTGTATCTTTTTGTTCAATTAACATTGTATTCATCGAATGAAAAAATTATGTTGAACTGAGATGAATTGTAAATTTACAGTTTATACATAATAAGTTATTAATCGCAGATAATGATCACATTTAAAATGGTCATGGCATTGTTTGCCAAGGAGAATATAATAATTATGTCATGTTGCCTTATCCCAGTCCCTCAATATTGCACATTTTTGTTTGTAAATATATATTTCCTCATGAGATTTGTATGAAAACTGGTGATAATAATTATTATGATCTGAACTGAAGAAAGTGTGTCACTATAATGTGAACTGATGACTAGTGGAATTGGGTCCTAGACCTGTAAGGCTTTCCATCCACCCCAGAGTGGAAAAAGTGCCATAAACAGTGGTTACTAGTTGGGGCGGCATTGGTGTGTTGAATACAAATTGTGAATTTAGGCCAGCACACACTAGGCATCAAGTTGCTGCAACACAGTATCCACAGGGACAATAGCTCCTTGTGTACAAATGATTCAACAACAACAATTTCAGTCATTGTCACTGCAACAGGTCACATGAATTCAAACCAGTTCTTTTGCAGGGACAAGATTTTTCAAAGAAATTCCACAGTATACACGATGGGATGTGTTGCAGTGACTTGATACCTAGTGTGTGCCGGCCTTTAGTCCTTTGCAGCCGTTATTAGTGGGGAGGGATTTCAAGATGGAAACTAATGACAGCTGTGAAGGAAACTAATATTGTGAATTAGAAGGAAACTTTTAAACACTGTGAAAAACATTTGTAACTATACTGCCGTTTCATACGTTAGTCCTTTGTAAGAAGATGAACATCCAAAACAGAGGTTGTAGTGTGGTAGTCTGAGATGTGGTTGGCTGAGGTCTGGTTGCTGGCTATGGTGTGGTGGGTTGTAGTGTGGTTGGTCATATTGTGGTCAGTTGTGGTGTGATGGGTCAGGATTTCCTAGAGTGGGGCCTTATAAATCTCACTCTATAGTGGGGGGGGTTATTTGAGAGGGGGGCTAAATACAGGATTTACGGTTTTCATATCCAGTGCATTCTCGTGTGCAACCATCTATAAACAAAGAAATGGTACTCTAGAGAATGACACATGGTATGAAATGGGAAAACATTATGCCCAAGCTGAAAAGGAATATTGTTGCTGTTGATATTAACCTGAAACAAAATATTTCTAACCACAAAAATATATCAAAATATATTTTAGTCTGCTAAGCATTGGAAGGAGCATTCAACTCCTTTTTCAACCTTTTTGCTTCTTCATTTCTCATTAAATCCCACAATGAATTATCCAACTCATAACTCTTTCCCATCCAATTAAAATGAGTAGGAGGGTCAACATCTTGGTTTCCACTTCCATATTCAAAGTGAGGACTGAGTTCAATAGCAAGACTTGATTTGATGAGCCCTACCCCACCAGTCTTCTCTGGCGCAGGGTGGTATATCCGTCCACTTTCTGGCAACATGCAGACTTTCGTGGGCTCAAAAGGGAAGGTGAGATCTTCTCCAATGCCGTTACACGTTAGGTAACCCGCAGAACTTTCTTCAGATGCTGAGCCTATCAATGTTGCGAACACGAAGGGAACATCATCACAGTGGATGTAGTTCTTTTCTTTTCCGCAGGGGGACACATAAGGGAACTCTTCTTCATAACGACCTGTATTGTTATGCTTTATTCTTCGGAAAAAGAATTTTAGGAACATTTTGTCTGTGAAAATAATAAAAAATATATAATGACAATCACAAAAAGAAAAAAATGATCAACGATCACCAATAAGCGATCAATGATCAATGATCAATGATCAACAATCAACAATCAACAATCAACAATAAGCGATCAATGATCAATAATCAATAATCAACGATCAACGATCAATTAAAAAAAATTACTAGATGGAATATGAGAAAGATGGCTTGGCATTTATCTTACCTTTAAAACAGGTGATGAAGTTCTTAACTTTAGTATCGTCAAGGAAAAGCTGAAGTGAAAGAAAATTGTTGAAATTACATGAAATTTTCTCTGAAACCACAGGGTCTGATCCAGGATTTTTGTTCGTGGTTCGGGATTTTCGTAAGGGGGGCTTGACTGCCGAACAACCGAATGAAAAATAAAGCGATAGGGGGTTCAGACTGCCAAATCAAAAACAAAAAGAATTTATTTTACATCATTTCACATTGGATATTTTCAAATTAGGGGAGTTCGTCATCCCATTTTGGAGCCCCCCTCCCCTAAGATCTGCCCCAGTAGGACATGTAGCATGTGGGGTGAGCTGCCGTTCTTTATATATTTGGACTTAAATCTTGGGCAATAGTAATATCCTCAATATTTCAAAGATTGCTTTTTGGATTCTTACAAACAGTTCCAAAGTTTCTTCTTGCAATACAAGCTTTTTCTCACGTAACTTATACCTTACATAACTCAAGAATATGATCAATAGACCCATTGTAGTCTCTGCTATTAAGAATGTTGGTTTAGCATTTTACAAGCGTACATTCTTACCTGTCCTTGGTGATCAATATAGTAGAAATACTCTCTAACTTTAGGAGATGGTGATTGTCCTTGCACATAGCTAATACTCCTAGACAAGTTCGCCCCAGATAATGGTGTAATAATGGAGTGGATTGACAAACCTCTTGAAGTAATCAATCGTATCATGGTTAGAAAATAGCCCGCCAAAACGGTAAACTTGTAGATATGATAAGAAAAAGCCTAGCGCATTGATTTTTGTTTTTTTTCTTGGAGATCGGAGGTATTTTTGGCTTGATTTTAAAGCTACAAATTCTCAGTCTTACAAAAAATATTTTCGTTGTTTTTGTTTTGACAAGAACTCAACTCGCAAAGGCTCATGAATGGATCAATACGCATGCGTAACATCTCAACGTCTCCAACCACAGGAAGCCCAACTCCATTTAATAAGCTGCAATCTCCAAATCCTCATTTCTTAATGTAGGAAAAAAATTCATCGAAAAATTGAACTAAAAAGATTGTACAAATTTTCGTTTGAGATTTTATAAGCTTTAGTACCTTTTTTGTTTATTTTCAAAATGTTTGACTTTAACCAAGCGGTGGGTTTCCTGTGTTTTTAGTCATCGAGCGCCAGTTTCTTCGCCACAAGAAGCTTGCTGTCAGAGTAACGGGCGGCGTGGCCTTTTTAAACCCCTTTTAAAGCTTCAAAACCAAGATTTCCTGCTCCGGAAGACTCTTGAACCCTTTTTGTAGCCTTGCCAGCTATGTGACAGCGTTTCAAGCATAGTTTTTGGAGGAAAGACGCATTTGAAGTTCGACAAAGTCAACGGTCGCAAGAGCGCTAAAATGGCTGGTCCGAACAAGAGAGCATGGAGACTCCGTAAGTTTTTGCATTATTTCTCAACGTTATTACGAACTTTAAGCTTTAACTAAGGCATATTGAACTGGGTGTAGTTGATTTTGATGTTGAAAGGGAAATTTTTGGCTTTCCTATTCTAATTTTGTTGAATAACAAGCCAAGAAGTTCACCACCTGATTAAAAATCACGCTTCCAGGAAGACAAACTCCCATTCCTTTTTACCTTGAACTTTCTTTTAAGTGATAAAACTGTTTTTATCTCATCATTAGATTAGCAGTTTGCAGGGTTTATAATTTTTTAACATCCTGGAATGTTTTTTAATTTGGTTACTGGCTTGATCCTGTCTTTTTAGCTCGTAATTATATTCGCATTTGCTTAAAAAAATCATAAAAAATCTTGCATATTTTGAATCTCATAATAATATTTTCTACAATTCCTTAGTGTTGTAAAGGCTTTAGAAAGGCTTTCTAAATCTTTAATATTTACTTAGTAAGACTGTCGGTATTTTTCTTAGGAGTTAGTCAATATTTCAATTGCATCGCGATTTACTTTCCATTTTATCATAAGTCTCCACTAAAATAATCCCTTATTTTCTGATTAAATATAAAATGTGTTTCCAGCTACGATCTGTAAAATTTCTTTAAAATCGTCCCTAAGGGCCAATTTTGTGATTAGATCTTTGTTACATCTGACCAATAGTTGTGTACTATCTCCATGGATATAATAGCATTATAAATAGATATATGTACAATATACTGGATGTGGTATAGTGATTCTGACACTTAGCTAAGACTATTGTTTATCTTGCATTAATTTTGTCATAAATTATTCAAATTCTTGATTATTCCTTGATACAATTGTATTTTACAAAAAAGAATTACTGTGAAAAACTTGTTTTTTTCCATCAAATGGAATCTCAATTTTTTGGTTCTTTCAATTTTAAGCTTATACACCCATTCTAGTTAATGTACCCTACCCTGATTCTTTAATGTCTTGATTTTTTGGACATGACAAGGAATCACTGCATGATTAGGTCACAGATTATAATTTGATTGGATTTCCTTCAAGTAGTTTTAGTCTTCAAATTATGTAGTAATTTTTGAAATTTGAAAGGATTTCATGTATAATATAAAGATTAAGAAATATATCATTGTTATACACTGATTCTGAGCATGGCAGATACAAACAGACGGCCTGGATGGATGGGTGAAAATGAGGCACGTCAGTCGTCCATGATCTGTGTTTTCTATTCACTCTTCAAGCTTCATCTTTGTTACTGGTTTTTAAATCCATTAAAAATCATTTTTAAGTGATGTCTAAGGGAAAAGCCAGCTTTCCACAGATCACGGATGACTGACTACCCTTGTGTTCACCCTGTTTAAAGGAAAACAATGGTTGTCCAACATGTTTCGAATCAGTGTATGTTATATTCAATCTGTTATAGTCCCTACCTTAGATGACCACTATTATTGATTCCTAGTGATTTAAATGTGATTGTGTTTCTTTATACAGAAGAGTTTGTTGCACATGGATCCAATGTAAATTGTTTGGCCTTGGGGTCAAGTTCAGGAAGAGTGATGGTGACAGGAGGAGAGGATCGTAAAGTCAACATGTGGGCCATTGGAAAACCTAATGTTATAATGGTAATCAATTATTTATTTTATAATGATAATAATAATATGGTTTATTTTGGCAACTTGCAGTTAGAGAAAACTGAATTGCTGGCTGATACAATATGGATAATGCAAGATAATCATATACATTAGAAAAACCTACTATTGGTCTATCCCCAATTGAGCCCTGTGATTGGCTGAGCTACTAGGGGTCTATTAGTGATAGACCTCTAGTAGCGAAAAGCGCTGGTTTTGAAAACCAAAAAATATATATTTAAAGCAAAATCCAAAACTTTTTGCATCCTTTTATTGGACCGATTAGTAGGTTTTTACTAAAACAATTAGACCTCTCACCCTCATGGCCTACGAGTCGATAGCCCATTCAGCCTTCGGCCTCATGGGCTATTGACTCGTAGACCAATCGGACTCGAGGACTAATTGTTAAGTATTTTGTAGTATCAATTTTCAATTTTCATTGTTGAGTTACAGTGCTTTTCATATTTCTGCAATCTACCTACTCCAGACATCTGGCATTTTGGCCTCAATCAATCAAATTTACGACGAGCTAAGCTCGTTCCAGACTTGAGCGATAAAGAAATTTCCTTGTGCAAATGGCTGTGTAGTCATGGGAATTTCATTATCGTTCGATCAGAATGAACTTGGACTGTCGTAAGCTTGATTGACAGAAGTCAAAATGCCAGATGTCTGGTGTCAGTTAGGCCACAGAAATATGAAAACGGATGGTGACTTGAGCGAGTTTTCAAAATATGTTTTCATGTGCAGGTTGCTGCGCTTCCCATTTCTGTCCTCACTAGAATGTGAAAATGCACCAACTGACGTTCTAACTAGGACAGCAATGCCAAGAATGACAGCATGTGCACAAAAAAAAAACATTTTGAAAGCATGCTTACACCATCATCTGGTATCACCATCCTCATTCCCTTCATGGATCTTAAGGGCCCTAATGTTCTGATGCAACAAACTCAATCAATAGATATAGCACACTATGCATACCTGATGATCTCAATATTATTTATTATCCTTCTTGTATTCCTAGAGCTTCACAGGTCACACTAGTCCAATAGAATGTGTTCAGTTTAATGGTGGTGAGGACCTTGTTTTAGCTGGATCACAGTCAGGAACCCTGAAAATATGGGATCTTGAGGCTGCAAAAAGTAAGTATTGCAGCTATTTTCATAAATCTATGACCTAACAGACACCAGGTGTCTGGATTTTTGGCTTCCTTAAATCAAACTATGACTCGCCGAGTTCATTTCAATTGTGAGTGAACCATGTGAAAGTGGCTGTTGAGAAATTTCCGCAACTGAACAGCCATTTTCACATTTGAATTTCTTTATCGCTCACAATATAAATGAACTCCACATGTTGTAGTTTGTTTGCCTGAAGCCAAAACTCTATACTTTCCCAGGTTTCAACAGTCAATGTCCGGCCAAATTTGGTACTTGACCAGTCAAATACGGTTTTGAACGGACATGTTGACCCTTCATATTAAAATATATATACGGTATATAAAATATCATACTCTGGACATCTTGACTGGCATATATCTGGCCATTATTTTGAGCCCTGCTTTCCATTTAAAGAGCCAATGCTGTTTAGACCATGATGTTGTATAGCAAAAGTACAAGAATATAATTTCACTCCTTTTGGTAATCCCATTCCTGCCTTAATAATGGGAAAAGCATTGAAAAAACTAAATTTTAACTTCTTTTCTTTTCTACAGTTCTCAGAACTCTTACTGGTCATAAAAGTAGTATACGAAGTCTGGACTTTCATCCCTATGGTGACTTCGTAGCTTCAGGATCCTTAGATACTAATTTAAAGGTAAAGTAAGATGAATTACTTTCATTGTTATGGCATGTACCATATGTTTCCTACTCATACAACAATCATTCTTATGGGAAGCCATTTCAATGTTATGGCATGTCGTACCATCTATTTGCTGTAAGTCAGTACAATACGTCTACCACTAATACGATAACCATTCTTATGGGAAGTCATTTCAGTGTTACAGCACCTTGTACCACATATGTGCTGTAAGTCAGTACTATATGTTTCCCACTGATATGACAACCATTCTTATGGGAAACCATTTCAGTGTGCTACAGCATATCATACCATATACGTACTGTAAGTCAGTACCATCTGCAATAACCTTCTTATCTGGGAAGCCATTTCAATATTACAGCATGTCATACCCTGTACATGTTTGTACTGTAATATTAGTTGGTACTGTATGTTTCCCACTCAAACATAAATAATTTATGCTTAGTAATTATTGCTCTTTTTGTTCTGAACTATACATAACACTCATCATTTCTTGTTATTTCTTTAGTTATGGGATGTTAGAAGAAAAGGATGTATATTTACATATAAGGTAAGGACGTTTTCCATCACACGTGATTTAACCATGAAGGTGCACTGTTCTAATACTAGTACCATGGCTTAAAATAATGGCCAGCCAGTTGCCTGTCATGACGACCAGGCAAATAAGTCTTAGCTTTTGTCGTACCTCATTTGTGGCTCAACATTAATGATCAAAATGACCAGCAAGACAAAGATTTGACTAGACAAGTCCCAATTCTGGCTGGACATTGTCCATTGACAAGCTGTTATTTCAAGCCCTGAGTACTCAGACATATTCTGATTTAGTAAGACTCACTTTTACAGGTCCCTTGTTCATGCACACCCAATCCATATGCACACATCAAGAGTTTCCTAAACTTTCCAAGGCACGAAAACCATTAATTATCTTGAAGTTCAATTTCTTGAAGTATTATAATTATCAATTTCTTTGTTCACCAGGGTCATACAGACTGCGTAAATAATTTAAGATTTAGTCCAGATGGTAGATGGATTGTATCTTCAGGGGAAGATGGAACAGCAAAGGTAATATGATTATAGATTGTGGAGGTTTATAAGATGTAGTTTGTTGTTAAACAATATATTTTAAAGCTTTAAAGATAGAACAATCACTCACAAAGGTTGTGAGTTCATTTCCTGTAAAAAAAATTTAAAGTTTTTTTTTTTCCAGTAGTATGGAGGCTCCATTTGGATTTTTCATATTTATGATAAATTATCATTATATGCACTGTTATGTACTGACTTTTTATTATTACTAGTTATGGGATCTCACTGCTGGAAAGCTTATAAATGATTTTAAACTCCATTCTGGACCAGTAAACTGTGCTGAATTCCATCCCAAAGAGTTCTTGTTAGCTACTGGGAGCAACGACAGGTGAGCAATGGAACACTTGATGGGAAGCATGGGTGGCGTAGCATTGAGAGTACTAACTTCTCATCAAGCCAACCCAGGTTCAAGTCCTGGGCTCTGTGTCGTTTGTGTTTGAGTATAGAGTTGTTTGTTGTTTCTCTCCTGTGCTTTGAGGGGTTTTCTCTGGGTTTTCTGGCTTAGCTCAGCCCAAAGGTTGTTTCAGGGTTGGATAAGAGTGAGGTTTTTAGGAGAGTGATATATGAATTTTACTCTTAATAGATAAAAGGGATTTGTAGCTTTTGCTGTAAAATTCTTTTCATTTTGTGAAAATCAACCCTTGAGGTCAATTCAATTTTTTTTAACAGAACTGTTAAATTCTGGGATCTGGAGACATTCCAGCTTGTATCAAGCACTGATGTAGAAACATGTCCTGTAAGGTAAGCAACTTGTCAATCACTTGCCATTGATATGCCATTACCTTTATTACAAAGGGTATAACCATGGTAACAGGCAGTCTGGTAAAACCAAAGATTGGTTTGATCAATGATCCATTAATTTTCTCTCTTGCTGAAGAGTTTTGTTAACACAGACCCATGTTACTAATAGAATGTATTCATTGTGGTGCAATATTTTCCCATTACAGACCACATGTCATTCTTTTGAGAATAAGATTCTTTGTTTGAGTAGTATCCATGTTCATGTGTCTTCTCATGCACAACCATTAAACAAAGAAATGATAATCTAGGGAATGACAAGAGGTCTGGTATGAGAAAACATTGCACCAGAAAAAATAAGGTATATTACTTATTAGAAAAAACCTACTATAGTCTATCACCAATCGAGCCCTGTGATTGGCTGAGCTACTAGGGGTCTATTAGTGATAGACCTCTAGTAGCGAAAAGCGCCAGTTTTGAAAACCAAAAAATATATATTTAAAGCAAAATCCAAAACTTTTTGCATCCTTTTATTGGACCGATTAGTAGGTTTTTACTAAAACAATTAGACCTCTCGTAGACCATTCGGACTCGAGGACTAATTGTTAAATACTCTGTATTATTCCATAATAAAAGCAAAAGTTCCAGGAAGAAATTTGATATTAAATTAAGTTAAGTTTGCAGTTATACAACAAGTTCTCTTTTTTAACAGATGTATAGATTTTCACTCAGAGGGGAGTGGTTTGTTCAGTGGTGCACAAGATTCCCTTAAGGTGAGTCATCTCGGAAATTAACTTTGATAATTTTCTTCCCCACTATTATCAAAACGGTGTGCCAATACGTGGAGAAAAGAATGCAGGCTAAAAAGGTTGATGTTTGTCGGCAGAGTCATGTGCATTTGAGGGCGTGACCATGACATGTTTTTCTGGCGTGAAAATACACTGCAGTAATATCACATCTATTAGTATAGGAAATCGCACGACCTCGAGTACAATTTGGAAATTAATAGGTACGAGTAATGTTTTGAAAGTTCTTGTAATTGCACGAGCCTTTAGGCGAGTGCAATTAAAGAACTTTCAAAACATTACGAGTGCCTATTGATTCCAAATTGTACGAGAAGGTCGTGCGATTTTTTATTTATAGTTCACTCAACAAAATTTTATAAAACATGCGAAGCGAAGGCATTCATTCATCTTCATTGCCTTTGCTATAACCGCCGGACTCTTCTCCAAGAACGCTAAGTCAAGAACAGCATAGAAAGTGTTAACGTTGCTGTAAAACCTTTTTAGATTAGTATTTTATGTATGATTTGAACTACAAAATACTAGAAAATATTTTAACATCTCAAGTAAAAAGCCATTTTAATGCATGTTTACAACAATTGAATGACAGTATTGACAGCTAAACAGCGAATCAAGAAGCGACTTTTCTTTGAAAACGTACTGTGTGAAAACTAACGAAAGTTGAGAGTTTACAGTTCACTAATTTAAGTTTTTTTCCTCTTAGCATTTGCTAATAACTGCTAAAACACAATTTCAAAAATACTTTCTTTGAAAACAAGTTAGCTGGACAACATCAAAAGGGATAAAAGCGACAAATATGTCGTTCAAATTAAGATTTTTAAGTACAGCTTGCCGTGAACGAGTCGCCAGTGATCAGACCATGTGCTTTGGATATTATTCCCTCCTGTAGCTTGAAGAATTTCGCTGCTATTTTCTTTGAATGGTGAATTATCTGAAGATTTTATTATTTCAAGACTGGATTGACAACTTAGGATCAATTAACTTGTGATAAATAGCTGAATTCGTCTCTCTACAACTACTCGACAGTTTGCCGGTAAGATTTGATCTTAACTATTTTCAAAACAAAAAACGAGCCTTTACTCGCTGTGTTTTTTCGCTAAACGGAAAGAAATTTGCTTTAAAGCTATTGTTAGCTGTTTTCTACATATTGTACAATTATTGTAGATGTGGTGTTGAATATAATTTTCGAGAAGACCACAGAAGACAAGGTAGTAAAACGAGAACATTCAAAACTCCAACTCAAATTGTTTGGCGAAAACTAGAAAGAAAAAATGACTATCTACTACAAAACATGATTTATTACGTCTTGAATTTGTCTAGTTATCATAATTTGAGGCCTTCCTATGTGTGTATTGAACAGTTTCCTGAAATTTTCGCATTTTAATCTATAAAACACTGATTTTTTTGTCAATTTCACTCATTTTACTGGGGAAATTTGCCGCTTTTGGCCGTGTTTCCATAGCGACCTAATTGGTACTCCCGCGGAGTACCAATTAACGCTCTAATTGTACTCCTCTAGACCAATCAGAATCGAGTAATTTTGTCGTGCGTACTATAATGCCCATAATTTGCAGTGCAACTTTCGGTTCCTTATTCTTAACTTTATTCTTTCATTCTACATGTTTCTTGCAGCACAGAACATTCATAAGTAATTTTTAATGCTTAAATATACATTCCACTAGTCAAGTAGAGCTCACGTCCTTCGTTTATTGATTCTACAGATATATGGCTGGGAACCTGTCCGATGTTATGAAAGCTTTTCTCTTGGTTGGGGAAAAGTTGCAGATTTTTCACTTGCCTCAAACCAGTTGGTATGTAGACTTGATTAACTTGTCAATAAGCATGAGTTGTAGAGGGTAGGTGCCATCCATTATGCAATCTGGCAATCAAGCAGAGGCTAGCAAGGAGGTTACCATGGCAACCAAGCCACATGTCAACCCCTGGCACTTGTCACAATGAATGTATTCAGTGGAAAAATAGCTTTGTCATGAGTAGATACTTACCTAATCAGGGCTCAAAATAGGAAACAATTATAGCCTGCCAGTCCAGTAAATTTTGCCTGCCTTTTCATTATTTTTATTTTCGATTTGGCAGTTCACCATTATTTTTGCTGGCCAAACCTTAAGTTTTGCCTGGCTTTTGGCCATTGGCAGGCCGCTATTTCGAGCTAATGCTAATGGGAATGGAAATGGGAACAAAAACCCCAGTAATGGCTAATAAGGCAAAACTATTGTGAACCAGCAAAGGAACCAAGCAAAGCTAACCATGAAGCAAAGTAAACATACGCGTATACATAAACTTCAGCAATAGCCACTGACTACTAATGATTAGGAAATTTGCATAATTTTTTTGTTTTTCTGTTTTAAGATTTTTCACTTTGCCATTTCCTTCCCCTTGCTGTGATTGCTTCAGCCAAATGATCTAAAATGAATGTTTGATTGTTAATATATTATTTATTCTGATTCTGTATAGATTGGAGCAGGATTCTACCAGTCCAATGTGACAGTATGGGTAGTAGATCTTGGGGTATGTATCTTATGTTATCAATTATAGACCCCTTGTACATGATGTCAAAGCAGCTCAATTTAGAGGACAAAAAAAAAAAAAATTTTAATCACCTGAGACTTGAAACTATTGTTTTGTCCTCTAAATTGAGCTGCATTCTGACGTGCTGCAAGGGGTTCTCTTTTGACCACTCTAACTTGTAGAAACCCTCAGTTGTTTCCATTCAGTTGTAAGTTGCAAAACAATAGTTATTCCTCAAGCTCTTTTTATTCACTGCATGGTCACCTCAGTAGGCATTATCAAATAACATCTATAACTTTCCTGGTATTTTCAGCACTTAGAAAATCTCATAGCGAAAGCTAATGAAGAAAAGAGTGACGTAGGGAATTATGTTGGAGTAAGTATCTTTGTCATTTAAGAGAAGTGTTTCTATTTTGTCTAGTGTGCTGTCTTGTGAGGTCCATAGTTCAATCCCCAGTGACTTCAGAGGAGAAGTTCATATCTGGAATTTCTGTCACCTCTGCTAAGATCATGCATTAATATCTACACAATTATATTCTAGGAGGTTCCAAGTGAGAATGCACCTGTTATTGAACAAGTACCAGTCAAAGTGCCATCCACAAAAACGTATGTCCATTGATTCATACTCTTCATCATGAATATATTTTATAATTTAACAAAGTAAAGTTTACACTGACTTCTCCTTTAGACCTCTTCACCTTGTGCGTAATGTTTTGCATTTCAGACCACCTGTCTTTCCCTTGAGCATCATTTCTTTGTTTAATGGTTGCACATGAGAAGACACATGAATATGGACACAACTCAAACAAAGAATATTATTCTCAAGACCACATGTCATTCCCTAGAGTATCATTTCTTTGTTTAATGGTTGCACATGAGAAGACACATGAATATGGATTTAATTCAAACAAAGAATCTTATTCTCAAGAGAATGACATGTGGTCTGTAAATGGAAAACATTACGTCAGAAGTAAAGAGGTCTTTTGATATGTGCCAACCCAAGCTCTATTGGCTACGGAAACAAAGACATTTTTTAATAGCCTTCAAATTGTAATGTAATGTAATTGTAATGAGTAACGATACCTGACATTAGTATTTGTAAAATAAAAATGTTGTTGATAATTAACTATTAAACTTTTTAACTGTAGACCTCCTAGACGGGCCTTTAACACGGAGCGTCCACAAACAACATCAACAAAAACAAAGTAGGTCAACAGTTATAGTGTAAAGACTGCAATATTTCTCATTATGTTGGGAATATTGGTGGTCATTTTATGCTCTTATTGCTGGTGCAACATGTAATAATACAATGTAATTTGTTTAAGGTCGTCACGTCCCAGCCCTCCAGTAGTAAAAGAAGAACCACCAGAAGAACCAGAGGAAAAATCCGGAGCTGATGAAGATAACATGGAAGCAGTATTTCAATCTAGAAAGAAGCTAGGTAATTGTGCTCTGCCATACTCAATACATAATGCTACTATCATGACCATAGACTCTTTTGAACATGATTTGCCTGATTCATAAGTTTTCAATTCATACATAGATACCATTACTGCGATTCTCAATATTCTGCGAACTCAGACATTTCAATGGCTTGTTGTGAAATTGGTTTTTCGCTGCCCTCAATCAAAACTAATCAGTCAGTACCTTTTATATTTTTGATTGGCATCAGTGAAAAACCAAATAGACCATTTCACAGTTGTCGTCACTCAACCTCAGCCTCGATAGTGTGTACATATTCTTTAGAATTTGACTACAGCTCACGGTAATTTAAGGAATGTACACATTATCAAACAATAGACCATTTTCAAGATGCCCGAGCACTTTCAAAAATATCTATTGAAACACTTAAAACTTCCACGGCTTTAGTCAAATTCTAAAGAATAAGTTACACGCTATCGAGGCTGAGATTGAGGGACAACAACCGTGAAATGGTCTATTACCATTGCAAACTACAGAATATTGTATTAATTTTGAACTACAGAATATTCACAGAATATTCACAGAATATTCACAGAATATTCACAGAATATTCACAGAATATTCACAGAATATTCACAGAATATTCACAGAATATTCACAGAATATTCACAGAATATTGAGAAATTTTTACTGAACAGTAGATGTCTGGGGATTTGGCATTGTTCTAGTGGCACATTCTTTACATAAATGCAGTGATTTTTGGCAAATGATTTGCTCTGAGACAAGGCTAACGCTGTAGGGATGACTGTACTGAATTGAATAAAAGATAATAATAATGGCTAGCGTCATGCATTACTGGCGAATCAGATAAAATAAAAATACCATGATTCAGAGCTTTCAATAATATTTGGAGTAGACAGTCAATCCAAAAAAGCAGGGGTCCGTATCCCCCAAGGGGCCGTAACTTTATTTGGCAATAAATTAATTTTTTGTCAAAATAGCCGGCAGTTTAAGGTGAAGTATCAGGCGATAAACCGCCAGTAGCCACCTTTTATTGAAAGCTCTGATGATTATAATAACAATTCATAATTATCATAACCAACATAATTGCCATACATAGTGCCGTACAATGTAGTTAACATTAATTTATGCATACATGTAGATCGATCACCAAAACCAAAAAAGAAACTCATACCGTTCCAAGCACCTATCGATGATAACCCAGGTAAATAAAACTATTCTGAAAGTATAAGGAATATTGAGTTGCAACTACCTATTGTAAAATATATGTCATACCTTTGTCTGTGTTCCCTATAGACCAACACTTATCTTTCTTCTTTTCTTGTACTCCATGTCTGCTAGCGTTTTCCTTAACCCTCAATCATTAAGTTACCCACTTCCAAGTTAACTGGATGCTATTACTTTTCAGCCCCAGCACCTGCTCCTGCTCCGGCTCCAGTTCCTGCACCTATCAGTAGGGCACCAGTTGTCCCTGAACCTACAAAGGTAAGAAGAAATTGTCCACTTCCGAGATATGCTTCACTGATGACACACAGGTTTCAATGTGAGTCTCTACACATAATGCTAAGTGATTTGTGACAGAAAAAAAGAATACAATTTCATTCAGCACAGAACCTCGTACTAAAACCTTTGTGCATCATGTTTCAATCTTGTCATTGTCAAACATCCTTGTCAAACATCCACAATGGGTCAGAGACCAGAAAGCTTGGAATTTAATTATTTCTCAAGATAACTGTGTTGACGAAGCATATTTAAACCCTGAAAATAAAAGAAGACACACAACCATATTTTGAATGAATAATCACATTTGTTTGCCATTATAGCCCAGCCAGCCTGAGCCAGTTGCTTTGACTCAAACCAAGAACATTGTGCCATCAGAGAGAGACAAGCCAGCAGGTCTGCACATGTCAGACTTTCTACCAGTAAGTTACTTATAGCTGATTACACATCCAGGGCTTGAAATAAGGGCTGGTTAGTTGCATGTTATCCATTCCTCACTAATAATGGCTAATAATCACTAATAATTTATATTTTTGGCTGGCAGCAGTGAAAAACCAAATTCCAACTGGAAACTCACAACTGTCAAGTTCACAGAATAACCCCCGTGTGTACACATGATGCAATAATGCCACTTTCACTCACTGTCGCTGCAACAGGTTGCATGAATTGAAACCAGTTTGAATTTGTGCGACATGTTGCAGGGACAAAATTCTGCAAGGGGACAAGATTTTTCACAGAAATTCCCAAGTACACATAAGGGAAATTGTCACAGCAACATGACGCTGCATCGTTTTGCAGCAACTTGATGCCTAGTGTGTGCCGGCCTTAAAGTTTTAACACTGAATTAAAGATATATGGTTTTTCTTATGTTTCTCAGCCTCAAGCTATAATCAAACCTGAAACACCAAGAGATCTACCGTATGATGATAACATGTTTATACCTCCTCAACCAAAAATATCTGAGGCAGAATGCTTGGACTTGCTCAATAAGAGTAAGTAGATTAAGCTATTCATTTCTTGTATCTGTTTTTTATGTTTCCTTTACTTCAGTCTGTTATTCAAATTTATCAACCCAAACTTTTGTAACATCAATTGTATCCAACCCTGGAACAACCTCAGGGCTAATCAAAGTTAGGGCATGGATAACTCACAGATCAAACCCTGAAACAACCTCTGGGCTGATCTAAGTCAGGGCATGGCTAACTCACAGATTGAACCCTGAAACAGCCTCTGGGCTGATCTAAGACAGAGCATGGCTAACTCACAGATAAAACCATGAAACAACCTCTGGGCTGATCTAAGTCAGGGCATGGCTAACTCACAGATAGAACCCTGAAACAACCTCTGGGCTGATCTAAGTCAGGACATGGCTAACTCACAGATCGAACACTGAAACAACCTCTGGGTTGATCTAAGTCAGGGCATGGCTAACTCACAGATCCGACCCTAAAACAACCTCTGGGCTGATCTAAGTCAGGGCATGGCTAACTCAAAGATCAAACCCTGAAACAACCTCTGGGCTGATCTAAGTCAGGGCATGGCTAACTCACAGATTGAACCCTGAAACAACCTCAGGGCTGATCGAAGTCAGGGCATGGATAACTCACAGATCGAAACCTAAAACAACCTCTGGGCTGATCTAAGTCAGGGCATGGCTAACTCACAGATCAAACCCTGAAACAACCTCTGGGCTGATCTAAGTCAGGGCATGGCTAACTCACAGATCAAACCCTGAAACAACCTCTGGGCTGATCTAAGTCAGGGCATGGCTAACTTACAGATCAAACCCTGAAACAACCTCTGGGCTGATCTAAGTCAGGGCATGGCTAACTCACAGATCAAACCCTGAAACAACCTCTGGGCTGATCTAAGTCAGGGCACAGCTAACTCACAGATTGAAATGGAATTTAGCATGTTCGGTTTTGTGGAGAGAGGAAAATGTTTGTAGAACCTGGAAATAGACCTTGAGTTCAAATCAAGGGATAGACATGTGATGTGAAGTCCAGGAATCAAACCTGAGACCCAGATGATGAGAGGCGAGTACAGCACTCTTGATTCTTTGACGAAACTTGATAGCTTAAAGTCAGACACTTGTTGTGTCTGGAGTTGTCTTGGACAATGGAATATTAAAATAATCTAATTCAAATGAGCTAATCAGTTGTTGACAATTGCTAAATCACAGGCCATGCGTCTATCTGTGGTATCATGTCAGCAAGACAGAAGAACCTGTCAATCATTAATCGATACTGGGTCGATGGGGAAACAAAAGTAAGTTGTCTACCTAAGACAGCAGAGTCAAATAGAGTCAATTATTTATTAAAGAAATAGAAAACACACACAGTGCTGTGTACAATTATAAAGCATGAGGGGATTGGCAGAACACAAGAGAAGTCTACACGGTGAAGCATGGCAGAGTGCATCTCAACACTTCTCGAACGTTCTGACAATCCCTAAGTGCTTCGTAACTTCACACAGCACAGCAAGCAAGTTTTTTTATTTCTTTTATAAAATACAAATGCACTTGTGCTATGTGCTCTCATTATGCACGCACTATCAACCAATCAGAACACAAGAATTATAACAGTAATTATTTTTATAATTTTTATAGTTGCAGAATGCATTGCATAATTGGCTGTTTTGAGGGATGCTTTAATACTTATATGGCGTCTCTTTCACTTGAGTGATAGGAAACCCTAATTGTTATATAAATTTTGATGAAGCATCCCTCAAAACAGCCCAATTTCCAATTTTAGAAATGAGTTGTAGACTTGGAAGAGTGTCATTGCACAAATTCGTCTGGGATAATTACACAAAATTGAGACTAACCTGATCATGAGGAACAGAAAACTCAAGACTGGAGTATTGGCCTGTTATAACAAAGCTCTTTCATTATCATTTAATCTCTTCAGACAGCCGTACAGACAGCAGTCAATATGAATGATCCAGCAATCTTAGTGGATGTACTCAATGTACTCTGCCTTAAACAGTAAGTTGGTTATAATTTAGCATGTGGTGATGATGCTGTAGTGAGTAATGTATGTTATTAGTGGATTCTTATCGGTAATATTAATGGTCATATTTATGATTACAGATCTCTTTGGAATCTTGGAATCTGCATACTTGTTTTACCTCAATTAAATGACTTATTTATTAGTAAATATGAAAGGTAAGAATGATTATTACAGCACTTTTCATATTTCTGGACTTAACTGACTCAAGACATCTGGCATTTTGGATTCTGTCAATCAAATTTAGGATGAGCAGAGTCCATTCCAATTGAGCGACAAGGAAATTCCCTTAACCAGACAGCCATTTTACACGGGAATTTCTTTATCGTTTTCAATCGGAATGAACTCGGCCCGTCCTAAATTTGATTGACGGAAGCTAAAATGCCAGACGTCTGGAGTCAGTAGGTCACAGAAATATGAAAAGCGCTATAACGCATAGACACACAATGTGACGTTGCAAGGGGAAAAGTGCACTATATGTCCACCCTTGCAATACACATGAAAGTAGAAACTGTAGAAGGATTTAAGTTCTAAGTATGTTGTTCCATATTCTACTTGTAGCTATGTACAAGCAGCAGCGTCTGCACTCAAGCTGGTCCTGAAAAACTTTGCTCCAGTTATCAAGAGCAACATGTGTGCACCACCAGCATCGATAGGTGTTGATCTTGTTAGAGAAGAGAGGTGAGAACCAATATGAATTAGTATTGTGTACCATACATGCTCTCCATGTACAGATATGAGAGTATAGGTGTTGATCTTGTTAGAGAAGAGAGGTGAGAACCAATATGAATTAGTATTGTGTACCATACATGCTCTCCATGTACAGATATGAGAGTATAGGTGTTGATCTTGTTAGAGAAGAGAGGTGAGAACCAATATGGATCTTCAAGCCGCAATTTTCTTTGTATGAAATAATCACATCCACAAACAAAAAGCACCATTTTGACTGATCTTGGCTTGTTACAATGCACAATAACGTGAGCAGGAAAACATTGGAAATGATGTCATTGATATCTTAACATGTGAGGATAATATGGAGAATATGTCACTTAGGTCCTGGATGTTGTTCATATGATAAATACAATTGGCATATTTCCTGGTAAAACACTAGTGTCTATATAATAAGAGTTATGACAAACTCCTGAACTTTCTTTGTTCTTTTATGTGTTTTTTTCTAGATACCAAAAGTGCCAAACATGCCATGCACACCTGATGTCCATCCGAAGTGTGATATCAAGCAAGACAGCTCTTTCTGGTAAAATGGGGAGCCTTTTCAGGGAGCTTTCAATGGCTTTTACTGTCCTTGATTAACTGTAAATAACACATTGGTATCAACTGATGGACCAACAAACCAGTAGGGTACCATTTCCAGGAAGAATAGGGCACCATTTCCAGGAAGCCACATCGTCTTTTCCAGGCAGGAAGACAAGCGAAGTGGTCAAGTAACTGAAGGTCAGATAGACTAATATTGTGTTTGAAGTACATGGATGAAAATAGCACTAGCTTGCATTAGTAAATAGGACACAATTCCAGTTGAATTGCTAATGACACAATTGTTTTTTATGTTGCCGACATCCTCTGATACACGCATCAAGCATTCTGCGCTACTGCTCTAAGCGCATGGGGATTAAAAAGTGGGATAATATTTCGTAAAACATGCAATTTTTTGGTATACTTGACTCAAAATTCACAGGAATATTTAATGAAAATTGTATTTGACAAGAAAAATACAACTAAAATATAACATGTTTTACAAAATATTATCTCACTTTTTAATCCCCTGAGCATGCGCTTAGAGCAGTAGCGTGGAATGCTTATGCATGCATAGATGATGCCAGTAATACTTACTTCATCACTGGTTGATACCTTTGCTGAAAACATTACTGACAGTGACATTGTTAGACATTATTGACCATAATTATTGTTAAACCGCATGACAGTGTTAATGAAGGTGAATGACATGGCACACATTTATTTGCTAATTAATTACAGCGCTTCTCAATCAATGTGCAAAATCGTCAATTTTCTGTCACGCTAAAATGAGGTTTTGGTAGACTTCAATCAATGTGTTTCCTTCCATAATATTGTCGGGAAACAATGCTTTCAAGGAGATGTGCCTATGGAATGGCATGGAAACGCCTTGATTGACATCCACTGAAACCTACTTTATCGTGACTGCAAATTGTTTGATTTCACATGTGGAATTAGAAGCGCTGTAATTCTTGTCTAATGTAAGTTTCGTTAGAATTGAAACTATTTTGAAATTTTAATTAAATCCAGGATTTTTCCTTTCATTTTGTAGCAAATAACATACAAATTCAAATGAAAATTATAGTCAGTAATTTATTTGGCTTTTCCTATTTCCTACCACCCTTACCCATAAGTATACGTTTATTTGTTCAACTAAGTTACAAAGAAATACTACTCAAGGGAATGAATGTCTAGTCAGCAAAAAAGGAATATAGACAATTGTTGCCAAATGAAGATTCAATCTAAGGAACTTTTTTCTTCTTCTTATTCATTGCAAACCTTCTCTAACACTTGTGAAAGAAACCTTGTGAAATGATAATTTTTGCCATTGAATTATTTTCTTTCCACTATTGTAAATAGATGAATTGTGCCCTCAGTTTCATGTTATACTAATTTTAAACATGTCATGCGCGCACTTGAGTCCACGCATTGAAGTCTAGATGTTCAATAATGTCATAGATATCATACGATGATTGCAATTTCCTCGTGCTAATTGTTAGCAATTTCATTGAAATGCAATATGACGACATGGTAGATTGTCAGCAATTATTTGCGTTGTCGCAATGTCTTTAATTTGTGAATTTAAACATTTTTAGCATTAATTTATGACAAAATGTATTTACTAGTGTAAGGTAATGAATAAAGTTAGTGTTTGAGTTCTTAATTTTCAAAGCAGATATTTCCTCTAGAGATTGTCAATTTGTGTGAAATTTTTGAATCAAACTTTTTGTGTTGAAAATGGAATATTTGTTTTTTTAAGGACAGGGTCGGCAGAGATGGGGGGGACTTGGGGTGCCCTGCCGTCCCTGCAGGGCAGTATCTCCCTGGTTTCTTCAAGCATATTTTTCTTAGAAATCAGAAAAGTGGCTAAAATATTTTTTTTGAAACCACTCAACATACTTGTCAAATATCAAAGCAGAAATTGAAATGGAATTTTATTAAACCTCTGGGGTGTGGCTTCCTCGTTAAATATAATAATAATAATAATAATAATAATAACAACAAGGGCTTCTAATTTTAATACCACATGTCATTCTCTCAAGAATAAGAGTCTTAGTTTGAGTTGTATTTAAGTGTCTTCTAGTGCACAACCGTTAAAAAAATAAGGCGTACTCTAGGAAATGGTTGGCTCATCCAAAAAGAACCACAAGGGCTTCTTTAATAGATATTTTCAGACCACGTGTCATTCTCTTGAGAATAACATTCTTCGTTCCAGTTGTATCCATATTCATGTGTCTTCTCCTGCACATGCACAACTGTTAAACAAAGAAATAATATTCTAGGGAATTATGTGGTCTGAGATGGGAAAACAATACGCCCAAGGTAAAGAGGTCTAATGGCTGATGTAAGACTGTTTTTCATTTTTGTTAGACTAAAAACTGCCTTATTAACCTTTTCCATTAATTCCTTGGTGACTCCTCTCCTGCTACAGCGAAAACCATTATTTTGATCAAATAAACACAAAACAAGAGTTATTTTCATCAATTTATTACACTTTGCAGAAGTGATTCTAACATTGGAACATAATTATTTTATCCAGCAGCTAAAAAAAGCATCCTGCCAAATATTAATACACATCTTATACATACTCTGCTGCTTTATAAATAACCTTTAAATACTTTAACTGCATTGCATACCTTCGCCGAACTAGCTAGTACCTATTGCAGCTGTTAAATTAAATCTGTTATGAAACATAAGGTTGTTACAGTACTTTTCATATTTTTGCCACCTACTGACATCATGTGTGGCGTCCGTCAATTAAATTTATGACAGGCTGAGTTCGGAGAAATAATTATGGTTTTATCAGCTACATTAAGGCTTACTTTGGTAGACAGATTTAGCAATGATTACAGACTGACTCAAAATGACAGCATGAACTCTTTTCTTTTTCACGTTTACTCCATTGAGGACATTCTCATGAGAGTTTCAGGAAGCAACAACAAATAGAATATTTTCATTATGGTGTCATTAATTTTAACCTCACTACCAGAATCCCTTGCACACTTTCTTTCCTTTTAAGTTCATTACCACCAATAGTCCACGTTCGATATTCTGGTTGAGTGATTTTGCACAAATCAATTCAAGGCAAGGCTCCGGGGAAACAAAAGAATATATTAGGATTACTTCATTGTTTCCCTGAAGCCTCATCTTGAATTGTTTTGTGTGTGATCACTTAACCACAATATTCTCATGAGGAGATACGAATTTGAATATGAAAGAAAATCTGTGAAGCATTCTGGTAATGGTGTTCAAATAATGCCATCGTGCAAACGTCTTATTATGCGCTGATAAGAACACTAGTCTTAAGGATTCTTAGTTTTCACATGAAAAAGAATAAGCTCTCGACATCACATTAAACCAGCATTGTCTTTGCTTTCTCTGTCACTCAGAACAGATTGCATGTGACTGTGAAACAGCATGACAGAAAAATGTACAGAATTGATGACTTCTTTTGAACATGAAATCATTGCTCAGCCAATGACAATGTTCTAACACAAAATCATCACAGTCAGGGTGTAGCAAGAAATCCTGCATAAATTACAAAAATGTTGGTGCCGAGATAAAATATTTGGGGATGCAACCACCACCCTCTCTATGCCTCTGATCATGGTCATAGCATTATAAGACCAGTTTTGGTATAACTGAAAAGTTTACAGCATGGACTGTGTCAGCACCGTGCCATGTATGGCAACATTTAACATTCGGTGCCATGTCTGTGTCGCGTTTTAACCATGTGCCATGACTTTGCACACTCATACAAAATTTGCTCTATTCCTACCATGAGTTTTTTTTTCACAATCACACAAAATCTTCTCTCTTTTCAGACTCTAGTACTTTCCTAATAATGATAATAATCTAATAAAATCTATATATTAATATTAATAATAATGATACATGTAGCTTCTGTAGTTGCTGTCATTTACCATGGTGGCCTTGGTGGTGACGTAGGCCTAGTTTTGTCTGCAAGGAAACACACGAGGAATAAAAGTCTTCTTATTTTCTTGATGCGAAAGCAAGCTTTTATTATTTGCCCTACTTTGGCTCAAAATTAAGAGAAAATAAATAAATAAAATGATAGAATTTATAAACTCAAAATACAATCCTAGAAAGAGTACTCGAATGTTGCTAAATTAGCATTCTTTGAAGCTATTATTTTTGGATTTGTATTCCCAATAATACAATAGTCCCTTTCACAGTTCCCTGCACCGTCTTGAAAGATAGCCGGGTCTTTGCATCGAAGCAAGACGAATGATGAGCTTGCAATGATAGTGACGTGATTAATTTTCGAAGGTGTTAAAAAAGGTCTTTATCATTGCAAGCTTACCATTTGTCTCGCTTCAATGCAAAGGCATAGCTACCTTTCAATATGGCGCAGGGAACTGTGAAGGGGACTATTGCATGATTATGTTTAGTAAATACCATAGAGTTACAACAAGTTGCATTTCCTAACTCGCTGAGATGCTTGCTAACTTCTTGAATGTGAGCTCAGAGTGCAAGGCTCAGACCCAGCCAGGGTTATCGCGTATATTGATATCAGGGCATTTTTAACCCAGATATTCTGACAGCATCTCTGACAATATTTTTGATTATTCAGTATTACAGAGTTAGTAGTTCGGCTGTTCAATATTCAGAGATAATAATTTCTCATTTTGGTTCAGTGGTTTAATTCAAGCATCATAAAAGGAAAATATTGGGCATAGATCCATTTCACTTGACGCAGCTCAAAGCAGCTCAAAGCAGCTCAGTTTGGAGGACAAAAAAAATTTCAATCTCAAGAGAATTGGAACCTATGGTTTTGTCCTCCAAATTGAGCTGCATTCTGACATACTGCAAGGGGTCTGTACCCAGATTGGTATCTTGGCACCCTCATGGCTGGGTCTGACGGCTCACTGATAGATTGTGGTTGTCTCTTACCACCACAATTTTAATTCAATCAAGTACTCTTTCTTGGATTATTTTATCCAAATAAATCAAAAAAAAATCCCTGTTTTATTTACCTATAGATATGCTGGTGGTTACTTGCCTCGTTCTCCTTTCTCTGTTGTTCTTCTCTCCATTGTCTTTGTCTCTCTTCAAACTCGGCAAGTCTTTGTTTGGTTTGTTCTAGACTTTCGCGCATTACTTTGTCTTCTTTCTGTTAAATAACAAAATGAATGCTGCTAAATTCTCTTAGGTCTTAGATAGGGTTTTAATTTAGTACTGCGTCTTGAACAAGGTTTGTTTTTTCAAGATATTCTTGTAATAGATAGGGTCAGGGTTTTCAGATCCCAGCGATACATGCCTATCACTGAACCACTCCTAGTCCCTCCCCTGGGGATTACACTCAAGCTAAGATAGTCAATCATTGAATAGCCCTCTTTAGCTTCGTTTGTTGTGCCCATTTCAGACCATGTGATGCCACTCTTGGGAGTTGATTCTTTCATGTGTAAATATTTTAATAAAAGAACATTTCTCAAGTGAATGTCATGTGGTCTGAAATAGGCAATTTGTATTGTTGAGGTCTATACCCTAGGTCTATAGACCTATTTAGCTTGGGCGTAACGTTGTCCCATTTCAGACCATGTGTCATTCCCCAGAGTATCATTTCATTGTTTAACGGTTGCGCATGAGAAGATACATAAATATGGATACAACTCAAACAAATAATCTTATTCTCAAGAGAATGACACATGGTCTGAAATGGGAAAACATTACACCCAAGTCGAAAAGGTCTATTGCTACAACTATTTCTCCTTACCTTTGCTTTATCTTCATCGAAATCAACAAACCCTATCCCGTCTAGTCTTTGTAAGTCTATCCATCCTTTGAAAATCACACAGACACCATTCAAGATGAAATGACTTTTGAAATGAACCTATGAATAAGAAAAAAATTGGTCATTACAATCATTGAAACATAATTATGATATATAGACCCCTTTCATGTGACAACAGAGCAGCTCAATTTGGAGGACGAAACAAAAGAATTTCAATCTCCTGAGAATTGGAACCTATTGTTTTGCCCTCCAAATAGGGAAGTAACAATGGCTTCAATCTTTGCATTTTCTGTTTCACAAGTCGCTTGTGTATTTGATATCTTCAGTGTATTACTACTGGAATGTTCTGGTTGAGTAATACTGACTAATAGTTACTCACTAACAACTCTTACTAAATGTTTCTCTAGATATAACAATATCCAAAAACTTATTACAGCCATTCGTGCGCACTCTTGCTAATTTTTCTGTCATGACAAGTTGGTTTTTGGTGGACGTCAATCAAAATGTTTCCATAGCACTGTCGGAAAACACAAAGCGACAAAGGCATATGCGTATGGAATGTCATGGAAACGCTTTGATTGACATCCACCAAACCCTACTTTGTCGCGACAGAAAAAATTGCAACAGTGCGCGTGTGTCTGAGAATGGCTGGAATATTATCTTAATACTTCGTATTGATATTATACTAATTTTTATACCTTCGCAATACCACACCCTCCCCCTCTCCACACACACACACACACAAAATAAACCTGAAATATCATATTGCCAAATTTTTTTTCTCAACTCGGGATGTTATCTCTATCCCTGCACCTCTGTGGTTTTCTGCCACCCGACCAGCCCTCAACCCTGGGGGTGCATCAAGAATGAAATCCCTGATAAGATTAAGTCTAACAATTAAAGATGAATGTGTTTCTGTCACGACTCAAGTGAAGCTAATTAACCAGCACCCCTACGAACATATAGACCTCTTGCAGCATGTCGGAATGCAGCTCAATTTAGAGGACAAAACAATAGGTTCCAATTCTCAGGAGATTGAAATTCTTTTGTTTTGTCCTCCAAAAATGTTGACATCACATGCAAGGGGTCTATATCTCCTTGTCAGTTACAAGGTTATGGTAGTAAGGGTCAATTTCAACACCTCGTTAGATTAATTATCTTAGATTCTCTGTTGAGAGTTTATGATCAAAGCTGAACCAGTTAAGTATGTGTGTTAGGAAAAGATATCATGTCTTTGAGATTATGATTGAAGCTGAGGATGGTACTATTGAATACACCCTTAAAATCCAAAAGTGGGTTAAAGATAATACTTCTGAAACTTAGGGAATATTTTAGAGGAAAACTGAAGGCTTATCAGTCTGATGTCAGAAAAATATTTAACTCTCTGAGTGTCTTAATTAAATATCAAAAGCTTGGGGGTAGGGGGTATATGAACCCTAAAACTGAACTCTGACAAAATAATACTCAAGGGAATGATGTGATCTGAATTGAGAAAACATTGATAAGGTCTATAGACCCCCTGCAGCACGTTGGAATGCAGCTCAATTTTGAGGGCAAAGCAATAGGTTCCAATTCTCAGGAGATTGAAATTCTTTTGTTTTTTCCTCCAAATTGAGCTGCTTTGATGTCATGTGAAAGGGGTGTATAGGGTTTTTCACTGCATCCATGTTTAACAGCAGAAACAATGCATTTTTTTTTTTGCATGACAAAAAAAAATCCAAAATTTCTCTCTAACATAACTGCTGTGAAAATCCTCTATTTAGAAAATCTTTTTCATTCCTGGTGACATTCTGTTCAATGTCATTCAGGATTCCCTGGTTATCAAAGCCAATCCTTTCTCCTTTGATCTCTTATCATTATTCAAGTCTCTGATTAATGGTTGCATCCAAGGAATGTCTCAGAGCTGTAGAATAGCTTATACCCTATACTAGCCCTATGTGTGAGGTCTGTGACCCTACCCTGATAAGATTTGATGACCTAATCAATTATTATTTCTACACAGAATCTCATGGTCTCACAACTCAAATCCTTAAACTTATGAATGCATTATTTTTATATTCCAAATTTAATCATAATTTCTCATAATTTTTGGTTTTTCAAGCTTATACTCCTCTAAAAAGTAAAAACTTATTTTATCTTATTTTATATCCATAAAATAAAAAGATAGAATTACCCTGGAAAAATCCTTTACACTTATACAGAGGATATATTTACATTGTAACAATTTTGTAAAAATTCCAACATTTATAAATTCAACTCATTTTACAATTCATTTTATTTTCAAAAATTTTCGCGACTTTCGTAACAAGGTTGTCACAGCTTTAATTACAACATAGAAATTTAGGATGAAGTAAGAAAAAACATTTTTGACCCTTCCATGAACTTAGAACTTATTACAAACTCTAATTCATTACAATCCATCTTTCATAAAATTTTCTGGACTTTCGTTATTTTTTCAAGAAATAAAAATTCAGGATGAAATGAGAATATTTTTTTGACTCTCCCATAAATTTACATACTTGTACGAACTCTAGTATATTTAAGTAAAGTAAGTTAGTTGAAAGAAGTATTTTTAGAGGGATTTAGCTCACGAAGCTTATATATAAAATTGTGATAATTTGAGAACTAATTAGGTATCTCAGATGAGTATATTATGAAAATTATCTGAATGTAATTATGTTATAATAAGTAATTTAAAATACTTGATTTCTTAATAGTTCTTTTTATGTACTCTCTGTATATTAATTTTTTAATTTTTAAAGCAAAATTTCTTCAACACATACACTTTTGGAAATAATATTAGAGAAATTTTTTCTATTTTTTCGAGGCAATTGGCGATAAATGTGTCTATCAATGAACAGACGAGCTTATCAAATTTTATAATCGAGTGACAATTGAGAATCGCGATAAGAGTTCACCGCCACCTGCCGTGTTTTTCTTTTAGATTTTATTAAAAAAAACCAATATTGTTAAAACCTGAAACGATCGAGAAATCGAAATAGCAGTGTATTTTTTCTTTTGTCATTTCTACGTATTTTGCATTCGCCATCAGCTTCAGAGCTCGTGTTAAACTGAAACATGGCAAAAGTCTGTTATGCCGCAAAAATAATAAAATCATAATAATGAATTCAATTTTCTTGATTCCTCTTTTTTTAATTATTTTAGAGCGATTATTGAAAAACAAGGGAAATATTTTTCGAAGGATTTTGGAGATGACAGATGAGCCGAGATTTGAACCGGAAGTAAGTTATTTTCAAATCTATATATCGGAACTAAGTGGTCTGGTGTGATTCCGTTTTCTCTCGTCACTAGTCTGCTTTTATTCCGGAACGTCTCGCTAACACGATATTCAAGGGACAATTGTCCTCACATAAGATCAAAGGCATTTACTTTTCGAAACAACTAAATCTTACTAAGTGATTTGTAATTGAAGTATCCCCGGTCCATGTTGTAAACAATACGATGGGGAACCCATTCTACTGCTACAGGGAAGCCATTCAAATGCTTCTTAGACAATCACTTATGTCATTAATTATTCACTACTTCCACCCGCTGCACGTGCACAAAAATATCTAAACCTTTCTAAATATCTTAGAAGATTTCTACAACTTTTACCGGATATTTATATCATGCCGAAATATTTGAAGTAAAGAAAAACCATGTGTGAGGGCCGAAGTATTTCCTTTAGCGATGATGGTTTGAAAGATGAGATTCTTAGACCAAAAAATGAAAATGCGGTTACGAGTTTTATTCAGAACGACTGTTTTGAATAAACCATTCGGTAACTTCATTAGCCAGCTGTTTTAGAAGAAAATATTGTAATATTACTCTTAAATGGAGCTAAAAAATTGACTTGGAAAGAGACACATTTTTAGAAGTGTAAAACATGTGGGAATTTTGTAAAAAGTTCAAAAACTAACAATATTGGCAATATTCCCAAAGCTTCTAAAACTGAAATAGTTGTAAACAAAAAATCCTGAAACCCGCAAACACAATAAATACCGACATATGGTTATCGTTTTGCATTTTTTTCCCATTCTTATTCATAAGATTATTAATATTTTTTCCCCCAAGATCATACCTTTCCTGGCTCTCTTTCAAAGTCTAAATAATCTTTAGAAATACTTCCATCGTCGTTCTTTGGAAATGTGAGAATAAAATTCGTCCCCGAAGCAACGTATGCCTAAGACAAGATTAAAAATTGGTGAGATTTAGACTAATTAAATTTTTCAAAATCCCAACCATAAAGACGACAAGTTTTTGTAAAGAATCAGTTATATATCTTACAACATGAGCTGAGCCATCGCGTATTTCAGTCTGAAATCGTACAACTCTCTCTTCATGCGATCTATCTCTGTAAGCCGTATATTTAACCTGAGAGAGAAAAAAATGAACTATTCTTGAGTTCTTCGAACTAAGATTGAAATTATTTCAACGATTTCATAGTAAAAATAAGTTCAAAGAAGTTGTTTTTACCTCGGATTCCCTTGCTAACTTCCTAAACGTTTCGTCGTTTTCATATTTTTGTTTTTGCTCCGGCACAACTCTCGGCATGATGATAATGATTACTAACTATTTATCGCGTAAATATACTCCTATTGATCCCAGCACTGGTGTCTTTCGTCTGTTTTCCACAGATCTCAATTCTTATCAAGCGTGTTCCTTGGCTTTTTGAAACTTCATACCAAAAATGACGAAACTTCCGCTAAACGAGGCTTATAAAATCATAATATCGCAGGGCCTCCTCGTACTAAAACGACCTAATGTCACGCCTATTGTATCACCTGTCAATCTAGTGCCAAGACCCTGTGATCTGATTGGTCTAGAGTAGACCCCTTCTGTTAGTATAATAGAGGCACGCGCCGTCATTGATGTGTAACAAATCTCTCCAAGCTTCTGGCATACCGATTGTGAGCGTCACAACACGGGCGGGGTAGATTGGTAGTCTTGGTATACTTCTCTCTTTGACCCGTTTCTAAAAGGGCCAAGATGCCTAGGATTCTATACATCACACCCTTACCATCCACGACAACAGAAATCTCTGTTTTAGAAAACTTAAATACGATTGAGAGTTTGATATTGTCTTTGAGATGTGCTTGGAATACTGACCCGCAGTTCTGGTCTACGACTACCGGAAGTGACTTGAATGGTGATTTGACAGCATTTCCGGTTTCTTTGCTTGGCGTCACGTTCCTCTATATTGGGTCAGTCCGTGGAGTGTGGAGCAGATGAACTTAAAAGGAAGGAAGGACATGAATTAAGTTTCAGATCAGTAAGGGATATTTGTATTATGATATTAATGGTGCTATAGTTTGCAGTCATTTCACTGATCACAAACCTTTTTCTTTCTACTCTTCCTTCAGTCTATTTTCTGTCTGTCTGTCTGTTTTTCTGCCTGTCTGACTGTCTGTCTGTCTGTCTGTCTGTCTGCCTCATATCTTTCTGTCTGTCTGTCTGTCTGTCTTTCATTCTTTTTTCTTTCTTTCCTTCTTTTTATTTTCTTACTTTTCTCTCTCTCTTTTTTATCTTTTTCTTGCTTTTTCTTTCTTTCCTACCTTGTTTCTTTTTCCAACTTTCTCTGTCTGTCTGTCTGTCTCTCTGTTTTTCTGTCTGTCTGTCTGTCTGTCTGTCTGTCTGTCTGTCATTCTTTCTTTCTTTCCTTCTTTTTCTTTCTTACTTTTCTCTCTCTCTTCTTTATCTTTTTCTTGCTATTTCTTTCTTTCCTTCCTCGTTTCTTTTTCCAAATTTCTTTTTCTCTAAATATCTATTTCTCGATTCTGTCGTTTTTACTTCCCTTTGTTCCATCTTTTCACCTTTTCTCTTCTCTTAATGTGAAAGGGCAGAAAATAACAGTCGCCTTATATACAAATGACACGAGAAAATCAAATTCAATTTTCCCAATTTTCAATTTTCTCTCTCTCTCTCTCTCTCTCTCTCTCTCTCTCTCTCTCTCTCTCTCTCTCTCTCTCTCTCTCTCTCTCTCTCTCTCTCTCTCTCTCTCTCTCTCCTATTCCTTTTTTCATCATTTATTTATTTTCACTCCATTTTTATTTTTTTCTGTTTCGTTTCTTTATCACAAGACTACCGCTGACCCATAGCCCGCAGATTCACCCCCATTAAACCACATTCCATCGTGTAACAAAATGCCGGAAGTCGAACAATCATCTCCTTGGAATCATGAGACGACGATGTTGTCGTCCAATCCGAAGCAGAAAAAAGCTCTTACTGATCATAATTCTTATATTCCTGGCCATTTACATCGTATACGGATTCCTTGACAGTAATTACGGTACTGTTCCTCCGAGAATTTCGATAATATGGCAAAAGGAGTGGAGCTGCCAAGCGCTGCATACCCGAAGAAAAATCATCGCTAGACTGGTTGGTATATGATATATGTTTCACTGCTTTATTGGAGTTTGTAATGCGTGGTATACAAACGTTATTTATAGTATGACACCCTAGTTTATGAAGTAATGGTGATTAGTACTTAAGAAGGAAATGAATAATCTGTGTAGGCAGGAGATAGCCCGTATGTTACCATAATTGTTGTGCGAACATCCTCGACCGGAAGTAAATACTTCTACGTTTAGACGGTGTTTGTGTGATGCTTTTTATTCAGAGTGGGTGGGGGGGGGGGGGGGGGGGGGCAATGGGAAGCCATTTTAGTGCTTTGTAAAGGCACTGCTGTAACTGACAGAGTACATTCCGATATGACAATGAGAAACCATTTGAATGCTACATTCCAATGTGACATTGGGAAGCCATTTCGATGTTGCGATACGTTAACAAAGTACGCACCCAAAATATGGCTGAAACGGATTCATCGCTTAAGACAATAAGAAGCCACTTCAGTGTTACGATAATACGTAAAATCCGTGCTGAAATTGGTACATTCCGGTGTAACAATGGAAAGCTACTTCAATGTTACGGCGTTGAGGAAAATCCTACCGTAATTGATACGCCTCGGGCTGACGTAAAAAGACCCCACTTTCCTGACACAGTGCTTATTATTCTCTATTCACCTTGGTCTACGTCAATATCCTCACAAGAGGACAGTCATAGCCTGTGGGGGAGGTGGGTGTGGGCAATATTTTAAAATTCAATTTTCAGAATTTTCAAAATGTACTGTAGGGGGGATGGTAGGGGAGTGAGGTTAGGTAGAGTCAAGAGAATCTTGCTTAGGAAGGATTCCTTTATATTTGATGACAGAAATTTTGGCTTGATTTTTTTGAAAGATTTTAGTGAATGGCACATGCTGGAAAGGGAGTGAGCAGCCATCCAATCCACCCCCCTCAATTCACCCAAACTCATTTATTTCTGTCTCACCAAGACTTAATCCTTTAAGAGTAACCCTCAAATGACGAGGAAGCAAGGGTGGTGTTGCACTCTAATCTATTTCGTTTCTTGCAGTGTTCAGGGTATTTTAACCATGAGGTTGGTGGCAACCTCTGTCATGATCTCTGCGTCACCAAGAAGCTCACCTTATCTAGTTGCATAACACACAAAAATTCCACTATTGTTTTCACTGGAAAATGGAGAAACAAGAAGGTTGTATTCAAAAGGAAAGCAAGTACTCGAAGTTATGAAGAAGACTCATCAAGGCTTTCCTATATTTTAGCTAATTCAGATAAAGGTAATTTATTGTAGATGTCATTCTCTAGACTTTTCCAAAGTCTAACACCCTCTGTATATCTCTGCCTTACTCGTTCGCTGTGTTTGAATAAAAGACCTCCCACAGAGAATGCCTGGGGGGATCTCATTGGAAAAATGTGGGGATCGATGCTCCATGTCAAACCTTTTACAGTTTCAGATGTGATTTAGTACCTCTTAGGGAGCATTCATTTTTTAGGAGGGGGGGCCGGAGGAATTAGGGGGGGGGGGGGGGTCATTAAAAAAATACTAGGTAAAAAGGGGGGGTCGCATTTTTTTAAACATTGAACCAAGGGGGGGGTCATTATAAAAATACGGTTTTTTTTTTGGGTTTTTTTTGTAGTCGACTTCTGGGGGGGAGGGGGTTCTAGAAAATTTTTATATTTGGAAGTGGGGGGGTTATCGAAATATTCAATTCCTTACCATGGGGGCCAGCATTTTTTTTCTATTTGATTCCTCCAATTTCCTCCGCCCCCCCCCCCCCCCCCCCCTCCTAAAAAATGAATGCTCCCTTAGTGTGTCACAGTTCTATAGTCATCCACTAGAGGGTAAGCCAGTACCTCTTTGAGAGTTTGTCAGGAAAAAAGATACTTGGAATTCAATAATGACAGCTCAAATCAAATCAAATTTATTGCTCATTAAATTAACAAAGTTTGACAATTTTACAGTAAGAAAAAATGCAATAAACTAGCCTAACTTAAAGTTGGAGAGTGCTGCCTTAATATTATTTTGCCCGCAACAGTACTTATCATTTGTAGCACACAAGATACAAAGACATACGGATTTACATCAAATTGAATTTTATTTAGAAACAGTTGTTTACATTGTTTCTTTAAAAAACTCCCGTAATAACGGGAAAATGCATTTAATAACTGGAACAGGAATTTTATAGCTTGAGTTGACACACTAAACCCATGAAGGCTTGGCTTTCGTCGTCCGATGAGTCGTTAAGATCAAAAGCTAAAGATAAGAAAGATATATGGTTAAGAAATATTGCTAATTTGTTGAAAATACAACAGAGCGCGAGATAAAGCTTTGGCATAAGTCACTTCGCACTTCAAGCACGTGCGTGACACAAACTGTGCCGAACTAATTCTGTAAATATAAAGGCTTACCTCTTTCAATGACTTGGCAAAACGAAATTGTTATACTGAAGAAAGAAATATTTTACATAAATTTCAGTATTTTAGTTCGGAAATACAACAGAGCGCGAGATAAAGTTTTGGCGTAGGTCTACTTCGCACTTCAAGCACGTGCGTGACACAAACTGTGCCGAACTAATTCTGTAAAGACAAAGGCTTACCTCTTTCAGTGGCTTGGCAACACGAAGGGCTAGAAGTGAAGAAAGAAATATTTTAGTTTAGATAAATATCGGTATTTGTGTTCGAACAAATACAAACAATACAAATTACATACCTTGAAACAGTCTGGTGCAAAGGGAACGAAGACCACGAGTTTCCGAATATTTATAGTCAGCGCCCGAACTGCATGGCGGTACAAGTAAGCCGGTGCATTCTGGGATGGCGACAACAAAGAAATGTATTGTTCTAGACTGTCGACGAGCTGCATTGTGGGTCAAGTGAAGATCTCGATTTCTCCTGCCTTTTACCTATTGTCTGAATTAGGATCGCTACCTTGCTTCGCTCGCTTCAGGCTCGCTCCGCTGCGGCAGCAATTAGTTACCATGTAAATAGTTTTTTTACAATTGTATATGTATAAGTTGAGCCTGAGGGCTAGATTAACTGGTAAGTTTTCTAGTTAGCCACCAGCTGAGATGACACTTGTAATACAGGATATTATTTTTGGTTCATTATCTGACTTTTGTCAGTTAACACTCATTTCTTGATGAGTTCACATTTACAATAGACCTCATCAGCTTGGGTGTAATGTTGTCCCATTTCAGACCACGTGTCATTCCCCAGAGTATCATTTCATTGTTTAAGGGTTACACATGAGAAGACACATGAATATGGATACAACTCAAACAAAGAATCTTATTCTCAAGAGAATGACACGTGGTCTGAAATGGGACAACATTACCCCAAGCCGATGAGGTCTATTGGTAATGAGCATTTGGTACCTTTAACGTATAAAAATCATTGGTTGCCACACCTACCTGGTCAGAATCTAAGCACCTTTTAGAGATTGTTTTAAAAATTTCTGCCGAGCATATATTTCAGCCCTTTTATGTATGGGAGTCACCCATTTGACATTTCCACCCAAATTTCTTCTCTCTGTGGAAAAAGGTAATGAGGTAGAACAATTTTCCCATGGGGGGGGGGGGGGGGGTTTCAGGTCATTTCATATGGGGATGCTTCACCCGGACTCTCAGCCCCTTACCCTTTTCCATAATTATTTAATTTCAGCAAAAAGTTGCCCCTTTTTTATACCTTTTTGCCTGAGAAGGTACCCCTTTCATATACTTTTGAAGAAAATCTACCCCTTTTTATACCAAAACTCACAAATTTCCACCTCTTTTCTATACGTGCGGCTTGAAGAAAGTACCCCTTTCGGGCGGAGCATCCCCGTATAGTCAATTATAGGGAGTACCTCCCTCAGTTTCACATTCACAAATAAAAAGTGTAGTGTTGAACAGCTTTTACATTTTTTTGTTTAGATTCTTCCAAGAAGCCAGCAAACTACCTAGAAGAATATTTGAATTTCATCTATGAACATGTCCTCAATGAAGTTCACTATGAAAAGCTACGAGAACAGCTAACCTCCAAGGATATTCTTACTCGCATGTACCACCCTCATCCTCTTACAAACTTTTCATTTGCCGACATGCGAAGCCTCTGGCAACTACTACAACAAGAAGAATTCATTAAGCTACAACTCTTACAAGACATGAAGCATATACCCAGAGTTTATGGCTTTTGCGGGATATTTTACGCTGTCGAAAGGGTCAAAAATCTGGAAAATTATTTAAATGTGTTCTTTAAGAAGCCTAAACCATGGACTGAGAGAGTCCACGTTGCACAAGAATTGCTTGACTTAGCAAGAGAGTTCAAGAAGACCCCGCTTGGAAAGGTTGATCATTGTGATGTCCAGTCTGGGAATTTTGGAGTCAATTCAGATGGGGTAGTAGTTGCTTTGGACATCGATACAGTGTTTACAGCTTCGCAGATGAAAGAGTATATGGCTCAAGGAAACTGCTCTGGGAATCATGACTGTACTTTTTTTGACTGCATGTCTCTTTGTGATAAAAGGACGAAGCTTTGCACCAGTACTGTACTAACTAACAACCTACATAACATCTGTCGAGACTTGCTTGTTTCTGTTTGGGCTGAGCCAGGTATATTAAAAAGGTCGCCTGTATATGCAGCTAATAAACTGGATCCTACCTTAAATGAGTGTGCTGCCGAACCTAGTTATCCATGGAAACCAGGGAAAAGGAATAGGATATTGAAGAAACTGACAGCCTTACTGCATGAAGATTTGCATCGATAAATTATATATATTTTATGGTTCAAACCATTCACCCTCCATCCCAGTAACCAACCCATGCACCCTCCATCCCCTTAACCAACCCATGCACCCTCCATCCCACTAACCAACCCATGCACCCTCCATCCCACCAACCAGCCCATGCATCCTCCATCCCACCAACCAACCCATGCATCCTCCATCCCACCAACCATCCCAATAGCATTACAACATCGAAATTCTGCACAGAAACAAGCCACTGACATTCGTTTGGCCATAAGAACATGGCATCAAATTTTAATGATGGAACTTAACGTTGCCGATGATGCAACTATTGTACTACAGTCATGATGTAACTGTCCATTACTTGGCATGCGATGAAGGATACTAACGCTATACAACGTATCATATCAATAAGAATATGAATAACTTTTTAAAAAGAAATAAAAATCTTTATCCAAACTGTAAAATGAAAATATAATTTTCAAAGAGGAGTGAAGTGGATAGATTTTAAAACTGGTTGGTTGTAGTACAAGTGTAATACAATACTTAGTGTGTGTGGCTAGGGCAAGAAAAGAAAATATCTTGCCAGATAACTGATAATACAATCAAGTTTGTATGTTTTGTGTGTTACAGCACAACACATAAAAGTTGGACCACATATGATACATATTTGCATACTTCAATGCAAAGGCTTTTTGCTGCCAAGCAAGCTTACACATGCCTTAAATGGTAAAATGAGCCAGCTTTGCATTAAAATGTGTGTCAGCTAAATATACAAAAGACTGTGCATAAGAAAGTATGCGACAATGTTAAATGTGGTCATACTTTTATGCATTGTGCTGTAATAGACACCTATCTTGATGATCTATTTGTTTTGCTTTTTCTTCAATGAACTTTTCTAAGAATAAAGTCCCTAACAATCATGAAGTAGGAACTTCACCAAAACTATGTCGTAAACAAGGCCTTGAATATCATACAGATTGTCTTTTTTTCCTCCAGACAACTTCCTGCATATTTTTTCAGCTAGTGTAGTTCTATTTGGAGGACAAAACAATTTTTTTATCTCCTGAGAAAAGAAATTTGATGTATCATTTTTTCCTCTGAATAGAGCTGTTCTGAGATTAGATTCATGATAGGACCCACGGTGCTTGCATCGCCAGCCATGAAATAACTAGAATCGATTCTTTAAAACTATGGTTATTTGAGTTTTATCTGGGTGACGTTTTTGATGACAGAGTTGATGTCTGTTTTTCTGTTGATCTTGACGTAGGGACACTTACGTACCATCAGCATGGAGATCCATTCTGGGACTATTTCTGATAATAATTTCAAGTGCTCCTCAACTTGTCCTGTGAAGATAAATAAATAAATATATTATAAATAAATTTACGAAATAACTGAAATGAATCAGACATGATTGGTTGGGAGCGTGTGGTTTATAAGAGCACACACCACCTTCACACTTTCCTTTGCATCATACCTATCCGAAATAATGGTTATCGTAATGTTTTTTTTATAAATGAAATAAAAAAACTTGCTTGCTGTATCCAGTTATGAAGTAGTCACTCGGGAATTGGCAAAACACTAGTGAAGTGTTGAAAACCACTTCTCTATCCATTGTGCTTCTCCTAACACTTCTCTTGTGTTCTCTGTGTTACTATCAATCACGTGACTTTTCTGGATTTGACTGGGGGGGGGGGGGGGGGGGGGGCAACCAATGGTTGACTGGGGGGCAACCAATGGTTGACTGGGGGGCAACTAGTGATTCTTGAATCAAATCATATCAAAATAACTTCTCAAAGTATTCTATCTGACTATTTGTACAACATGAAACCAGAAAACAAGATACACACACAACCTCCAACAGTCACCGAGCCAGTCAAAATGGAGATACTACCGGAAGTGACGTCTATTGATAGTAAGCGATACCTGCATGCTTCATAACTGCACACAGCACGCGCATGCATTTTTATTTCTTCGATATATTCATAGATGAAATACCTAATCATCTACTTACCTGGAGATAGCGAGGATTTATAGCTTTCAGAAAGTTTAACTGTAGCATCTTCTAGCGGGATGGCTGCCTTTTTTTCTGTTGTAAAATAACTTAGGATACGTTAAGGAACTTAACTAAATTTGGTATTGTTATTCTGAATCTTTTACAGTTTCCACATGTATCTTGCAAAATATCTTTGACGTTTTGGCTGTTCTTGTGAGAGGCTTCACACAGCAAAAACGATGATAATAACAAGGGTAGTAGGATCATTTTTTATCTAGTATCATTGCTTTCTTAATCTCAGTGTCTACACCTTATACTAACCACCTCTCATGATTGTAAAGCGCCTTTGATTATATATACATAGAAAGGCTGCTATATAAATAATAGATCATTATCATTATTATCAATCAAAAAAGGATACGTTTTTAGTATGCGGCATAGTTCTGGTAGTCTTTCTTGCATCACCATCTTCTTGTCCAGTACAGGATCCCTCATCAGCTTCTCTTCAAGCTTTCTTGCTTCCTTTTCACGAATCTGTAAGTTGATATCAGAAATATCAATCATCACAATGTGTTTGTCCTCCATTTCCCTGCTAGCAGTCTATTTTTCCTTGGTATTAAATTATTTAGGGGGGAAATAGACTCTGATGATGTAGGATGTTAGGTAAAGAAACTATATTTAACGTCGGTAGTTCCTTCAGCTACGTGGCTGGTATCAATGGAAGCCAACAGTGCGCACTTTACCCCCTCTCTACATCAGTGCTCTGTTTGAAGAGTATTCAAAGCTGAATCTACATGGATTAGGAAGAAGTTGAAACAGATGTGTAGATCCTGAGGATCGAACCGTGGACCTCTAGCTCCGAAGGCCACGTACTAACCAACTGAGCTACACCTGCTCCATGTTATATTTGTTGTGCTTAAGGGGGTAACTTAGCAACGCTGTCAAAAAAAATACTTCATGGTTTTGACAGCTAACACATCATCCACACAATTTTGACAGCCACCGCAGTGACCTTCATTGGGAAGGCATGGACTGCAGCAGGGGTGGTTAATGTTGATTTAACTTTTGAATGCCTACATACCTTGTTTAGTAAATCTTGTGAAACTCCTTTTAGTGCTTTGTTGACCTTCGCATTACTAGTCTTTGTCTTACTCTCTTCGACTTTAGGTTGGCTGTCATATGTGATTTCTATCCTAGATTTTTCTTTTGATTTCATTGCTGCATTCTGGAGAGCCTTCTCTACCTACAACATCATAAAAATAAAAAAATTGGCATAATTCAATGATAGTTTTCAAGCAAATGTCTCTTGGAAAAATCCTGGCAAGGTTTGAACCCTTGAGGACACAAACAGGGCTTCAAATATTGGCTGGTCAGTCCCTGGTAATGATGACCAACCAAATTAGTTTTAGTCAAAATGACTGGCAATGAAAAGATTTGACTGGACAAGTTCCAATTCTGGCTGGACATTGTCCTTTGACCAGCTGTCTGTTATTTCAGGCTCTGACAAACTTCAAAATATATTCTGGGCAGCATAAACATCTGATAACTACTGTACTACATTTCTATAGCAAACTGAATCATTATCATGTTCATGATGACAAGAACACAAGCTTAACAGAGTTAAAGCTATTCTGGAAAGTTGAAATCCCCCCAAAAAACTTAACAGTCAAGCTAAATCCCTAACCTTTGGAGCTAGGAATCCTCGTCCCTTATCCAAAACATCTTGAGCAGAAGTGATTGTCTTAACAACAGGTGCTTCAGGGAGTGGTGTCTTTTCAATATCAGGAACATCATCAAGCCGAAACTGTGGATGCCATCGGATGATCTTATCATCGTCGATACTCAGCGGCATCTCCAGGCTTTTCAGAAAAGTCTATAACAAGAGTTAAATAAACAATTAACTCAATGATAAAGTACTTGTCTATCAAGGGGCCAATCTCTATTTAGTGGCCAGTTGTCAAAGTTCTAAAGAGGGTTTTACACTAATTTAACTTCTATTAAGCGGCCAATCGCTATTTACTGACCAGTTGCCAAAGCCACCCTATTTCAGAGAGCCTTGGTATTGTGCTAGAATTCTAATACAGTGCTTACACTATGTCCATGAAATAAAATCTAAATAGTTACTACCTAATAGTTTTTATTTAGTGACTATTAGTCACTATCACTCAACTGGAACAGCTTCAGTAACAATAAAGTATGCCTCTATTAAATAAAGTATTATCATTCTATTGTCTTGAGTATTTGATTTCCCTTGTGTATTGTTACTAAAGCTGTTCCAGTTGAATGATAGTGACTAATAGTCACTAAATAAAAACTATTAGGTAGTAACTATTTAGATTTTATTTCATGGACATAGTGTAAGCACTCTATCTCAAACGTGACTTATTACTTCATCAGAGTCTCTGGATGAGCCAGGATATTTATGGGAAATATTTTTTCTTCAAACCAATCAATTAACCATCCCCTGGCAAACGATGTTCCATTACAGAACTTTTATTAAAAGCCGGTCAGTCGCTGGTCATGATGACCGCCCAAATTAGTTTTAGCTTGGCCATACCCTGTTTCTGGCTCATCATTACTGGTCAAAATGACTGACAAGGCAAAGATTTGCAGACAAGTTCCAATTCTAGCCAGACATTGTCCATTAACCAGCTGTTATTTCAAGCCGTGCATCATATTTTGATAATAAGCTTTACCTGGTGGTGTTTCTTGGTAACTGTAAGAAGTTTATCCAGGAAACTTTTCTTCCTGGACAACAGTTCTGCTGGTGGAATTGTCAGTCTGCTTTCAGTCGAGTTCTTTCCTGGTCCAAACTGGATTGTTAAGTTGTAAGATGCAGACTTGGAATTACTGCGCACTTGCTGGAGATCGTAACATGATGGATGGAGAAAAGTCATCTGTGCCAAGTGGGTCTTTTCAAATCTCCTTTGAAAATGAAAAGAGAAAAACAAGAGATATGAGTGATTTCACTACAAATACTTTTAAATTTTAGAAGATCTCTTTCAATTCTTTCAAACCATGTTTCATTGACAATAACAATTTTTTTTAATTGCAAAAAACAACTTGGGAATTGGAAGTCATTTACTGGTATCTGTAGTTGCCTGTAATTCAAAGCAATGGCTACTATGTGAAAACTGATCTGTAACAAATTTGATTTCATTCTAGCTTTTACTCCAACGAAGGACTAGCGTCTGAAACGTCAGTAAGTGATCTCTCTTATTTTTTACGGTGTAAAATTTAACTTTTTATCACAACTGTAACAAATTTTATATGAGTTACGGGTAAAACAGTGATGCGTTCCAACTCAATTTATCTGTCGCAGTTAAGCTTTGTATATTAAATAGTGACTCCCCTGACATCACAGCCATTAGCATTGACCTGGGAAAAATTTTATAACTTCAAAACGCTGCACTCAAACTATGAAATTTTTTTGCCCAGTCAACAGCTCACCTCATGTAGAATCTATGTTAAGAATATTGTCAGATGTATTATATATTAAGCTCACTTACTTTCTACACATTTGCTGAACTGATTCTTTGAGTTTTGCAAAGGTACAGGCTTCTTTTCTTTGACCAAGAAGGTTGAGGATGGTGTCACAACTCGTAAACATCTCACCAAGAACTTTATATTTATAAGGAAGAGGGAGAGTGATGGATGCAGTTGATTGTGGTGGGGTTGGTTGTGCAAGTGAATGGAATCTCTCGTGAGCTGGAGGTTTCTTGGATGAGCTGTAAAACAAACAAACAAGATATACTACCGATACTAAATATAGGTAATTTACCTTAAGGTTGTTTCAGGGTTTGATCTGCGTGTTAGCCATGCCCTGACTTAGATCAGCCCAGAGGTTGTTTCAGGGTTTCGATCTGTGAGTTAGCCATGCCCTGACTTAGATCAGCCAAGAGGTGGTTTCAGGGTTCTATCTGTGAGTTAGCCATGCCCTGACTTAGATCAGCCCAGAGGTTGTTTCAGGGTTCGATCTGTGTGTTAGTCATGTCCTGACTTAGATTAGCCCAGAACTTGTTTCAGGGTTCTATCTGTGAGTTAGTCATGCCCTGACTTAGATCAGCCCAGAGGTTGTTTCAGGGTTCTATCTGTTAGTTAGCCATGCCCTGACTTAGATCAGCCCAGAGGTTGTTTCAGGGTTTCGATCTGCGTGTTAGCCATGCCCTGACTTAGATCAGCCAAGAGGTGGTTTCAGGGTTCTATCTGTGAGTTAGCCATGCCCTGACTTAGATCAGCCCAGAGGTTGTTTCAGGGTTCGATCTGTGTGTTAGTCATGTCCTGACTTAGATCCGCCCAGAGGTTGTTTCAGGGTTTCGATCTGCGTGTTAGCCATGCCCTGACTTAGATCAGCCAAGAGGTGGTTTCAGGGTTCTATCTGTGAGTTAGCCATGCCCTGACTTAGATCAGCCCAGAGGTTGTTTCAGGGTTCGATCTGTGTGTTAGTCATGTCCTGACTTAGATTAGCCCAGAACTTGTTTCAGGGTTCTATCTGTGAGTTAGTCATGCCCTGACTTAGATCAGCCCAGAGGTTGTTTCAGGGTTCTATCTGTTAGTTAGCCATGCCCTGACTTAGATCAGCCCAGAGGTTGTTTCAGGGTTTGTTTAAGGTATACACAGGGTTTACAGGGCTTACATGACAACAAGATCATCACTACACCTTATACTCTTACCTTACATCCGACACCCCCTCTGCAGCCTGCCTCTTTGCCAGCTTGTGTAGCCTTTCAGATGTATCAGCTGTGCTACTCTCTTTAGACTTAGAAGAATCAGCCTCTAAAGTCCTCATCTTCTTAATGAGCTCTCTTGCTTTCTCCAGCCCTTCTTGAGCTTTGGTCTTTGTCAGCCCATTCTTCTCAGCAACCGGTTTTTTTTCTTTGCTTCTCGGGCGCGATTGTTTAGTGTCTACGTTCTTTTGTTGACTGAGAAGTAGAGCAGCCTGACCTCTACTGAGAAGAACTCTGTTAGCTTGTTCTGCGATCCATGGATTGATCTTTAACCCACCAGACTTCGAAGAAGCTGTCTTGATGGGAGATTTCTCAGGAACCATGACTGATTGTTTAGCTTTGGTTTGAGTCTTGTTTGGGGCTGATACACTCTCGTCTTTAGCGTCCTCTGTGGTTTCCTTGTTATCATTCTTTTCAACAGATACAGATTCTTGTAGCTTTTCTACCTCATCTGAAACTTTAGGTATTTCTTTCTTTTGGCTTCGTTTACCTCTACGTGCTCTAGAAGCAGTCTTTTCTTTCGTGTTTTCGATAATTTCTGCGTCCGATTCTTGCGTTTCGCGTTTATTTCCAACCTGTTTCGGTTGTAGCTTTCTTCTTCTCGTCGACGCTCTCTCCAAAGATGGCGTCTCCTTTGAAGACATAATGCGCTCAACCTCGTGGTCATCTTCAGTCGATGTCACTTCACTTATCACCCTCTCAGGCTCCTCTGTAACTTCTTTAATTCCTAGACTTAAAAACGCCTGCAAGTTTGAGCTTTCAGTAGTTTTAGCCACATTTTTTGTCCTTGATTTTCTCGTCCTGAGAACACGAGTCGGTTTGGGAGCGTTGGTCTTCGTTCTTTGCCGAGTGATTCGAGCACTTTCCCTTGTATTTTGCACTTCAGAAACCCCTACTGCTTCTGTGTCGATAAGTTTTCTTCTCTTTGCAGGGTTGATACCTTCAATCGGACGCTTTTTAGTGCTGTAAAATTCTGTTAAAGTTGGCTGATCCATTGTTCTTCCGCAGAAAGCCGGCTCATCTGATCGAAATAAACAATTTTTTGGCGGGAAATGATCACATGGTTACTAAGACGACGGACATTGTGATCAGCGGTCGATCAGCTGTTCCTTTACCCGAAGTCTCCCGAAGTATACTCGTAGGTTAATCGGAAGTCCGCTAAAAAAATTTAAATATTTATATTCTTAGATATTAGAGATAAATAAAGGATAAGATATAACTAATCGAAGAATATATTAACAATTTTTGGTGTTTTTATATCATATCCAACTATAAAAAAATTACGAAATTATACACATAACTCGGAAAAGACTCGAGTATACTTCGGAAGGAAATCGGAAGTCTGAAAAGGCAACCAAAATATTTCTACGTTTTACAAACAGTGGGACAAAATAGCACGAATTTTCATACATTTTAAGCTTTTTTAAGCTCAGAATTACTCAAAACTGGATCCATCTATGAATGGTTAATAGAATTAATTCAGCTGGTGTTGGTTCAAGGGATATAAACGTATTTTTGGAGGATTTTGTGACGAAGCCATCTTGACTTGCTGTCATTCACGTCGTGTAAACTAAAATAATCACGCGGAAGTGATAATTTTCCTGCTTTTTGGATAAATTTAAAGCAAAATGGGACAAACAGAATGGGCTATGTGGGCCAACGAACAAGGAGTTATAACTGCCTTTGGTAAGTATTGGAAAGATTTCACATTTTAAGTTAAGAAAAGTTGTGCTTAAAACTTTTCGTCCGTGGAAGTTTTTCTTTTTCTAAAGAACTTTATTTCCCCATAATCTAAGCTTAAGTTATTCGAAATTAGAACTTAGAGTAGTTATTTAATGCAGTTGTAATCTAATTTAACTAGAATGATGAAAGGAAAATGGAGTTCGACTTAAGAAATTCCAGCTGGAAGGAGGGTTGTGTGAAGATATTTGATGAATAACTTTTCAAGAACTCAACAATTAAAGCCCTGATAGACGTTAAAACTTTAAGCTGAAACTTGTGTGCAAGGGTGTTGCATGGCAAATTTCAAGGGGGTGTTACACAGCGCAATTTTGGAACACCCAATAACACCCTTAACCCCTGTAACACCAGGCCCCATGAAACTTGTCTCACAACACTGTTGCACATAAGTTTCAGCTAAAATTTTCAATATGTGAATGAAAATTTTCTTAGAAAATATCCACATGCACAAAGCAATTCAAGGCAAGTCTGCGGAGAAACAATGAAGTAATCCTAGTATACCACAGTAATCGGTAATGCTGTTGTGGAGTACCAGCCTATGTTTTTAATGGATGAAGTGAAATAAATAAATAAATATTTCACATCTTATTTTCATCATATTTTCTCATCTTGAATAATAATTAGCAATTGAATAGCAATTATTGCATTGTGCATGATCACTCAACCAGAATACTGAAAGTTGGATCTGTGAGTAAGCCCAGCCCTGACTTTGGTCATTAATCGGCCATCAAAGGGTCATTAACTGGCCAACATAAGATTTGGGGTGCTGATATTGCATATGACCCTTTCCTGATAAAATTTGAAGGTTTGATTGAGGAAGAGACATTTATGTACTGTTTAATAAACGAGCAGGAGTGTTTTATCGGGATTTAAAACACGAGGCGAAGCCGAGTGGTTTTAAGCCCGATAAAACACGATCTGCGAGTTTATTGAACAGCTTAAAAAACCTTCAGGTGTATCTCCGCATTTTCTACTGAATTTTTGACGAATGAACCAGGTTTACCAGAGAAAATCCGAGTTAAAGTTTATGCAAATGAAGAGGATTTTTTATCAGATTTAAAACCTCCTCCACGGACAATGATTTCTATTGTGTTTTCCTCATTAAATATTCATGAGTTTTTTAAAGAACCATAACAAGCATCCCAGATTAACGACAGCCCAGATTGTTTTGTATTTTGTTTTCAGTGTTATTACTGGGTGGTATTCTTGGTGTCGCGGGAGACTTCAGGATGATGGAAATTGGTGCATATGCAATGTATCCTTATTGTCTGCTAAATATTGATTTACAGTGGTAGTAATATAATCTTGATCAGGAGAGCGGCTAATAGAAACTATTGGCTTAGAATTACCACCTGATACTGAGGAGAATCGCGATACAAAACTTATCACAATTTTGAGTTGCCAATACTGGTTATTTTGACGGCTGTGAAAGAAAATATATTCCTAGCCACCATAAACCTGTATTGGCGGCTCAAAATTAAAATTAGCAGTTATTCGCCGAAGGCGAAGTGATTATCGATGAATATTTACCGAGCGGCGAGTCTTCGAGCTGCGAGGTAAATATTCATCGATAATCACTGAGCCTGAGGTGAATAATTGTTTTAGTATAAATAAAAAGGTGATTATTTCAAAAAAGAAAGAACAAACAATATTGAAAGTGAAAATATCTTATTTTTTAAAAGCGCGACGGTCACGCTGACAGCCATTTTGTCCAAAAAGGTGATTATCGGCTGATAATCCGAGATAGAAAACCAATCAGAGCGCGCGATTTTGTATAATCACCTTTGTATTTATACTAATAAGTTATAATACTAGCTACTAGTAATTTAGTAATAAATATTTCGTTCATTGTCACTTGGGTTCAAGGGTTTGGGTTCAAGATAGCTAGGGGTTCAAGATAGCTGGGGGTTCGAGATAGCTGGGGGTTCAAGATAGCTAGGGGTTCAAGATAGCTAGGGGTTCAAGATAGCTGGGGGTTCAAGATAGCTAGGGGTTCAAGATAGCTAGGGGTTCAAGATAGCTGGGGGTTCAAGATAGCTGGGGGTTCAAGATAGCTGGGGGTTCAAGATAGCTAGGGGTTCAAGATAGCTAGGGGTTCAAGATAGCTAGGGGTTCAAGATAGCTGGGGGTTCAAGATAGCTGGGGGTTCAAGATAGCTAGGGGTTCAAGATAGCTGGGGGTTCAAGATAGCTAGGGGTTCAAGATAGCTAGGGGTTCAAGATAGCTAGGGGTTCAAGATAACTAGGGGTTCAAGATAGCTAGGGGTTCAAGATAGCTGGGGGTTCAAGATAGCTGGGGGTTCAAGATAGCTAGGGGTTCAAGATAGCTAGGGGTTCAAGATAGCTAGGGGTTCAAGATAGCTAGGGGTTCAAGATAACTAGGGGTTCAAGATAACTAGGGGTTCAAGATAGCTAGGGGTTCAAGATAACTAGGGGTTCAAGATAGCTAGGGGTTCAAGATAGCTGGGGGTTCAAGATAGCTGGGGGTTCAAGATAGCTAGGGGTTCAAGATAGCTAGGGGTTCAAGATAGCTAGGGGTTCAAGATAGCTAGGGGTTCAAGATAACTAGGGGTTCAAGATAACTAGGGGTTCAAGATAACTAGGGGTTCAAGATAGCTAGGAGTTCAAGATATAACAGGGTTCATCTGTGTTTGATTTCCTTTACTGATGTGATAATAGTGCTCTTGGCATTCTTGTTCTCGTGGTTGAGTATCCAAGAGGAAAAAGAAAAAAAGGAAAGAAAACTGTTGAAAGAATGTAAGTTTTCTTTTTTTTTATGTCTGATAGCGTTATTGCATTTTTATTATAATAATAATAATTATTGTTATTATTTATTTAAAGTTGATAACGTGGGAAGTGGTCACCCAATCTTCCGAACAACGAGGCTCATGTTAAAAACACTCGACAAAATAACTAATAAAAAGAGTACAAAAACAACATAATAATGTTTAAAATATATAAATCTTAACCTACAGTAAAAATCGTGTTGATACACTACCCCTATAATTCTCCCAAAATTGGTTGTGTGAAATGACAGATGTCCACTGTATGCTCCCCCTCCCCTCCCCTTGCAATGTTGTCTAAATGGCCAAAGTTGGGTACCGTGAGCTAGCCACATTCTCAAGGAACAACATTGAATGGGGGAGGGGGGGATTTAGTTTATATACGATTTTTAAAGCTTTTTTTCTTACACTGCATGCCTAATTTTTCCAACATGAGGTAGTGTATCAACACTTTTGATTTTTACTGTAGCTAAGCTATGTTATAATGGAAAACTAGAAATGCATTTTTGAGTTGACCATGTGACTAGGGCTTGTGACGTCATTTTGTTTGCAATGCTTGCCCTATACCACCATCGAATTCAGCACATATCATAATTCTAGAAATACCTAATGACCAAGAAAAAATTTCATATCATATACACTTGAAAATTTTTACTACGTATTTGTTGTTTGTTCAGGCATCAGAAAGGATTCACTCATCTTATCAGTGCTTTAGGGGTGATTGGAAGGAATTACTATGTGCGCTTTGTCTTCTACCTCCTGTAAGTACTTCTTACCTTATATATTATACTTTTATTATGTGATTATTCCACTTGGGTTCACAAAAGAGCCATCATATGGAACTACTTAGAGAGAGAAACTATTATTTTGTTTTAGTTTCTTATCATCATTTTCCCCTCATGGAGCTCTGTACTCTTTACGGTGCTTCTGTCAGTCTCTTGAAATCTGATTTTGACAATAATATGCCTTATCAGCACCCAAGCACATGCTACATGTGTTCCCAAGATCCTTTGGGAGCCTTCATTAACAAATATACAATACAATACAATTCAATACGGTAAACTTTTTCTTAAAGAGGGTGGTGCATCAACTTATAGAGTTATCTAACTTACGGTCTTCCTTCTGTTCATCTGAGATATACTGACAATGGTTTTATTGAATTGCAACAATTAATTCCTACACCAGAATAAACTAAATAAAATACTTTATCACCTAATCACATAAAGTAATGTGCCTATAAACAGTAACAAAGCTTAATGCTTTTTTTAACTTTCTAACAAATTTATGCAAACATTGATAAAATCATGACAATATAAAGCTATGATTTACAATTTATTAAACTTAATTGTAAGTCTATCCGAACAAGAATATGTATTTTTTTAATGAAAACTCAGAGTGAATAATCAACTCAATATTCGAATAACGAAACCATTAATGGAGCCTAAGGGGTATGCTTGAGCCGTTTTGACTGTAAAAATTCATTCATTCATTCATCCATCCTTCCATCCATTCCAATTCCATAATACAAGTCTCTATATCGTTATAGGATTTGGTTATGTGTTTAACGCAGATCATGTATTCCAGATGGCTTTATTCAGATACCTTTAAAAAACCAATTCAAATTCCCATTCATCTATCCATCCTTCCATCCACTCCCATCCCAGTATACCATAAGCCAGTATATAGTCATATCATTTGGTTATGCATTTAATGCAGGTCATGTATTCCAGATGGCTTTTTTGAGATACCTTTAAAAAATCCCATTCAAATTCCCATTCATCTATCCATCCTTCCATCCACTCCCATTCTAGTATACTATGGTATACAGTCTATAGTAATATCATTTGGTTATGCGTTTAACGCAGGTCATGTATCCCATGTGGTTTTTTTCTACCTACTATTCTTGGTGCCTTCAGTCTCTTCTTCACCAGCTTAATTTACCTGCGAGCTGCCGTTTCTGGCGAAACATGGAAGCCATGTCTAGAATCCAAGGCCGAGAGATCTCCAGGGAACAATAACCCCAGCCTACCCCCCTCTGTACCTCCTCCACGCAACCCACGCTCTCAAAGTGTAGAGAACTTGGCCTATAGAGGCGACAACACCAACCAGATATAACTGTATTGACATCAAATGGTTCAATTGCTTTTTTTCTGCTACTTCACAATATATGGTTAGCTCAAACATTAGATTCACACTCTTAAATATTAGTAATAGTGGGTCATGAGGGACTCAGAGATTTGATTCAATGGAAAAAAGGGATTTGAATGGCTAACTTTAGGCTTGAAAATGAGAATACGAGTTCACTAAAGCACATACAATACCTCCAAGAAAATAATTTTGTAAATACAATAAGAACAGGATCAAATGTCATATTTTTGTATAATCCAAATAGACAAACAAGCTTAGGTATTTTTCTATTTAAACATTAGATAAATTATTTTTGTATTTTTGTGAAAGTGAAAGTGTTAGTGTAATCTAAGTAGAATAGGAAAGAATCTTTAGTCCTTTGCAAAAAGAGAGCAAGACTCTGGTATTTTTGATAAGAGAATGAACTCTGTTTACTGTAAGATTTTCCATGTAAAAGGGAGATAAGAAGGGAAGAACACCGGGGGGGGGGGGGGGGTACTCCCCTATATTTGCTATACTGGTACGTGCCGCCAAACAGGGTATGGTTTTCAGCATTTTTTTCTCTGGAACAGGGTACATAAAATCACACTCTCTCTGGAACAGGGTACATAAAATCACACTCTCTGGAACAGGGTACATAAAATCACACTCTCTCTGGAACAGGGTACATAAAATCACACTCTCTGGAACAGGGTACATAAAATCACACTCTCTCTGGAACAGGGTACATAAAATCACACTCTCTCTGGAACAGGGTACATAAAATCACACTCTCTCTGGAACAGGGTACATAAAATCACACTCTCTGGAACAGGGTACATAAAATCACACTCTCTCTGGAACAGGGTACATAAAATCACACTCTCTGGAACAGGTACATAAAATCACATTCTCTCTGGAACAGGGTACATAAAATCACACTCTCTCTGGAACAGGGTACATGAAATCACACTCTTTGGAACAGGGTACATAAAATCACACTCTCTCTGGAACAGGGTACATAAAATCACACACTCTCTGGAACAGGGTACATAAAATCACACTCTCTGGAACAGGGTACATAAAATCACACTCTCTCTGGAACAGGGTACATAAAATCACACTCTCTCTGGAACAGGGTACATAAAATCACACTCTCTCTGGAACAGGGTACATAAAATCACACTCTCTGGAACAGGGTACATAAAATCACACTCTCTCTGGAACAGGGTACATAAAATCACACTCTCTGGAACAGGGTACATAAAATCACACTCTCTCTGGAACAGGGTACATAAAATCACACTCTCTGGAACAGGGTACATAAAATCACACTCTCTCTGGAACAGGGTACATAAAATCACACTCTCTCTGGAACAGGGTACATAAAATCACACTCTCTCTGGAACAGGGTACATAAAATCACACTCTCTCTAGAACAGGGTACATAAAATCTCACTCTCTCTGGAACAGGGTTTATAAAATCACATTCTCTCTGGAACAGGGTACATAAAATCACACTCTCTCTGGAACAGGGTACATAAAATCACACTCTCTCTAGAACAGGGTACATAAAATCACACTCTCTCTAGAACAGGGTACATAAAATCACACTCTCTCTAGAACAGGGTACATAAAATCACACTCTCTCTAGAACAGGGTACATAAAATCACACTCTCTCTAGAACAGGGTACATAAAATCACACTCTCTCTGGAACAGGGTACATAAAATCACACTCTCTCTAGAACAGGGTACATAAAATCACACTCTCTCTGGAACAGGGTACATAAAATCACACTCTCTGGAACAGGGTATCTATTTTTACAAAGGATGTGAAAATCTTCCTGTGGAACAGGGTATATTTTTATGGCATTTACTCTGGAACAGGGTCAGGGTTTGGAGGGGTCAGCGACACCTCCCTACCACTGAACCACCCCTAGTACCCCCCCCCCCCCCCCCACCCTGGGATGAACATATATTATATAATGTTTTTGTCTTTGACCGGATATTTTTTGTATACTTTTCAACTGACATTTCAGCATTCATCAGTAATAATTTTTTTTTAAAAGTAATTACATTTGTATCTTTCACCGATTTGTAGAAAATTGTTTTTTTATTTGCGCACACTGTTACTTAGTGCGTGGTAGATGTAAGGGAGGGACAAGCTTTTATGTGTTGTGTAACTCCTCTGCACCCCCCCCCCCCCCCCCAGATGCAACTTTAAATAGGTAATATTGACTAATTTACACTTTATTTTGACCATTATATCACAAAAATCATGGTGTATGAGATAATATACTGCGAAATTTTTTAGCTCATTTTTTTAACAGAACTTAATGATTTGAACAAATAGGATATGATTGACAGAACAATAAGAAGTGTTAGGAGAAGCATGACTTGTAGCAGAGTGCTCCTCGACATTTCTCGGGTGTTGTGCCTATCCCAAGTGCTTTATAACTTCACACACCACAGCAAGCAAGTTTTTTATTTCTTTTATAAATTACAAATGCGCACGCGTGCTGTATGCTCTCATAATGCACGCGCCATCAACCAATCAGAAAGCGAGAACGGTGTTCTGGGTAAACAGTTAATGAGGTTATATTATACATATTACAGTTTTACAGCTATTGGACATTATTACACATATTGAACATTGATTCAAGCTACTGAACAGAGCTCTCACTCTTCATGCGTGCGTCTATATGCAAACCGCTCTCTCCAAATGCCCAGGTTATCGACTACACAGAATACCCCTCGGTCTTAGTTTCAATGATTAAACATTTCAAACTGACAACATATTTTCAATTTGGTGTAATTCTAAAATTCTCTTAAACATATAGTCCATACACATCGACTTTAACTGTGCCATCGCAGTAGCTTTCATAAACATTAATATAGTCCTGCCTATACCATATGTCAAGCTTCTCAGACGCTTTCACCCTTCGAGGGGTAGTAAAATTCTTGTACAAAATTTCAGGCGACATTGAGTTATACCCTGGAATTGTGTAACTATGCTGAGATTTATCACTCAGATCTTTACGTTCTGGAAGAATCAAGGTTTTATACTGATCAGTGATGAGTAATCCTAGCCCTGGTAAGGGCGAGCCTGTGCCTTGCGCGTTGGCATACCAATGACTTCGTGTTTCTGGTTTGTCTTTATAGCGAGTGACATACCCTTCGATGTAAACTAGCTTGATCGTGATGAGGTAGCCATCCCTTGTAATGGTGAATCTTCCTCTCTGCTCGCTATGAGATCCAACAGCCACTGGCGAATTGTTGAGTTTGAACCATTTGACTTAAACGAAAAATCCAAATTCAAAATTAGACTAGCCTGTTCATTCTATTAGGGTCCTAATTTTTACATTAGACAATGGAATTTGGTGTACTGGTCGCTGGGTATGGGGCATGGAATCATCAAATGTAACTGTAACTAATTTGCTATTTAAAAGTCATAAAAATACCTGGGGGGGGGGGGAACTCCGGCCGAAAAAGGGCGGGGTTGCTCGTCGGAAATTTAAAGAATGACCTCTAAAAGATACCTGAGTCCTACAAAGGTGGGCGTGGCAACAATATATTTTTACCCCTAAGAGATACCAGCTAAAATTGGACAAATTTATAGTTATTTTGCATTTTTAATAGTCCCAAAGACGTAAACTTCGAACACCTTCTAATATCTTATTATCTTTAAAAATACCCTAAAAGATACCAGCTTTGACTTCGGTGGCCCGAAAAGCTTTTAGACACCCTAAACGATACCAAACCCCTGATTTTGACCCCTAAGAGATACGACGAGCACCCCCGCCCTACGATATAAGGGACTCCCCCCCCCCCCCGGGTAAAAATACCCCTAAATAGACTAAAAAATCTTAGAATATCAGTCGGAAATAGGATTACTAATTAGTAATATAAATGTTATTTTTGTGAGAGAAAATCTAACTAACAACAATGGTGATGACATTATTTCGACAATACATCGATATATAAAGGGGCACTTGGATGAAAATCGATGAAAATTGGAAATGCCTTGAAACTTGGTTCAACTTATCTATATGGCTCCAATAGTAGCCAAGCAACATATTTTCTTCACAGTCAAAATTTGCGGATGAAAATTTAATATTTTTTTCAGCATCTAAATTGTGAGTAAATGACGTCATTTACTCAACCCTATTGTTCTTTTAGTTTTTAAACCAAAATTTCTCAACTGCGAGTGGCTCCCAGGCTAAACTTTTTGCCAATCTGGTTTTCATAATTATGATTGAGTCATATTATTCTTAAATACTTGAACTATTTGGACTTTCAAAATATGGAGCGTTTTCAATCAAGTGCCCCTTTAAAAGATATCAGAAAACTTATCGATCAGACACACTAGATTAATGTGATATATTTTGAAAATTGTTTTTAAGACCAGTACCTTCCTTCCTTACTTTCATCACTGGAGTAATTCAAAGTGTGTGAACAGACCAAAACTATTTTAAACGTTAATCTAACATTATATTAGCGACTCTTACTTTCGTAATTTATATATTTCTGTCGAACATCCAAATTATGGTGACCTTAAAACCATAGTAAATAGTTTTTTTTTTTTTTTTGACAGGTTCCTTCGGTCTAATGGTTCTGGATATTTTTTGAACGAATAATTCTTTTATAGAGCGAAAACACTAGAACCATGAAACAAAATCAAATTGTTAGTGTGTAATAGTTCTTATTTAGCGACTATTAGTTACTATAAAAGACAAGTAAAGTGGTAATGAGGTATTGTTTCCTTTTGTATTTGTTGTTTCTGGTTGAGTGATATTGACTAAATAGTCACTAAATAAAAACTATTAGTTAGTAACTATTTTGTTTTTATTTCATGGTTCTAATGTTTTCGCTCTAATATACATAACATACTTCAAATGTATTCGTTTGACATTCGTAAGTTCTATTTTTTCTGAATGAACTATTTAAGTATGCTATTTGAATTTTTACATTTTTGCATAATTTTTCTCATTTTGTATCGATAATTTGCCTTCTACATTTTAACTCCATTATATGATGCATAAAAATTAGTTTTACAGGACCTTCTTGAAAATCACTCAAGTGAAGGAGCATCCTGTTAAAATATCATTATAAAAAATAAATATTATAAATAGATATTATTTGCCAGCATACGTGATCAGTATTCACCGTCTCTATAATTTTCTCATTCATGCTAAACCATAAAAGAATTGAATCTTTCTTCCATGTTCAATCATACGATAATTCCTACCGCCATGTGGTCGAATACAGTTTACATTGCCGATGCATTTTGATTCTATACCATGATGGTTTTGACAGGGGGAAAAATGTATCCATCATCATGAGCTGATTAATAGGAGAGGATTGCTTGGTGATATTTTAGCTGAATCGCACCACTCTATAAAACTACTCTGTTCATCAACATACTCTTTGTTTTAACCGAGGTAATTCGTATTGTTCTTACTCTTGTTCTTTTCCCGATAAGAGTGTGGTGTAGGGGTAACAAGTACAGCAATGAGTCAAAATATCTACCACTAGGAGATTTGAATCTTATAACTATTATATTCTATTTTTGATTGATTTTAGAAATGGAATTTAAGGTTATTTTACGAACATCCTTGATGAAATCAAGGAAAAGGGCGTGGCTCGACGATTTTAAACCCGACCTAAGAGATATCTCTGCAACAAAAAGAGATATCAAAAAACTTTCTTTTTTAAACAGCACTTACATGTTAGCGCTAAAACTTATCCATCTAGTAGAGAATGTGGCGTGCCTCCCCCCGACCACCATTTTTTTTGGCAACCACCCCTAAATGTGTTTAGTACGTCCCAACGAACATCTGTACCAAGTTTAGTGCTTCTACTCAAAAATGCACGATCTTTTCGCTAACAGACCTGACTAATCGTCGTCAACAACATACTCGGCAATATTTGAAGCGGAACTAAAAGGTGCCTATGGTTTCGTGGCAGACGTCAACAATAATGCAAGTCTTTCTAAAGGTCATACTCGTGATCATGATTATGTTAATAGGTCTGTCAGAATATTATAGTAGTGCTAAATTCTTTTGTCCTGTATATTTCTATCAAATATTTATAAACGATTTATGGTTTTAACGTCTTAGAAGGTTTCTTTGAAGTGTTTTTTAATGATGGAATTAGCAGTGGGCTTACTGGACCGGGCTACCAGTGTATCATTCTTTCCGCTGTTTCTTGGAAGTTATTGTTGACAACAAAATGTTTTTCTTAGAAATTTTAACCATTGACTACAGCCAATGAATGTTCAAGGATTCACGTGGCCACTGTTCATTGGTCAATGTTATTTTGCTACGTCATTCATGAATCCTCCTCTTGTCTCTTCCTTGTGTATTTATATCAAGACCCAAAGACACATTTCTGGGGACTTTGGGCTTGGCCACGAAACCGAGAGGAAAGAAAACAATCGCAGAAAAAAGTAAGTAATTTAGCACTAAAAGGCCTTTGATCAGTAAAGAATGCTTTATTGGAGGTAAAATATGTCATACTTGCCTACTCGATCCACTTATTTTAGAACAAGACGTCGTACGTATTAGATTGCGTACTGTCTTAATATGATACCCGGATCAGTATCCGATTTTGATGCTTCTATGTGGAAAGGAGACGACGTGATCATCATAATTTAACTTCGTTTTCGTTGCTTACATTATAGATGGCAAGTGAACCAAACGATAAACAAATGGAGCCGGTGGAAACACTCATAAAAGAAATAGAACACATGCCAAAAGACTTGGGTATTTTTTCTCTTTGCATGAGATCACTGTACGCAGGAAAATCTGTAGGAACTAATTTAAAGGCGGCAGCAAAATTTAGAAAGCTACGAGATGATACCAGGAACGACGCCATGGTTTACCTCAATGTTGTTCTTCCTCTTTGTGGCAAGTTCGTGGCGTCCGTAAGCGAGTGGTTTGAGTACTATCAAGAGTTAGACTATGAGGAATGGTGTGATAACCTTGAAGACATCCTTGAAGAGACTACTGGCTACAAACAGCTTTGTGAAACGCTTACAACGATGCATAAAGACATGCTTGTTCCTCTTAAGAAAAGACAAGATCAAGCCTATTTGGTCGTTCGAGAGCTTGAAGACCTACAGTTGGAGTTCGATAAAAAAAAGATAGAACTGGAAAAGAGTGCAAGTGCGAAATCTAACTGGGCAATCGGCCTTTTTTTTGTTCCTTTTGTTAATGTCATCGCGACTCCAATTTTGCTTCAACAGTCTCAAGTTGATACAGCAAAAGCAGTAGCTCATGGTGCCCAAGCACAAATCCAAGAGGCCGCAGCACTAACGATCCAAGAAACTTTGATACCAGCGCTACAGTCATTCATTGACGGTCTGCACAAGGCAGCGGGTTTCTTCCAAGTGATGGAAATGGAATTGGGCAAGTTTCAAGGAAAGGCTGAGAAAGGCAAGGAAACGAAAAAGAAACTTCATTACAAAATGATGAAAGCAGAGGCGAAGAAAATTGATGCTGCTTGCCAAAAATTTCACAGCATCATTCCAGTTGTAGAAACCGATCTAAAGGCCATTCCTACCCAAGGAACGGATCAAAATTATGTTGACAGATGGCTGCAAAACCAAATTAAGATGATAGAAGAAAAATGCACTGCTGGAAAACTGGCTAAAGGATTGGTTCAAGCAATTACTGGTGGGCGTTCATCCACACCAAAAGCCATAACCGAAAAATGAACTTTTTGATTAACTTACCGTAGATTTAGATTGTTCACTAATAACTTGATAACTAATTAGATTATTCAGTAATAACTTGATTGATTTATTCATGAACCATATATATTTCTTCTTGATGTTTCAAGTCTGAGCAGGTAAACAAGGTTTTACAGCTGTAAACGACGATATCTGACTGGGATAAATAAAATCTCTGCCCAGTTTGATCGTGCTGATGAATTTATCTTAACGCCTCCTTTATTTCAAAATATTAGTTATTCAGGGTACTGGATACCATAAGAATTTCAATTGACAGGACTATGTCTTCATGAATTTCATTCATTTTAAAGTACTTTTCAAAAATATCAGGAATATATTTCACCTTAGTTTTGTTCAGTCCTGTACATTCCTAAGAAAACTGACCCATCGTCGGCAACAAGATACTCTTTAAAAATATCATGAATGTATTTCACCTCAGTTTTGTTCAGTCCTGTACATTCCTAAGAAAACTGACCCATCGTCGTCAACAAGATGCTCTTTAAAAATATCAGGAATGTATTTCACCTCAGTTTTGTTCAGTCCTGTACATTCCTAAGAAAACTGACCCATCGTCGGCAACAAGATACTCTTTAAAAATATCATGAATGTATTTCACCTCAGTTTTGTTCAGTCCTGTACATTCCTAAGAAAACTGACCCATCGTCAGCAACAAGATGCTCTTTAAAAATATCAGGAATATATTTCACCTCAGTTTTGTTCAGTCCTGTACATTCCTAAGAAAACTGACCCATCGTCGGCAACAAGATACTCTTTAAAAATATCAGGAATGTATTTCACCTCAGTTTTGTTCAGTCCTGTACATTCCTAAGAAAACTGACCCATCGTCGGCAACAAGATACTCTTTAAAAATATCATGAATTTATTTCACCTTAGAGTTATTTTCAAATGTGAAAATATCATCACTATGGTTACATACTAGAAAAAAGCTCGAAAAATCTTTGTTTTCTTTTTCATTGATAATTACATAATAAGAATTTTATCTTCTCGTGTTGAAAATCTCTCACTCATAAAAAAATTCATAGCTCCGCGCACCCATTTAATATCCTCTATATATTACAAAAACAAATCATCCAAAAATCTAAAACTCTAAAAGTTTTATTCCAAATCTTTGGCAAGCAGCATCTATTTCCCTTGCTTCTACTTTCATAATTCTGTAATGAATTTTCCTTTTAGTGTACTGGCTTTTGTCAGCATTTCTTTCAAACTTGCCCAATTCCATTTCCATCACTTGGAAGAAGCCCGCTGCCGTGTGCAGACCGTCAATGAATGACTGTAGCGCTGGTATCAAAGTTTCTTGGATCGTTAGTGCTGCGTACTTTTCACTTTGTGCTTGGGCACCATGAGCTACTGCTTTTTCGGCTTCACACTCTCGAAGCAAAATTGGAGTCGTGATCAAATTAACAACTGGAAAAAAAAGGCCGATTGCCCAGACAGATTTCACACTTGCACTCTTTTCCAATTCTCTCTTTTTTCTTTCGAACTTCAACTGTAGGTCTTTAAGTTCTCGAACGACCAAAATTGTCTTTTCTGAAGAGAAACAAGCATGTCTTTATGCATCGTTGTAATCGTTTCACAAAGCTGTTTGTAGCCAGTAGCCTCTTCAAGGATGTCTTCAAGGCTATCACACCATTCCTTATAGTCTAACTCTTGATAGTACTCAGACCACTTGCTTACGGACGCCACGAACTTGCCGCAAGCTGGAAGAACAACTTTGAAGTATTCCATGGCGTCGTTCCTGGTATCATCTCGTAGCTTTCTAAATTTTACTTCAGCACGTGAAGTTCCTACTGCTTCTCCTGCGTAAAGTGATCTCATACGAAGAGAAAGTTGATCCATATCTATAATCATGTTTTCTATTTCTCTTCCGAGTTGTGCCGCCATTATTTGTCATTTGTTTATCGTTTGGCTCACTGGCAATCTATATTAATGTAAGCAAAGAAAACGAAGTTAAATTATGATGATCACATCAAGTCTCCTCATTCCACATAGAATCATCAAAATCGGATACTGATCCGGGTATCATGAAAAGACAGTACGCAATCTAATACGTATGACGTCTTGTTCTAAAATAAGTGGATTGAGTAGGCACGTATTCTTTACTGATCAAAGGCCTTTTAGTGCTAAATTACTTACTTTTTTCTGCGATTAATGTTTTCTTCTCGGTTTTGTGGCTAAGCCCAAAGTCCCCAGAAATGTGTCTTCGCGCCTTGATATAAATACACAAGGAAGAGACAAGAGGAGGATTCATGAATGACGTAGCAAAATATCATTGACCAATCAACAGTGGCCTCGTGAATCCTTGAACAGTCATTGGCTGGAGTAAATGGTTAAAATTTCTATGAAAAACATTTTGTTGTCAACAATAACTTCCAAGAAACAGCGGAAAGAATGATACACTGGTAGCCCGGTCCAGTAAACCCACTGCTAATTACATCATTAAAAACACTTAAAAGAAACCTTCTAAGACGTTAAAACCACAAATCGTTTATAAATATTTGATAGAAATATACAGGACAAAAGAATTTAACACTACGATAATATTCTGACAGACCTAACATAATCATGATTTCTGAGTATGACCTTTAGAAAGACTTGGATTATTGTTGACGTCTGCCACGAAACCATAGTAACCTCTTACTTCCGCTACATACCACAGGTAGCCCAAGCTGGGTTTCTGTGGTGTCATATTATGAGAAAATGCATGGGGAACTAAAAAAAACCTCAATAAAATCGTCAAAATGTGAAATAAAGTAAAGAAATTTTAGCCGACCTTTGAAAAGTTATACCTCTATCGCCCTGCCCGTGCCTGGTTAGAATTCGGATTAAGCCAGTTCTAGCATTTTTTTCTCCACTGTTAGGTCGGCTATGATTTCTTTACTTTATTTCACATTTTGATGATTTTATTGAGGTTTTTTATAGTTCTCCATACATTCTCTCATAATATGACACCACAGAAACCCAGCTTGGGCTACCTGTGTACATACATTCTTTGAAAAGAATATTTTGAAGTTTTGGATGGTATATGAGTAAAACAGTATTAAGCAATTACGGACGAGGTTGAGCAAAATATCGTGATTCGTTAGTGGCGAGCAAGCAATTATTTGTCGATGCCCAAGGCAGAGGTAAATATTTGTTTGCAAGACACTAACAAATCTCGATATCTTGTGATAACCGAGTTCAACAATTCTTTTTATCATTCAAATGATTTTTTCGTGTTTTGGCTGTTTTTGCTGTCTATCAAACATGCCAAGTCATTTCTGACAGCTCAAGGAAACGAGCCAAACGTTGACAAATGCAACATTACTGCGCATGAGTAGATCATTGTCTGTAGGCCGTTATTTGCAGTTCTCTCGGCTAATCAAAACGACGGAAAAAATAATTTTAATGATAAAACTGATAATTAGCATCAATTTGTAATAATTGTTATCGTTTTATTTGGTATCATTCAAAAGTTCAGTGAGTGCAATTGATAATAATTGATAAACAATTAATAATAGTTAATAGGTAATTGCTGCGAGCGCAGCGATCAGCGATACTAATCTCGCAGGTGTGGGCTCCCTGTGGAATCCATTATTACGTAAAGCCACTGTTACATGTAGTCTTTTTTCCATGCAACTTGAGCAGCGCGCAAAAAAGCTCAAGTTGCACGCGAGTATGTCACACGTATTTTTGTGTTGCAACTTTCGGAAATTTGTTGACAAAGTAGAAACCAAATCTACTTTTCGTGCAACTTTTATGATAGAAAAATAAGTTGCACAAGGGGGTGTTACACGCTAAAAAACGCTCGTGCAACTGGAACTTTATTGCGCGCGCAAGACTACTTGTAACAGCGACTTAAGGTGCACCTATCCCCTGATACCATACTTGACCTAGTATTGATTCTAAAGGAAATGAATAGTTGAATGGTAAGATATTTCTTGATTTGAGTGTTGCGTCTTTAAGATATGAAGGCTTATACTTCCAATATGTTAATGACTGTGACGTCTACCCAGGCTTTTGAGTATAATTGTTTCACTTGTAATACTAAACACTGGCCATTATATAAGTCACCAAAATTACAGTAAATGTTGTAGAACCCACGATTATGATGATGATGCTTTTTAAATACTGTTTGTGTGAACCTGTTAAAGATTGTATATTCAATGAAGTCATATTTAGCAGTTATTCGCCGAAGGCGAAGTGATTATCGATGAATATTTACCGAGCGGCGAGTCTTCGAGCTGCGAGGTAAATATTCATCGATAATCACTGAGCCTGAGGTGAATAATTGTTTTAGTATAAATAAAAAGGTGATTATTTCAAAAAAGAAAGAACAAACAATATTGAAAGTGAAAATATTTTATTTTTTAAAAGCGCGACGGTCACGCTGACAGCCATTTTGTCCGAAAAGGTGATTATCGGCTGATAATCCGAGATAGAAAACCAATCAGAGCGCGCGATTTTGTATAATCACCTTTGTATTTATACTAAATATATATATACACGATCTCGGTGACCCCTCTTTTTTATTTTATTTTTGGAATGCGTATCATTAAGTTAATAACTGTGCGAAGTTTTATTAAAATTCTATGTTCGGATCTATTACTACGGAATTACCTTAAAGACAAGACATCACTTTAGCTGTTATGATCATCAGACAGGCTTTAATGAAGAATAATCCTTTAATTTATCCCTAAAACTTTTGGTATACATATATATTTAACAATTAGAAGACGAACTCGAGATTTCTATCGGCTGATAGTTGACGAGGGGCTCCGGCCCCGAGTCAACTATCAAAGCCGATAGAAATCGAGAGTGAGTCTTCTAATTGTTTTAGTAAAAATCTCAACTAAACTATACTATACTAAACTAAACTAAACTAAACTTCACAAAAGCGCGAAGGAAAAGTCCGGCTTTCTCTACCCACTATCTATCGACTGATAGATAGTGAGTACGTTAGCCAATCAGAATGCAGGATTTGCATTAGTATAGTAGTAGAATTTTACTAAATACATTTAGTATCATTACCCAGGTGATTATAGAAAATAGCGCGCGCTAATTGGTCGAGAACTTTGGAATTCTTGAGATGTCAATTCTTAAAATACGAATGAGTGTTCTTCTCAAGCTAGCGTGGTTCATAGTTGCGTGGTTTGATTTCGATAATTCTTTTCGAATTGTATATGAAGGCTTTATTTCGCCATGAGTCATCGAAGGGATCGATGCATTAACCTTCTATCTGTTCTAGTTGTCAGCAATAGACGACAAAGGAAAACGAGAAAAAATGCATGAATGATTTCATCAAGGAAGTTTGTAAAATAACCTTAAATTCCATTTCTAAAATCAATCAGAAATAGACTCTTATACGATACGAAAGGTCGAAATACCATTTAGCTTTTAAAAACTGAGTTATAAGATCCAAAACCACTAGTGGTAAATATTTTGCCTCATTGCTGTACCTGTTACCCCTACACCACACTCGTATCGGGAAAAGAACAAGAGTAAGAACAATACAAATTACCTTGGTTAAAACAAAGAGTATGTTGATGAACAGAGTAGTTTTATAGAGTGGTGCGATTCAGCTAAAATATCACCAAGCAATCCTCTTCTATTATTCAGCTCACGATGATGGATACATTTTTTTTTCTGTCAAAACCATCATGGTATAGAATCAAAATGCATCGGCAATGTAAACTGTATTCGACCACATGGCGGTAGGAATGACTGTATGATTGAACATGGAAGAAAGATTCAATTCTTTGATGGTTTAGCATGAATGAGAAAATTATAGAGACGGTGAATACTGATCACGTATGCTGGCAAATAATATTTATTTTTTATAATGATATTTTAACAGGATGCTCCTTCACTTTAGTGATTTTCAAGAAGGTCCTGTAAACTATTTTTTATGCATCATATAATGGAGTTAAAATGTAGAAGGCAAATTATCGATACAAAATGAGAAAAAAATTACAATTATGCAAAAAATGTAAAAATTCGAATAAATGTAAAAATAGTTCATTCAGAAAAAATAGGACTTACGAATGTCAAACGAATACATTTGAAGTATGTTATGCATATTATAAAAGAATTATTCGTTCAAAAAATGTCCAGAACCAATACACGCCACAATCCGTCTTATCATCTATCTCAGTCTTGTTCCCCTTCACTAAAACACTCTAACAAACCCTGATCATCACGTCATGTAGATTCATCTCAATGTTTAATAATCTCTTACATCAACCTCTAAACTTCAGAGGGGGTTGTTCATTCATTCATATACTCGAATAATATCAGCGCAATTCATCCAATCTTTGACACTTACAAACTTTGCGCCCAACGGATCGATTCTTGATTTCCTGATTCTCGATTACACCTCACGCAAAGAATGATAACTGAGCATAAGGATATTCTCATTTGTATCGGAGTTTAATCATACTAACATATCAAGTACAAAATCTGTTCAACGCATTTTTTTTCATCACGACACTTGAATATGCCAGAGCTTGTCAGTATTCCACACCAACACTCATTTGTTTTCAAAAGAAATTTTGATAGATTTAGCACAGATGAGGCGTTCTTCGTAATGCGCGAAGTACAGGGCTCAAAGGAGAAACGCCGCCGGCAGTGCTTGCGCCCGCGTTTAATGCTCCCGATACGAGCATTCGCGCCCGCTTTCTCGTGGGAAATCCTCCTGGCTAATTTGACTGAGGGTAGCAAAAGAGCATGTGACGTCAAATCAGCTTAATTTGGAGGACAAAACAAAAGAATTTCAATCTCCTGAGAATTGGAACCTATTGTTTTGTCATCATGCATTCCGACCGACGTGCGGCAAGGGATGGACAAAGCGCAACAAATTTGTAGCATTTTTAGTTGTGTTAAACATGCGAAAATACTCTGCGTAAGCACTGATCGTTCTGCCTCTGAGCTTTGTGTAGCCTTCTCAGTTTTTGTTAATGATGTTATTCTCGAAGAGAAAAGCGCGCGCATGAGGGTACAAATAACACATGTAATCATCCAAAGACGTACCTGTTTCACAATTGGCTCCCATAAACCCGGGTGCACAATCACACGAGTATGCGGGACCTCCACGTTCCTTGCATACACCGCCGTTAAGACATGGTTGATCCTCACACGGAAGCTAAATGAAGAAGAAGCATTAATCATTATATACTCCCATAACATATGGCCTGTAAGGAAAGGATAATATGTTCACACTTGCCGCCCGACCAATATTATTGATGGGCGCTTTTAGACTTTCTCTCAATAGTTCCTCCAAGCGTTTTTTCACACGACTTCCTGGATCAAACCGTGAATCTCTAGCTCCGAAGGCCCGCTTTGACCAACGGAACTTCACCTGCTATTGTAAACTTGAAACTTGTCTTACAACGCCGTTAAATTGCACAAACAACTTTCAGCTTAGTGTTTCACCGTCTAACTACATCTACATGCATGCGCCTTAAGGCCGCGTTTACACCGACGCAGTTTCATTTAAAACCGTATTATTTTCTACTCAGTTACGCCTTGCGTTTACACGACATCAGTTGAATTTGTAATGAAATACTGTATTTTTTAAATGCTGGCTGAGACTAATACTTCATACAGTTCTCGTGTAAACTCTCTGTAACCGTATCATTTTCAACCCGGTTTCATGCTCTTGAAACTGTGTTGAAATGAAACCGGGTCTGTGTAATCATACAACAAAATCTGATACCTCTATTCGCTTGAAGTGATGGAACTCCTTGCTGTCACTTAGCAATTCTTGACTTTCACCTCCATTAGTTTCTAGTAGTTGACAAGAATGGTATCCCTCCTGATCGGCCTTCGAAGCAAAGTTATACGATAAGCACTGTTTGTATCGCGCACAGTGCATACCACAGTCAAAATCTGAGTGAACTTTGTTCTCTCTAAAAACCTTCGCCTTTAGAAAATAACCTTCGAATTTCATAAAAAGTCCAATATTCCTGTCTTTAGTTTCGGCCAGAATAAGCTTGATAATAATAGTTAGAAGGAGTAGAGTGAAATGCAGAAGGTTCATCTTGAGATGTTCATTGAACAGCCAATGATGTTCACTGGTCTCTAAGACAAACTAGGTGAAATTGAAAAAGACAAAATAGAAGTCGTCTTGATGTTCATTGGTTTAGAAGTTTGACAGGTTTTTAAAGTGCTTTCTGACTTAATGCACTTACAAGCCAGAACACGTAATTGATAAAGTTCTGGTATGGATAAGTGCCTCTGGCGAGCCCTTTGAAGATGCGCGAAATGATCCTAGTTGAGTCGATGTGATTATCATTGTCTGCGTGACCTAATTATATTTCTTTATTAGTTTCCTTAATTTGTCTTTTTTTTAGTTTCTTCTCGTTCTTCTTTTTCTTCTTCTTCTTCTTCTTTTTCTTCTTTTTCTTCTTTTTCTTCTTTTTCTTCTTTTTCTTCTTTTTCTTCTTTTTCTTCTTTTTCTCCCCTTTCTTCTTTTTCTTCTTTTTCTTCTTGTTCTTGTTCTTGTTGTACTACTACTTTTACTTCTTCTTCTTCTTCTTCTTCTTCTTCTTCTTCTTCTTCTTCTTCTTCTTCTTCTTCTTCTTCTTCTTCTTCTTCTTCTTCTTCTTCTTCTTTTTCTTTTCGATTTCTTTCGTTAATTCATTTCTTCTTTCTTTCTTGTTCTTACATTATTTCTTTCTTTCCTCCTACTGATCTCTTCTCCTTTCATTTCACCATTTAGAACAATTCTCACAAACTGCACCCAGGCTTATCACTCAACTTCTTCATAAAAATCCATCTTCATTTCATCATCTTTTTCTATGAACATCTTTCAACACATTAGAACTCTGTAGCAGTTATCACTTAAAAACTAACTAAATCATTGTAAAAAAAAGAAGAAGAAGAAAAAAGAAGCTTTTAGTGATACGGGAAGTGAAATCTCCAAAATCTCAAATTTCAAAGCCAATATATTTAACACCTTTTTTGGCTTTATACATATATCACTCACAGATTTCTCATAATTTCTTACTGATATTGGCTCCATTCTTCCTATCTTTAACTCATTGTTAAAGGCTTTTCCATCTGAAACATTCTTCTGTCCAGAATTTCTCGCTAGTAATGTTTTTTGTATATTTCCTTTCGTTCTGAGAAAAGAAGAAAACCTTTAAAGTGCATAATATTCCTGATTCAATATTCTCAGTATTGATTCTACATGAAGTGAATAGTTGAATGGTAAAATATTTCTTGATTTGAGTGTTGCCTCTTTAAGTTATAAAGGTTTATACTTCCAATATGCGAATGACTGTAACTTCACTTAAGACTTTATTAAATTCTTTTTCTACTCTCTGCAATAATGAAAATGTGTTGCTCGCAGGATGGTAAAACGAGCAATATTTACTCTCCAACTTACAACGTAACGATATTGCGCGACAAGTTCCACGATTTTGTCAGTTTCTCGTATTTTCTCGCCATTAAGTAACATGGAAGTTTCTAGAATATTTTTCTAGAATCTCTTTTTTTACCGTACGTTTCTGAAATCGTATTTTTCTAGAATGTTCTAGATCAAAACTGACTGCAAAACTCCAGGTACAGACATGTCGTACCGTGACCATGACGGCTTGTGTCCACGCATTTTCATTGGACGAACAGTGATCTCGCGCGCTGTGATTGGCTCAAAATATGTTCTCAATTCCGTAAAGAAACCTTGTAGCACGTCGGAATGTAGCTTAATTTGGAGGACAAAACAATAGGTTCCAATTCTCCGGAGATTGAAATTCTTTTGTTTTGTCCTCCAAATTGAGCTGCTTTGACGTCACAAAGGGTCTTAACCGTGGGATTGACTTTTAAAGTCCTGCGATGGAAATTTTCGACCACATCACAGCGAGATGACCCTGACTTCAAGAGGGAATTTTTCGCAGACTAAATAGGGGGGGGGGGGGGGGGATGAGCCACCTGGGCTAAGCGCGACTCTCAGCAGATTAGAAAAATCAGACATGAATGCTACTTTCACGATTTTTTATTTAACTGGTGAAAAAACTATCAGCATTTCATTTGTGTAACTGTTGCTTCAAACTCGTGACAAAATTCTCTCGAACAAGAGTAAACCCACTTATAGGTATTTACGAAAATGTCAGTTTTTCTGCTGGTCAAAATATCACCTCTCCCAAAGCACAAGGCGTTATATCTCTAAATGACATTCACTAAATTCTGGTCGCATTTGAAATTTTGTTCTTTTGCCCAAAAAGATCGTGTTTACAAATTCTTGAGCTTCAAAAAGCATAACTGTCCTTATAACGATAGGACAAAGCGGTTTTTCTGCTCGGTCGAGACGCTGGGTTCATGATATCATGAACTATAGACTACTGAATCGTATCAAGCTGAGGCGGAAGTTGTCTAATCATATCAAAACAAAAAAATCCTAGCCCGTAGGCAAACGTGACACCGGATGTGTGGGTTAGATTGTCTTTATGAAGTTTGCTTTTTACTGATATTATTTCGATATTCTGCGTGCCTTGGTACAAATAGAATAGTGGTATATCGCAAATCCTGCATCCTGATTGGTTAGGATAATATAGATATATTACTGATAATATAACTCCATGCATTAATACAGAAACCAAATCAAAACACGACATTTGTCTAACGTGACGAGGTAGTTTTTTCCGACTTCGAGATTTGTTTTTCTCAGTACTTGTAAAATTCTTCATCGCAACTAAATTCCTTACTTATATTAAGAGTCATTCTATGGCATTACTTCTGCCAAATGACTAAGTTTTAGAACTTGTTCTTTGTTCTTGGAGTGGTTGGAAAGACGACACGAGAGCGAGCACGTACATCAAGAAAGCTAAAGGCGCCTGGCCTAGACTATCCGGAGAAGATAGTTTTTACGTTTCCTCTTCTCACAATCAACTCAGATGACCTCAGGATTGAAGATCTTTAAATTGAATTTCAACTGTTAAATCCAATTGTTATGAGCAGAAGAATTGAAATCCGTGGATGAATTGTGTTGCGGAAATGTTTCAAGTAATGGATTATTTTTGTGAGCATTGAACAAGGTATCTTTTTGACCTCTCGAACAATGCCTCGCTTCCATGTGTAACAGAGTTCTGATTTCATAGATAAATACTGGCCAATACTGAATCATTAGGATCTTGTAACAAAGTTCCCAGCTCATAGACACTATATTCACAGCCCTGCACTTCGAATTGAGATTCACATAAACCAGTGTGTGTTTATTCACGTCTATAGTAATAGATGTACTGATCTAGCATGCCATCACGCCCCCATACACTCCTCCAGTGTGTTCAGTATTTTTTCGAGAAGCACCAAGCGTAAACCAAGAACACGTATCCCAGAATGAATTTATGTGGTATAAAAGAGAGCTTAGGAATACTTGGTGCTAAAGAGACAAGAATGCTTCAACTGCTAGTGGCTTTGAGTTTGCTTCTCTTCTCCTATGCAGGTAAGTTTAACTCTTGTCGCAAAAAAAAATATTCTTCCACTATCAATAGCCAGAGTTGATGATACACTCTGCAATAGTTAGTTAAACGCGCTTGCAAATTGAAGATATTTTTGAATCAATCCTTGCTGCATTAGCGATAGAAAATACTGCGGCATATCATATCATATCTCACAACAAAGGATCGTGCAAAAAGTTCAACGTCTGAGCTCAGTTTTCTCTACAATTTTTTATGGATTGCGCGATATTGCCGAACATAAAAAGCAATGCATTTTCTTGCACAGCAAAATCGACAATCGCGTTGCTTGCGCGAGAAACATCGAAGCGCATATAAGAAACGTGAATATCACTTTTGAATATCGGATCTGATTTACTAAGATCAAGCGCGTCACACTGAGCTTTAAAATTTCATATCGACCTCCATATACTTTGAAATTCAAACTTGTAATCTACGCTATTTCCTATCCCAGACTACATATTCTCGTACACCCGCTCTTAAGAAAACTTGACCACAGGAAACACTCCATTTTATTAGATTCCGCTTACAAAATTTCGCCTTAATCTAAAGATTTGGAAATAAATAATTTGACCCAGTAATTACGGTGTCACTTTTGTAGAAGAACTGTAAATTTCATTCAGTGTTTATCTTAAAAGGTTTAGGCATGTTAGCTCTGATTTGCGCGCATTGCTTGATGTCAGAATCTTGACGCAGACGTTAAAGATTACCCTGTTTTTCCTCTTGAAAAAATAGGTTGATCAGCGCACTGATCTCGTCTTGAAACGCGCAGTAATTACGACAAAAAAAATTCAAATCTTTTATCAAATTTATTGTAGCGCTTGTTTGGAGACAGCGCATTTACTTACAAATGTAATACTTGCGCGATAAGCCGAATAAAAATTTTCAAAAGATATTTGAACAGCCGAGATAACTAAAATTACGGAGTTGGGTAAATATTTGGGCGAGGCAATTAACAGATAGGATCGTTGCGCGCAACACGTAGGCGTTGATTACCCTTATCTTTGACTCATTAACTCGAGGGTAGCAAAAATAGAAGTTAAAATTCCAAACACTGAACCAAAAATATAAAGAATGGTGCGCAAATAAACATTTTTTTTCTGGCCAGTTTTGCTGTGTGGATTCTAATTTCAAGAGCTTCAAGCGTAGTTTTACATACTTGATCGAGTTATTGGAAACGGAACTTGAAAATGTAAAAAGAATGATGATTTTGGCATTGTCTCTGAACCAAAGCTGAAGCCCAGTTGAAACGCAGATTGTTTCTTAGCCAACCTAATGACATCAAAGAAGAGCGCTTTTTTGCCCATTGTTTTTAATGCGTTCGGTTCATGTGAAGTTCGACGTTTGACTGCTAGACCTTAGTTCCACACGTACTGACGTACTTGTAGACATGGAGCTTGGCAACTGCCCCATTACCTTGGGTGATCCTCCGTTTGCCGCAATAATCTTCACAGTTGGAAATAAAGAATGTATTGTCTCTATCTTTTTATAGATGTCTCAGCGCATGATTATTCAACATGCCAGGTCAATGCAGTATTTAAACCACGATACAAGGACAGCTTGACACCCCAGTACCTTAACTGCAGTGTTAAACAAGGTAAAATAGCCTCCAAGATCACATGGAAGGAACAGGATCAAGTCTTGAAACAAGAATCAGGATCAATGAAGTGGTTAGGGTTATCATTAGACTTCCGGACTCCTGTCGGACGTGTGGAGGACCTGCGCTGTGAAGTGATGGTGGGAAATACAAAGCACTCTTGTGGGCTCGTGCAGGAAGGTAATGAATCATGAATAATAATTGAGATGTTTTACAAATATTTTAGTGTTGACGTTGACACTCCATCGTATCACGTCCCAAGATAAAGCTATACGTAAGGAGATCTTTTACTGCACCGTGCCGTGCCACAGGGACTCCATAACCTTATTTTTCCTGATGAATCTGTAATGAGTGAGAATAAGATCTAGTTTTCCATCATTAATATTCATCAGGCATGGTCCTTCAAATGGGAAGCTCTTGGGCTTATTTTCGTGGGATTACGGTATTCAAGTACTCCCTGAATCAAACCCACAAAGTATAACCCCTTGCAGCACGTCGGAATGCAGTTCAATTTAGAGGACAAAACGATAGCTTCCAATTCTCAGGAGATTGAAATTCCTTTGTTTCGTCCTCCAAATTAAGCTACTTTGACGTCACGTGCAAGGGGTGTATACGCGGGCAAACATTTGACCATGCCACAGGTATCCCAAAACTTGTTTTCGTTAACTTTAATCTTTTATAATCGATATTCAGTATATCTATGTTAGAAGTCGTATATTGAAGCCGCAATTTCTTTTTATTCAGAACCTCCTCGCATCACGGCCACAAGACAAGAGTTTGAAGCATACGTGGGCACGAGTCTTGTCATACCTTGTCGTGCAACAGGTAGCCCACAACCTGAAATTACCTGGATAAAAAGAGCCGAATCACTCGCCTCACAAGACATGCCGCAGTCAATCAAACAAATCAGGTCACGTGAAAGCCTCGATTTGGTGTTCAAGAAAGTATCCATGAAGCATAGCGGTATTTACACGTGTCACGCGGTCAACCGATTGGGCAAAGATACATATGTTGTCCTTGTCGTTCCTGTTTGTAAGTAAAAAAAAATGTATAAGTTCCCTGCGCCATCTTGAAAGGTAGACGTCCCTTTGCATCGAAGCGAGACGAACGGGGAGCTTGCAATGATAAAGACCTTTTTTTTAACACCTTGGAAAATTATTCTCATGTCTCTGTAATTGCAAGGTTACCTCATGTTTTGCTTCAATGCAAATAGGCATGGCTACCTTTCAAGATGGCGCAGGGAACTGTGAAGAGGACTATACACCCCTTTCACGTGACGTCAAAGCAGTTCAATTTGGAGGAAAAAACAAAAGAATTTCAATCTCCTGTGAATAGACCATTTTCGAGATACACGAGCGCTTTCAAAAATATCGCAGGCGCAGACATGAAAAGGAGGCATTTTCGGGCAAGATCGCGCGAACTATTGACTCTGCCCGAAAATGGCTCGAGATCATGTTTGCGCCTGCGATATGTTTGAAAGCGCTCGCGCAACTCGAAAATGGTCTATTGGAAACCTATTGTTTTGTCCTCCAAGTTGAGCTGCATTCCCACGTGCTGCAAGGAATTAATAGTGAGTAACAGTCCAAGTAAATCAAAAGAGAACAATGGAATTAGTGTCTACTACTATATATTAATAACGATAATTTATTTAAAGTCGATAAGGTGGGAAGTGATCGCCCAATCTTTCGAGCAACGAGGCTCATGTTAAAAACGCTCGACAATTGTACTAACTATGCACTTTTTCCTTTTTTATTTAATACTCATAGACTACACATTTCGTCGTCCCCCTCGAGTAGTTTCCCTCCACCATGTGATCACTGTTCCTAAAGGTTCGACAGCTGTACTGGTCTGCTCAGCAAAGCACACCCCTCGGCGCTACACGGCTCTGTTCTGGGACCACCGTGGTATCAGGATAAAAAACACTGCCAGATATCACATGAAATCACGGTACTCAGAAAGGATTTTTAAGAAGAAGTACAAGGACCAAAGGGTCGATATGGAACTGACTATTAGTCACGTTACCTCTAAAGATGTCGGGATGTATACGTGTGGTGTGGTTACTCATATAGGAGGTCATGAAAATCACGTGGAGCTAAGGATCAAAGGTGGTTATTAGCTTTTTTGTATGTATATGTTATCCCGTCCATCGATCTATCCATCCATTTATCCATCCATCCATCCATCCATCCATCCATCCATCCATCCATCCATCCATCCATCCATCCATCCATCCATCCATCCATCCATCCATCCATCCATCCATCCATCCATCCATCCATCCATCCATCCATCCATCCATCCATCCATCCATCCATCCATCCATCCATCCATCCATCCATCCATTTATCCATCCATCCATCCATCCATCCATCCATCCATCCATCCATCCATCCATCCATTTATCCATCCATCCATCCATCCATCCATCCATCCATCCATCCATCCATCCATCCATCCATCCATTTATCCATCCATCCATCCATCCATCCATCCATCCATCCATCCATCCATCCATCCATCCATCCATCCATCCATCCATCCATCCATCCATCCATCCATCCATCCATCCATCCATCCATCCATCCATCCATCCATCCATCCATCCATCCATCCATCCATTCATCCATCCATTCATCCATCCATTCATCCATCCATTCATCCATCCATCCATCCACCCACCCACCCACTCATCCATCCACCCATCCATCCATCCATCCACCCATCCACCCATCCACCCATCCATCCATCCACCCACCCACCCACTCATCCATCCACCCATCCATCCATCCATCCACCCATCCACCCATCCACCCATCCACCCATCCACCCATCCACCCATCCACCCATCCACCCATCCACCCATCCACCCATCCACCCATCCATCCATCCATCCATCCATCCATCCATCCATCCATCCACCCATCCACCCACCCATCCATCCATCCATCTATCCATTCATCCACCCATCCACCCATCCACCCATCCACCCATCCACCCATCCACCCATCCACCCATCCACCCATCCACCCATCCACCCATCCACCCATCCACCCATCCACCCATCCACCCATCCACCCATCCACCCATCCATCCATCCATCCACCCACCCACCCACCCATCCATCCATCCATCCATCCATCCATCCATCCATCCATTTCGTTTATTTCATCTGCATAAACACAAAACTAAAAACTTTATTCATTATTACAGAGTAAACCCACAAGAACTAGTCTTACCAAAAGAAGACAGCCTTAAAAGTGTGAAGTACTCCAGAGTACTAACTTCCATACACACACCTTCTTGCTTATCCATAAAGGTTTCATTATAACAGTTTTGCTGCATGGCTCATTTCACATTATTTTCTTTCCATATTATCTTCACTCTTCTATCAGGGTGAAGCTAAATTTATAACACTCAAAGTTTCAACTGAGTGTTCATGCTTGAGTGTTTCAGCTTATTTTCAAAAAAAAATTACATATATATTCATGTATACAACAAATATAGGATGTGTTACAATTTCTTTAACTTTATAAATAGTTATACTCATTGTAGTGTGATGATGGGAATTATATCTCAATGAAATATGAATAAAAATATATTATGTGTGCGTCGCCAATTTGCAAGATAAGATACGATTTTACTTACTAAAAAGGTTAGAAAAGTTTCCGGGCATTCTGTTGATCGTTACATTATTTAGGATTATAAAGTAACTGTTCTAAATTTCGCTTTCTGATTGGTTGGGTGCGCGTGGTTTATGAGGACACACAGCACATGCGCGCACTTTCTATTTTATCAATATAATGAACTTAACTTTTTTTTTAATTTAATTTTTATTTTATTATCTTCGCCAAATAACTAATTATGTACAACAACAAAACACAACAAGAACAATGTAAGGCAGGGTAACCGCAACAGCCGTGGTAGGCCAATTACTGCGGGCCTGTACTATCACTAAAAAACATATACTGAAACTATAAAATCAGTAGCAGCAGGTTAAGGGCAGTGTAAGGCTACGCGAGGTATTGCACTTCGGACAAACAGTCTTAAAGGTTCTAGGATTTTCAGGGTCATAAATAGCTTGCAATGATTTGAAATAGTAATTTAACATTACAGCTTTGAATGAGCTTAAATTTACCATATTAAGGTTCAGTTCTTCAGCTTCACAGAGTAATTTTCATCTAGGCTCTTCTAGATCGAATTAGAATTTAGAAGTTGATTTTTGTGATGATGATGATGATGTTGGTGATGATGATGATGATGATAATGATGATGATGATGGTGATGATGATGGTGTTGATGATGATGATGGTGATGGTGATGATGGTGATGATGATGGTGATGATGATGATGATGATGGTGATGATGATGATGATGATGATAATGATGGTAATGAAATAGCGTCCCTCGGCCTTCGTGCGCTTATTATACATGATCGAACATGAAAAGCTAGGAAAATCTATCTTTACTTGGGTTCATAAAACATCCTAAAACCTTATAAAGTTGCAGAGAGAATGTTATTAGTATAACTATGCCGCGCGCAACAAACTTTTATTGTTGAAAGGAACAGAAAGAGCTTTACTCCGTGCAACAACGTTTGCGCAACAAATTCCACGATTTTATGGCCCCTATTACCGCTCCTTTAGTGACTTTACTGGCCATAAGAGTTTTTTACACCGTGCAACAGTTATAATTGTGCGAGAAAAAGGGCTCTATTACCGCTCCTTTAGTGACTTCGCTGGCCATAAGAGTTTTTTACACCGTGCAACAGTTATAATTGCGCGAGAAAAAGGGCTCTATTACCGCTCCTTTAGTGACTTTACTGGCCATAAGAGTTTTTTACACCGTGCAACAGTTATAATTGTGCGACAAAAAGGGCTCTATTACCGCTCCTTTAGTGACTTTACTGGCCATAAGAATTTTTACACCGTGCAACAGTTATAATTGCGCAACAAAAAGCATGATTTTATGGGCTTAATTACCGCTCTTTAATGACTTTACTGGCCATCTTCACGCCAAAATTTTTTTTATGCATTTATGTTTATGTTACATGCGCCAAAGCCGCGCACTGCCTAAACTAGTCTTGATTGTCAGATTTCTTTTGCGTAATATATATAGTGTTTATTCTACTACACGTATCTTACCAGAACCTATTCATGAATTTTTGTGAAAGGCTTAGTGATTAAGTCCCAAGTTGCGCATTTCTAATTTAGTCACTTCAGTTTTAGTAAGTCGTAATACACACCGTAATTTTTCTCGCACTGGCGTCGCAGTTGCTGACTTTTTGTTGCGGTTGCAGTGACTTAGACCCTCTCTAAGCTGCGCATTGAGAATCGGCCACTTTTTTTCAAGCTAATACACACGGCAATTTTTCTCGCATTGTCAACGCAGTTGTAGACTTTTTGTTGCAATAGGTATTATCCAGGAACGCGAAAGATAATCCCAGCGTCCGGCAATCATGCCTCACGATAGACCATATAACGCTTTCTACAACAAAAATGTTACAGGGGTTGAACTACGTTCAAATGCATGCTCATACTTTCCTCTGCAATATCTTAAACATCGCACCTCCTCCTAACACTTCTTGCAACAAGTTCCATGATTTTGTTGCTCGTATCACCGCACCTTTAAAGGTCAAAAAAGTTTTTTCCAACTTTCACCGCCAACATTAAGATTATACTGAGGCGCCAGAAAACTAATTTTTCGGCGCTTTTCAAATCCTCGTCTTCCGCTCTGAGTCAGGTTATCTACGGAAGAACAAAACACTCACCGCGAAAAACATTTAGATTATTATCCAGATACATACTTGACCTTCAACAGCTCAAAAACCCTCATAAAGCTAGAAGATAACAAGTAGTAAACTAAGCCGTCTTTGTTTTCTGTCGTCGGCATTTCGTGCACAGTTTTATTGACAGAAAGGAATTGTTCACGTAGAGACCTTTGACTTTGAGTTTGAAAAAATTATACGTTCACAGCGTGTTATTTTCACTACAAATTTTGTTCTGAACGAGAAATTTGCCTCGTGAAAACTGACGATATTCGCGTAAATGAAGAAAAGATTAATTTTGCTTTTTCAAATTGCTTTTGATGAAGAAACATATCCTAGTCTACGACTCTAGTTTGCTAATTGGTAGCGTGGGTGTAGAGGGGTAGGAGAACTGAGCGCGGCTTCCTTGATTACTTCCTTCATAACAGGAAGACCTTGAATCAATAATGAGAATGTATTTCCTAAATCAATAGCTCATGGGCTTTGATTTTTCATATCCTGAATACTCCAGAAACTGCCGAAAGATGCCACCATTTTCTCCGCGATTCCAACACAACACTGTTATTCTGTTCTTTTATTACTGCTGCGCTTTGAACGACAGAGGAATTTCCTTAAAATATCGGTCAACACTATCTTGAGATCAAAAATAATATTTGCAGAAGTTTAAACGTTTAAGGTTTTTCTGCAGCATCTTAAACGCGTGATTGTACCTTTAGATATGATCAAAAATACTGCGCATCGCTATTTTTTACTACAACAAAATCTAACATAGCGTCCCCAGAGCAAGAAAAAAGCTCCTGTGTGTGACGTCGGGTTTTTGGGACAGACATTCTCATATCACATATCAAGAAAGGTTTTCTCTTTGCTCGAGGCGAAGAAGCGGCCAGCAACATTATTTTACTCATCACATCATTGCCGCGTCTGATAGAGCGCGCAAATGATATCGGCATCCTGTTATGATGATTTCAATTCATTAACGAGAGCGCGCATGTCGCGACCTTCCTGTATCTCCTTCCACCGCCTCCGCATTAGCACTGACAGAGAGAGCGAGAGAGTTGTACCATGCTATTGCCATGACAACCGCTCGCTTATACACAGACTTGACCTTAACCACGTCAACAGATCACATTAATGTTATATTAGCCAACTATATTTGGTATAGCCTGAGGGTAGAGCCAGAAATAGCTAGATAGTCGGTGTGGTGAGGTCTGCGTACAGATTATCCTTATAACCGTAGGTCCCACATGCAAGTGTTTTTCCAACGGGACAAGGGACAGGAAGCGCTGCTCACACGGGTTGTCTGTGATTTGATTGTATTTTCTCCTCTATGTGAATTGAGTTTGTTTGATGTGTTGTTCTCTCCCTTGCCACGAGGGTTTTTCTCCAGGTTCTCTGGTTTTCCTCCCTCCATAAAAATCAACATGTGAGTTGAGTTTGTTTGATGTGTTGTTCTCTCCCTTGCCACGAGGGTTTTTCTCCAGGTTCTCTGGTTTTCCCCCCTCCATAAAAATCTCTCGTATGTATTGTAAATATAAAATCACCACAGATCAAATCTCAAAAAAATATTTCTTTTCCAAAGACTAGCCTCTTGTACAAACTTTATTTCAGAATAACTGATATATCACTGAACATGGGTCCATATTTCAAAACTTTTACTTAACTAACTATATATTATAAGCGTCTTAAATACTATGATAGCAACAAATATATAAAGTTATACTATTAAATACCTGTTTTACAGCTTAGATATCTTTCTATATGTTATTGTATTAATATAAATTAACATTTATTCTAGTTCATGCTATGAGTTCTTACTTAAATATCAATAGAGTTGATTACTTAAAGACTTAATTCGAAAAATCTTCCACATTCTGAAAGGTGCACTTGGATGAAAATCGATGAAAATTGGAAATGCCTTGAAACTTGGTTAAACTTATCTATATGGCCCCAATAGTAGCCAAGCAACATATTTTCTTCACAGTCAAAATTTGCGGATAAAAATTATATATTTTTTTCAGCATCTAAATTGTGAGTAAATGACGTCATTTACTCAACCCTATTGTTCTTTTAGTTTTTAAACCAAAATTTGTCAACTGCAAGTGGCTCCGAGGCTGAAATTTTCGCCAATCTGGTTTTCATAATCATAATTGAGTAATATTATCCTCAAATACTTGAGTTATTTAGACTTTCAAAAAATGGGGCGTTTTCATCCAAGTACACCTTTAAAAGATTTGTTTAAATGAGCGCACACTACTGGTTTGAAAGGAGCGCTTTTATCTCAAATTTGCTTAGATTATTTCTGTATCTAATTCGTGTAAGCAATCGGCTATAAATTTGAAATCAAAAATATCTCTCATTTGAAAAATTATTTGAAAAATAATTTTAAAAGTTCGAGCTGTAGTTCTACAAATTAGGTCTCAAATCTTAACACGAAACATCAATAAACCTACACAATACAAGTAAAGCAGTATCACATCTGTGTAACCTTAGCAACGCGAGTTTAAGTTTCCTATTGGTTGTCATGGATATCTGTCCGTTAGTACCGGTGGCCAGGTATTTGTTGGTTGCTAGGGATTGAAGAGTAACGCAATCATTACAGCCTGGGGTATACGTTGATTTGACGATGAATTTGTGATTGTCTGTTATTGATGAGCCAGGTTTCTGAAGAAAGAAGAAATATGTTTATGAGTTTATAATATTTAAATGATAGAAAATCGCTTTTTGCGTGATTCATGAGTCACGCGCATGATGTCACGGTGTCACGCGTGACGCTCTTAAGATTTCTTCCTGTCCTTGTACTCACCTCAAGAACAAGCTGATTCCCTGTGCTCTTTGCTGTTAAATAATATTTAGTGTCGTGTACCCATCGGAACGTTGCTGTGAGCCCTCGGTTTGCCGTTACAGAATAAGTAACTTGGAAATCTGTGGTTTCATAGTAAAGGATATAGAATTATTTCAAAATCACTTTTTTAAAATTTAAACTTCATGGAAATATATAGAATCACTTCGTAATGCCAAGGAAATCCAGAGAGGAAGCAGAGGAGAGGAGAGGAGACGAGAGCAGAGGAGATGAGAGGAGAGGAGAGGAGAGGAGAGGAGAGGAGAGGAGAGGAGAGGAGAGGAGAGGAGAGGAGAGGAGAGGAGAGGAGAGGAGAGGAGAGGAGAGGAGAGGAGAGGAGAGGAGAGGAGAGGAGAGGAGAGCAGAGCAGAGCAGAGCAGAGCAGAGCAGAGCAGAGCAGAGCAGAGCAGAGCAGAGCAGAGCAGAGCAGAGCAGAGCAGAGCAGAGCAGAGCAGAGCAGAGCAGAGCAGAGCAGAGCAGAGCAGAGCAGAGCAGAGCAGAGCAGAGCAGAGCAGAGCAGAGCAGAGCAGAGCAGAGCAGAGCAGAGCAGAGCAGAGCAGAGCAGAGCAGAGCAGAGCAGAGCAGAGCAGAGCAGAGCAGAGCAGAGCAGAGCAGAGCAGAGGAAAAGTGAGGAGAAGAGAGGAGAGAATAGAGAAAAAATTCTATGATAACTAAATTTTAACTTAATAACATTTTGAGACCAAAAAGAAAACAAAAAAATGAAACATCTCTATCATATCAATTATCTGTTCACTTCAACAAGAGTTCTGCCATGAACTTTAAAAGATACCAAAGATTCCTAGCTTTCCTTTTCCATTCACGCTCATATTTCAACGCACCAAATAAGTTTGAATTTCAACATCCGTATATCAAAAATTACTAAAGAAAAACAGCACAAGGCTTCCTTGATGAGTAGTGTCTGCTTAATAGAACCCTATAATTCCAAAAAGCATTGATTTTCAATATTAGAGCTTTCGATCGAAATGCGAGATCGCTTAGCAAACAAAAGCCTATTCAGTGTATAACTAAAAAAGTCCTTAACATCTTCCTCTGTAAGTATAATAATGTTAAGAATTAATATTTGAAAGGTATTTCTTTCGTGCTGCAGATCTTAAATCAAAATAAGGCGAGTTCTCGTTATGATTTACCGCGATGACTCGAGCTTCAATCTACTATGCAAAGTAAAGAAAAGCATTCTGTATTTCTACAAAAAGAGATTTACTGTTGGCTACAATAAGTAAGACATGTTGGTTTAGCTTGGTCTTGGCTTCTAAAAGACTCTCGTTATAATTTACCGAGATGACTCAAGATGCAATTCACTATGCAAAGTAAAGAAAAGTATTCTGTATTTATACAAAAAGATATGTATTGGCTACGATAGGTAAAACATGTTGGTTTAGCCTGGTTTTGGCTTCTAGAAGACTCTCGTTATAATCTACCGCGATGACTCGAGCTGCAATTCACTATGCAAAGTAAAGAAAAGTATTCTATATTTCTACAAAAAGATATGTACTGTTGGCTACAATAGGTAAAACATGTTGGTTTAGCCTGGTTTTGGCTTCTAAAAGACTCTCGTTATAGTTTACCGCGATGACTCTGCGAGCCTCACTGACTGGGACAATATCTATCATCAGAATTGATGTTCGTTCAGGCAAACTACGCGTTTATCTTACCCCAAAACAGCCAAATGAGTTCTATTCTTTATAAAATGGTATCCTTACCTTTATGCTTCTTGTTATTACAGCAATGCCCTTTGTATGACAACCCACTCGGCTCTCCTCGGCTGTTAAGGTCCACTTTAAGCAAGTTGCAGTCTGTGAACTGATATTTCTGTCTGTAAGCTGATCTCAGAGCATAAATACCGCCGCTACCCAAAGCTTGCTCGTATCCCAAAAACACAGAACACAAAAAGAGTACCTGGAAAACGAAAACTCACTCAAATTAGCTAAAAATTTCCAACAAACCTTAGTATTAGGAACGTTAAGATAACGTGTGGAGCTTGACTGACAGCGGAGTGCCAGACCAGACGGATTGGGTGTGGTATACATGCTCTTCTCTCACATGTTTCAAATATCTAGTGTTCGGTATCTGTCTTTGGTATTCATGTTACCTTGACAATTCTCATGATATTATCCTTAAAACTCTTCCAATTCTCTTCAAGAACTATAGTTAACCTCAATAATGACATATCTCCTTCCAATCCTCACTAAACTTGTATTTTTGTATGAAAACAATTGTGTTTTCAGCCAACATAGACGAAAGAGGGAATGACTAACCGAGTAAAGTTCTACGAGTTCCGGGCTGGCAAATATACCAGAGCTGGCGCTGGAAGAAGGCACAACTCTAATCTGGACTAGTTATAAAGCTGGGATGTTGCAGATCAAAACTGTGCTTTGCTTAAACGAGGTAAGACTCTGAAATAAATTTCTACTTCCAACTATCTCGCAAAGAGCGCATTATTTGACGTGCTACAATGTATACCATATGAAGGGCTTACAAAAATACTGTACTTAAATACTTAAGAACTATGTAGTATCCGATATTTAAGTATTTCTTTGATTTAGATTGACTGGACTTCCTTTATGGAGTTTTAAGTGAACTTATCTTAAATGCGCTGAGCGTATAATAAAATTCGACTCACCACTGAGGCTATCTTCAATTCCATCTTTGTACTTTCTTCTTTACCAAAGTTTTCTGGTTCGCTTGCTTCACTGGAGTTCGTTTTCTTAACATTTTCAAACTCCTGAAAACTTACTTAAATATATTTTTGTAAAATGGGTCGGAAATTCGTATAGGAAGCTGTTTGCCAACTCACAAGACGTTGTGGTTTGTTCGCCCACAACTAATTGAAAAAGGAACTGAAACTTCAAACGATATCGGAATCCTTACAGGATGCGATTCCGATCAATACTGTTGTGCCACACACATAAGCCAGCGTGTTTTCGTTCTAATGAATAAAGTAACACTTGTTTAACATGGTGCGCAGTATTGCGCAATTATCTGCCACCCAAACCGACCAAATTCCAGAGCTTTTGAGGTGCAATAGACCCCTTGCAGCACGTCGGAATGAAGCTCAAATCGAGCTGCTTTGACGTCACATGAAAGGAGTCTATAATCATAGACTAAAAAATAAAGCAAGTTATTTCAAGATATTTATGAATATTTCAAAGGTTCACAACGATTTTCTCAGGTTTTTTTCCCCAGGAAAAAATCCACAAATAGTATTTTGTGCATCATAGGTAATTAGATAGAAGGTCCCGCCGACACGGAAGAGATCCCGTGAGGGGTTTTACTTGTAAGAATATTATTAACTCATTCCATAACGTTTTGCAATATTCTGGTTTATTTGGTATACATCAGTTGATCGTTAAATGAATTAACTATTTGATAGGATTTAGCAGTGCTATCTCAGAGTTGCGCTTCATCAACTGAGATACCAATTGGAATTAAGAAGTGATTTTTGTGGAGGGAGGAAAACCGGAGAACCTGGAGAAAAACCCTCGAAGGGCAGGAGAGAACCAACAGAGAGCTCTACTCACATGGGTCTGGCACTGGTGAGAGGTGAGGGCTCTCACCACTACGCCACCCGTGCTTCCCATTTGAATGCTATTTCAACATTATTGAAGAATGGATGATTAAATGGATGCATGCATGGATGGATGAGTGGATGGATGGATGAATGGATGGATGGTGGATGGATGGATGAATGGATGGATGGATGGATGGATGGATGGATGGATGGATGGTGGATGGTGGATGGTGGATGGTGGATGGATGGATGGATGGATGGATGGATGGATGAATGGATGGATGGATGGATGGATGGATGGATGGATGCATGGATGCATGGATGGATGGATGGATGGATGGATGGATGGATGGATGGATGGGTGGATGGATGGATGGGTGGATGGATGGATGGATGGATGGTGGATGGATGGATGGATGGATGGATGGGTGGATGGATGGATGGATGGATGGATGGATGGATGGATGGATGGATGGATGGATGGATGGATGGGTGGGTGGATGGATGGATGGATGGATGGATGGATGGATGGATGGATGGATGGATGGATGGATGGATGGATGGGTGGATGGATGGATGGATGAAATTCCAATTGGAATGCAGTGGAAGAAGAGCGCCACTCTGTGGAATCCACTGTCAATTCCCATGTATTTTATTTCTTATAGTTGACTCAAAACGCCTGTCAGATTTCGAACACATCTTCCTAATCAATTTATATTTTCAATTTCCTAAAATCCATCCCTTCAGTCACGAATCCAATTATTTGTTTCCAAAAAAGCCCACTAGTTTTGTCCTAATTTCAGAGGGGGTGGCTTGCTCTAACCTCTTGAATGCATCACGTTTATACCTTCATAATCGATATTCTCATTCGATTAACCTTTTGATTGCAAAGAAAAATTTAGTATGGGCGATAAAACGTCATCTTTCTGCAAATCATTAGTAAAAAATTCCTCTGATGGTTAAGTTTTTTACCTTAAATTCGGATCTCAAACATTTAACTTTCTCAAAAACTTTAATGCTACTTACATTATATTTGAAAAACAGCTCGAAAGCTTCCAGTATTGTTAGTGTATTTAATCATAATTTGGGATATTTCCATGATTCCATTCATTTGTAATCAGTATTTCTGTCCTTTTTTTCACTTAAGAAAGAGTAAATTGGTTTGAGAATTTCGTTTTCGCTCAGTCTACAAATGGTTAACATAATTTGTATTTGCCATCAATTATGTCGTTTATTCGTTGCTGTTAGTAAAGGCATATTTACCTCGAGAAACCTTGAGATTTTATTCTTGCAAAGTTTGTAAAACTAACTGTCTTAGAATTACAAAGCCTGAAATTTCTCGTTCAGTTTTTGAGTCTAATATTTTTATATTTAAAACTTAAGTAAAAGTAAAACTATGTGAGTGGAAAAAGAAAAAGAAAAAAAGAAAAAAAGCGATTTTTTTCCAGAAAACTTTTTACTCATTTTTTTGTTTTCATTTTCTAACATTTTTTTTTTCATGTTTTCTGTTAACAAGAAGTGATACTAAAATATTTTGTCTTGCATGAGAGCCATAGACATAGGATTTTGAGATCAAGTACCGCTTTCTTTCTTCCTGTTTCTGTTAGAGTCGGAAGTTTCTTCAATCCTTTGGTAATTTAATTCCTTAATGACCCCAGATGAAGCGGGCTGGAAGGTACACGGATATTCGATGGGCGGTCGGTCAAATGATTACTATCAAATACGTATTCGTGACGTTAATTTGAGGGCGATTGTCTCAGAAAAAAATCACAAGAGAGATGATCTTAAGTCTTAACGCTCTTTTTGAGCACGTAGAAGATAAAATATCAAGTTTATTGCATCGTTAACGGGAGTCAAACCTTGAAATAGCATTGCTTGCGATAAACAGGAAGTTGACTCAGTTTCCGGTTGTTTACCGGAAGTATTCACGTAGATCGCGTGCGGATTTACTTCCGCTAAACTGAGGCATGGGCAGAAGCAACTGAATGCAAGTTCTGTGCTGTAGATTTCTAAAATATTTTAAAATTAAAAATGGCATAGCCAGAAGACAGAAGGAATGTTCCCAAAATTTCTTTTTGAAAAGGTTTATTTTTATAAAATTGTTTTTTTTTTCATGTCAAAATTAAACCCAAGTGGGTGACCACGAACCACATTTTTCCTGACAATTCTCACTTCCTAAAACCCTATATTTTAACACCCAAAAACGATCCCTAAAAATCAATAATTTGTAATTGTTTTTGTAGTCAAACAAAGCCATCAAATCATCTAAAGAAAATACAAATAAGTAAAGAAGTAAGGTTCCAATATTTAAAAACCTTGACAGGAAGCTTTGTGCTTTAATTTTCTTGTAATAATACCTCCCATGTTGAACGTCTTCGTAGCTTAGAATACAGAGAAACACCGCTCCAATGATGCTGTCCGTTCATGGTGGCATCTGAGTGCGGCAACTCTTTTCTCCCTCTGCAGGAGATTGTGTTCTCAATTACATATTTTTCATAGTCGGTGTTCCTTGGACATAGAGAGAAATTCCATACGAAAAGCCAGTAATTGTACCACGTGCTTTCCTCATGGAGCGAACGTTTTTTAATTGAAATTTTTACCAATACCGCGGCTATCTTAAGTTGTGGGATGCTAAGGGGGAAACGCGGAAATATTCATGAAGCATAGAGTGACAGGGTTACTTTCTCAAATAATTTTATGCTTTGGTGTTTCACATATTGCTCAAACTTAACTACCAGATGTGCTTTTGTCCACTGGGGAAGGATAAAAAAGGACTTTTCCTTGAACCAGAGTCACAATATCTTCATGCAAATTAATGATCCATCCAACCATCCAACCATCCAACCATCCAACCATCCAACCATCCAACCATCCAACCATCCAACCATCCAACCATCCAACCATCCAACCATCCAAACATCCAACCATCCAACCATCCAACCATCCAACCATCCAACCATCCAACCATCCAACCATCCAACCATCCAACCATCCAACCATCCAACCATCCAACCATCCAACCATCCAACCATCCAACCATCCAACCATCCAACCATCCAACCATCCAACCATCCAACCATCCAACCATCCAACCATCCAACCATCCAACCATCCAACCATCCAACCATCCAACCATCCAACCATCCAACCATCCAACCATCCAACCATCCAACCATCCAACCATCCAACCATCCAACCATCCTGTTTCTTTCTGCCCTTCCTTTGTATGGTATGGCTAACTCTAAAATATCATAGAGAAATTGTTTATTTACACTTTATACCGTCAACATATCGACATGACATGCAATTGTCACTTCATTATTATTAGCATCAACATGCTGACATTGATTGTTACAACAACATCATTTAATCAAGAATAACCCGTTGTAAGACAACTACTGTATCCACTAGCATCTGTATCGTCCATATTAGGCAGCTCCATGGCAGCAGATAGATATCTTTATAGAACACTTGTTCTGTTTGAGTGGCAGTTGATTCCTATACGAAGACAGAGACACACATTGAGTTACAATACAATTTCCCCCCTGTATCTCAACTCCTTTCTTCCCTATCCACTCTAGAGCCGGTCGTACGAAGCCTGGATAAAATTATCCACCAGATAAGAGTCAGCAACTTAACTTAGTTTATTACTTTTTATTCGACTTGCTTTACTAGTATTTAGTTATTAATAATATACATACAAAAATTACTCGATTCTGATTGGCTGATGAACAGTGCATTTTAGAGGTAATACAGTGCAAAAACAAGGTAACACAGTGCAAATTAAAATTTCCGAAAACGGTCTTGAAACCAAACTTTTTTTGATTCTGCTCTTGATAACATTATTAAGCATCAAGACTATGCATTTTTCGATCGTGAAGTAAAAAGTTTAAGCGGTAAAAACGGCTAAAAAGTTGGCGATTTTGTTTGTTTTTGAATAAATTTTTTGTCGGTTTCAGTCGAAGAGCGCGCGCTGCTGACGCTATCAACGTCATTGAGCGCGCGCTCAGAGTTTTTCTTGAGTTTTTCAATGTCGTACGGTAAAGTTTGTAAGATTTTTTATGTATATTATTAACAAGTAATCATATGGTTTCTCGTTCAATTTGGGATAATTCGCACTCGTGTGTTTTTCAAAGAGCTCAAGAGACTTGCTTTACTAGTATCTAGTTATTTATTTATTGGTTTATCTTATTTTTAAGTTAAAGCTATGTATATTTTATTCTATTCTTAACTGCATGTAAATATTATGACATATTTTGTATATATAATTCTAAGTACCGTATTTCCTCACGTATAAGGCGCACCTTTTTTGACCTTTCAGAATCATGAAATGCTGTGAAAATTTTTCAAACTTGGGGGTGCGCCTTATAGCCGAGAGTTTTCTAAAAACATTTTTTGCAATACTTTTTAATCACCTCTAAAATGATCATAGAATACCATATTTAAAGTAAATTCTTCTGAACATCTCCAAACATTTAAAAAGATACAGTAGTCAAGCGAAAATAAAAATATGCAGCGATAGACTTTCAAGCTTAGATAAACAACTGGCACACCCATTTTGTTGTAGATTTCCAGACATTAACACTTATTAGTTTGATTGAAAGTGTCAAACCTAAACCAGTAGTTTTTATATATAGTGTATTGTATTTTATCTAGTGTGATGCGCATTTGATCATATTTCAAATGTTAAAATGCGCAAAATGGGCCTGAAATATTATCATTATTATTATTATTATTATTATTTATTTCCAATTTGCTTAATGTTTTGCTTACAAAATTCTTAGCTTACCGAGTCCAATCCATGAACCTTGGGAAAACTAAAATGTATTCACTGATTTAGAAAAAAAAAAAATTAATTAATCATAAGAGTTCTCCTTATGATGTGAGCAGTTCCTAGGGCAATCTTCTGCATTCCTGCTATAGGAATGTCTCCTTGTAGTTTATTGACATACTGCTCAATTATTATTATTATTGTCATCATCATCATCATCATCATCATCATCATTATTATTATTATTATTATTATTATTATCCAGCGTGTAGAATTTGTATGTTTTTTATCCGCCCACTGGATAAGGATTTATCCGGTGGATAGCGCTATCCAGGCTTCGTACAACCGGCTCCTGGATAAAAAGTACATTATCTCCGTGCGCATAACAAGATTTCTAATTAAGGAAGACAAGAGTTTGAGAATGACTCATACCCTCCTGCCTGAAGTGTACATTGTTTGTGCAGAGTTTTAAGAAATATTTGTAAACTTATTTCAAAATCTCGAGATATATTGTTGCGCTTGCACCAACATTGAAGAAGATGATTGCGCAAAGGTATGCAGTGATTGCGCATGCAACCAAAATAATTGCGCAATACCGAGTAGCGTAATGCGCACATTTTTCTATTAGAAATAGCCCACTTTTGATATTCTGGTTGAGTGATCACGCACAAAGTAATTCAAGACGAGGCTCCGTGGAAGCAATGAAGTATTCCTAAGATATTCCTTTATTTCCTCGGAGCCTCGTCTTGAATTGCTTTGTGCGTGATCACTCAACCAGAATATCGAAAGTGGGCTATTTTCAATTTTAAAAAAACCTGATCTTGTTATGGTGCGTTTTTTGATGTATTCTTTATTCTCTTTTATAGTGATGAGCAAGCACCCACCATCCCATCCAACCAGAAGGTATGCCCCTTCTCTGAAGCATATACATCTCTTGTAATCACCATTTTCCATACATCGGTTCACGAGTCAAACGCAAAGCATTCAGTCAAGGCTGCAAGGTTCAAATTTGAATAATCCTTGTAGCCTTGACTGCTTTGCGTTTTACCAGTGAACTGATGTATGGAAAGTGGTGAATTCCAATTTTTTCGGGCCAAAAAGATTATTTGTTGTACCTGTTGCTTACTCTTGATGTTTTCAATCTGTTGGTTTAATTGTTCAATGGTTCTGTAAAATTAATAAGATAACATGGTTAATTATCAAGGGTGGTGTAGTGGTAGTACACCCACCTCTCACCTCTGGGATCTTGGGTTTATTCCTGAACTCAGCATCAGATTGTTTCAGGGTTTGATCTGTGAGTTAGCCATGCCCTGACTTAGATCAGCCCAGAGGTTGTTTCAGGGTTCAATCTGTGAGTTAGCCATGCCCTGACTTAGATCAGCCCAGAGGCTGTTTCAGGGTTCGATCTGTGAGTTATCCATGCCCTGACTTAGATCAGCCCAGAGGTTGTTTCGGGGTTCGATCTGTGAGTTAGCCATGCCCTGACTTAGTTCAGCCAAGAGGTTGTTTCAGGGTTTGATCTGTGAGTTAGCCATGCCCTGACTTAGATCAGCCCAGAGGTTGTTTCAGGGTTCTATCTGTGAATTAGCCATGCCCTGACTTAGATCAGCCCAGAGGTTGTTTCAGGGTTCTATCTGTGAGTTAGCCATGCCCTGACTTAGATCAGCCCAGAGGTTGTTTCAGGGTTCAATCTGTGAGTTAGCCATGCCCTGACTTAGATCAGCCCAGAGGTTGTTTCAGGGTTCAATCTGTGAGTTAGCCATGCCCTGACTTAGATCAGCCCAGAGGTTGTTTCAGGGTTCTATCTGTGAGTTAGCCATGCCCTGACTTAGATCAGCCCAGAGGTTGTTTCAGGGTTCAATCTGTGAGTTAACCATGCCCTGACTTAGATCAGCCCAGAGGTTGTTTCAGGGTTCAATCTGTGAGTTAGCCATGCCCTGACTTAGATCAGCCCAGAGGTTGTTTCAGGGTTCAATCTGTGAGTTAGCCATGCCCTGACTTAGATCAGCCCAGAGGTTGTTTCAGGGTTCAATCTGTGAGTTAGCCATGCCCTGACTATCAGGATATCGATAAAAGTTTTTTCAAGGGTTTTCAAAGGTATAGCTACATACTTACTTGTCTTTTGCATCAAGCTTACTTTCGTAGTCTGTAATCTTCTTCTAGAGACAAAACCATAAAAAATATACATTCAATAGATACATTTTTCGATGTTTTAAGTTAAGGATTCTGGTAGACTAAAAGTTGTGAGGACGTGATAAGGAGAACTAGCTCTGAAAAGACCGTTTTGCGTTTTTTCCTCATGAGCATCTTGAATCTTAATTTTATTGCTATTCTGAATTCCTAACAACAACGACAATCTAAACTTTGCTTCAATATATAGTTAGTATACACCTTATAACAAAAAAGCTTTTCAAATTACTGAGCTTATTACCTCAGCGTCGTTGACTTCTGATTTCATTTCTTCTGCCATTTTTCTCGTCCTACAAGAATCATGATTCGAAAAATGATGATAACATGATTGGATCCATGAACTATAGATAGTACCACACACAATATCACTAGAAAACACTGATTCAAGAGTCTCCAACTCTTACGTTCTTTAAGGTGTAGAAATACGAGCACAAAAATCGTGTAACTTGTCGAGCAACATTGTTGCGTTGGAAGTTGCAGAGTGAATGTTGCTCGTATTACCACCCCGCGCGCAACAAATTTTGGTTGCGCGACTTTGTTGCAGAAGTAGAAGCTCTTTCTACTCTCTGTAACAAAGAAAATGTTGCGCGCAGGGTGGTAACATTTACTCTACAACTTGTAGCTTCAAACCACGTCATGAGAATAAGGTTCTTTGTTTGAGTTGTATCCATATTCATGTGTCTTCTCATGTACAACCGTTAAACAAAGAAATGATACCCTAGAGAATGACACGTGGTCTGAAATGGGAAAACATTACGCCCAAGGTAAAGAGGTTTATTTATGATCTGAGCAAACCTTTTTTCATCTTCTACTCTTTCTAATAACAGATTCTTAGTAGTTGCTAGTTCCTCTTCATTCCTATACGTTTCAAGAAAAATGATTTATTTTGAATGAGAGTTTTAAATCTTAAAAAGTTTTAATATTCACAAGTAAGCTAGAACTACGAAATGTTTAAAATAAAAACATATTTGTTTACCTTTTTTCTCTTTCTTTCAATTCATTTAACTCCTTTTTTGCGATTAGTAGTTCTTCTTTGCAACTGTAAGAAATTAGTGATTATAACGAGAGTCTTTTAGAAGTCAAAACCAGGCCAAACCAACATGTTTTACCTATTGTAGCAAATACATCTCTTTTTGTAGAAATACAGAATACTTTTCTTTACTTTGCATAGTGAATTGAAGTTCGAGTCATCGCGGTAAATTATAGCGAGAGTCTTTTAGAAGCCAAAACCAGGTTAAACCAACATGTTTTACCTATCGTAGCCAATACATCTCTTTTTGTAGAAATACAGAATACTTTTCTTTACTTTTGCCAATAATTTCAGCGTGTAATAATACGCTATTCATTGTGCAGTTTTTCAGAAAAAAAAATTTATTGGTATCATAGATAAGTTGTTCATACCTTTGCATTTCTTGCCTTGCTTCTTCAGTTTGTTGCTTTTGGAAGAAGCAAAAATGCTTAGTATCTTAAAGCGTGGAAATACGAGCAACAAAATCTTGCAACTTGTCGCGCAACGTGTTCCAAGTTGCAGAACAAATGTTGCTCATATTACCACCCCGTGCGCAACAAATTTTCATTGTTGCGAAAGTAGAAAGAGTTTCTACTTTGCAACAAAGTCGCGCAACAAAATTTTGTTGTTGCACAGCGTGGCAATACGAGTAACAATCGCTCTTCAACTTGCAACGCAGCAATCTTGCGCTCAAGTTGCACGATTTTGTTGCTCGTATTTCCGCGCCCTTAGACTAGTTATTGCTTTCTAATAAAAGAAAATATTGAGCACTCTCTCAATGGCTGTAAGTCGTACGGTTTTCCTTCTCGTAGACATGAATGATCTTAGATAACGTCCTAGTAATACTAGCTGTTCAGCTTTAGATCTCACAAGTCAATCACGTAAATAGCTGTAAAAATAGTGGGATATTTATTGTTTGCCCAAATGGTCCACTTATCTATGATGATTCATTTTGTTACCTCTTTTATCTTCAGTTCTTCTGAAGCCATCTTGAGGTGTTCGTTAAATGTCTTGATAGCATTGCGAAATGTCTGGGTGATGGTATGAGATAGGGTAAGTCAGATACACAAACAACAACAGCAACAATAACAGCAACAACAGCAGCAACAGCAACAACAACAGCAACAACAGCAACAACAACAGCAACAACAGCAACAACAACAGCAACAACAGCAACAACAACAGCAACAACAGCAACAGCAAAAACACCAGTCATTCACCACATGCAATCTGTTTCACACTGTTTTAACCAACAACATTCCTATAAACGGTACTGTATTTACAATTGTTGTTACCTTAACCCTACTGATGAGTCGTTTCTTACTTAGATATTCTGTAAAACAAAATTCAAAGCATTATTAGAATTAAGTGACCGTTCACTTATGATATTATTTTCGACCAGAAATTCTCGTACTTACGGAAGTTAGTAAAAAGTTTTGATTCATCAGTATCAAGATCACAATCTTTTCCTTCTTCCATACCTACAGAAAGCTAACGAATCACAGTTCTAAATAATCAAAATCTTATACGTATGTCTGAAGGCTGATAAACAATTTGGATAATAGCTTTATCGTATTTGCTTTCCATAAAAAGAGGTTGGTGATTTTGATCAAACACTCGGCGCGTAGTGAATCTGTTTTCTTGTCATTTCTATCACCATAGAAACGTCTGTTGATGTCATTTGTTTGTCACGTGTATAATCAGCGCGCGCGCATAAGAAACGGTGCTTTCCAGCGGTTTTCTTGTCATTACTATCACCATAGAAACGTTTGTTGATGTCATTAGTTTGTGTCGTGTGTAACCAGCGCGCGTGCGCAGAACAAACGGTGCTTTCCAGCAGTTTTCTTGTCATTTCTATCACCATAGAAACGTCTGTTGATGTCATTAGTTTGTCTTGTGTGTAATCAGCGCGCGCGCATAAGAAGCGGTGCTTTCCAGCGGTTTTCTTATCATTTCTATCACCATAGAAACGTCTGTTGATGTCATTAGTTTGTGTCGTGTATAATCAGCGCGCGCGCAGAACAAACGGTGCTTTCCAGCGGTTTTCTTATCATTTCTATCACCATAGAAACGTCTGTTGATGTCATTAGTTTGTGTCGTGTGTAATCAGCGCGCGCACATAAGAAGCGGTGCTTTCCAGGCCACATTTGAAAGAAAAAGAAAGATGCAAGCTACTTATGCAACTTGTTGCGCAACATTGTAGACTTGCTCCAAGTCTATTTCTATGAGACTCACAGATTCACGAGCGAAGCAAATGAAAAGAAAAAAAACAAAGCAAGCGTCGAAGTCGCTAGAGTTTCTCTTGCAGGATTCTCATTTGCGTTGCGCGCCAAAAATGGCGTGTGTTTCTGTAGCGCGCGCTAAAACTGGCAGGAAACAAGTTGGAAAAGTCCTTCCTTCAGCGCTTGTGATCCTAGACCAGGTTGGGCTGTCTGTGGTTTATTCCGCGCGGACGGAGACGAAGGACTTTGCGAAAGTCTACGCAACATTCTTGCGTTGCCAGTTGCGGAGTGGTGTTGACCGTATTATCGCCCTGCACGCAAGCAGCCACAACTTGCAACATTGATTTTTGTTGCGTGACAAGTTGTGCGCGGGGTTGCACGCTTTTTTCTCTTTCTTTTTCATCTATTCGTTTTTGTAAATGATGACATTATTAATTTATGCTTCACATATTTTTGTATGGTTCTAGATACCCTTGGTTTTTGGTTGTGCTGTGGAAGTTCACTTGAAGACTAGTCGTGCTGCCCGAGTGAGTGACACTGCTACCACTGATGTCTGTCTGTCAAGTATGACGATAAGAGAGTTAGGGAAAATAATGACATTCACAGGTTGGAAAAGTTTTAAATAGTGGGATAATCTAACACTTATAGAGAAACTAGATAAGATTTTATCGTTGCATCGTTGTATCTGTAACTAATTTGAAGATACGACAAACTGGAAAGGTAACACTGATCCTGAGGAAGTGGTTATTGAATAGAGGGTGCATAGTGCAGAACAACCTCTGGGCTGATCTAAGTCAGGGCACGGCTGACTCACAGACTGAATTGGAATTTAGCGTGTTAGGTTTTTGCAGAGGGAGGAAAACCGGAGAGCCCGGAGAACAACCCTTGAACCAGAGGAGATACCTAACAAACTCTACTCCCATGTGATGCGGCCGAGTCTGGGAATCGTTCCCCATACGTGAGAGGCGAGTGTACTACCACTACCTTTGATCTCTCATGTTTCACTTGTTACTGTACTAATAGTTAGTACTCATTTCCTGAGGATAACAAGAGAAATTCAATAGAATAGAAAACAATATGTTTTCACTTCCTCGTGAAAAGCTGCATTTGCTTTCAGTTTGTGCGCGCGGTCAAGACTGAAAAACAATGAAAGCAAATGCACCTGATATGAGATTACGCATCTCCGTTTTATCTTTTGCATGACAATCAAGAAATGTTTGTGTCATTTTCTCCGAGCGTCGTAGATAGTTTACAATCGTCAGGAAAAAAACGATTTGCGCGTAAATTTAGTATCGATAGCCATGTATATTTACTTTGGTGTACGTGCGCGCTTACACCTACAAGGCACGATTCCTAGTACAGTGTACGTACAAATTTCGGTAAAGTTAGTCACCAGAAAAGCTGCAAAGCTGAGACCGACAAGAATTATGGGTAGATACATATTACATGTTTCAACCGCTTGATAAATTTTGATGGACTTAACCAGTTATATTTTCATCTCCTGCGACCATCCTCAAGCTGTAGTTTGTATCGAAAAGCTTTACTTGTTGGATACAAAATACGTCCTATGTTCTTCAACGGTCTCAGCTTAGTAGGTTTTTGGTGACTAACTTTGTTTAATAAGTATATATAGCTTATTGATAAATCATCTTCATTTAACTTGATGAAGGATGTGATATGAACTGAAGGACTTTCTGTTCCTGTCATCTCCTACGATGACAAAGAAAGCATTATTTGAATAAAACAATAATATATACCATGATGTTTTTCTAGTGTCTTTTGGGGTGGGGCTCTTCAGTCACAACAGTCTTGTATCCATGTATTTTTTCCATACCAACACCCCCTCCAACTGTCTCCTATGCCACTCCCCAACTTCCCCCGACCAACAAAAACAAAAGAGGAAGAATGTACGGTGTTTGAAACAAATTGGAAGAGACTTCATCAGGTTTGTATGCACTCTTTATTTAAAAGCCTATAGACAACTTTCACGTGACGTTGAAGCAGCTAACAATTTCAATCTCCTGAGAATTAGAACCTACTGTTTTGTGCTCCAAATTGAGATGCATTCCGACATTCTGCAAGGGTTTTATATGTTATTTCTTAGCTAGATCAATGGCATAATGAATAAAAACAAAAGTGTTGGCATTTACACCACGAAGAAAACAAACCTCCATCAAACAAAAGGCTTATCTTATTGAAGTCCATTCGCGCATAACTCGCAGCTATTTTGGTCTCGAGGGAAGCGAGTTGTGTACGAACGAACGCGTTGTTTGTCTAATACGTTGAAGATTTGAGTCTAAACAGCTTCAAAACGCCGAGGAAACTGAACGACTAACTGTTTTCTAGTTGGTACAAGACAAGAAAAAAGGTAATGTGGATTCTAAACCATATTTGTGTACATGAATAACGTACTCTTGAATTTACGGAGATGGAACTAATTGTGTTTCAGTACTTGTCAGTTCTAAGTGAGTATTTCATCTATATTTATAATTATCGAAGAAACAATATTTGTCATATTTCTTTACAATATTACATCTATGAATGTATTGTTTTAAGGCTTTAGAAAATTTTTCCTTGTTATAAACTGTTGAAAAAAATTTTTTTGGTGGAAAGGCTATCACGTCTATGACAGTGGTGGGCTTCCTGTGTTATTTTGTTGCCTGGACGCAAGCCACAGGAACCCCAAAAAAGCTACATATTATACCCTGTTTTTATAGCTATTTTTGTAAGACTTCTATTATATATGTCAGTTTCATTTCAAAAAACGTTAAAAAAACACACGAAATGAGGAAAATGCTGAAAACACTATACCGCTGACCAATCCCAGTTTTCATCAAAACTTACCACCCCTATAAAATCTTTAATATAACTCTAATCAAGAAATTAATTTCAGAACCATGTTAGCAAGGTCTTTAGCTTTCCAACGAGCTATATTTTGTTTGGAAAAACTCAATATTTCGATTTACGAAAATTTGGACCAACTCGAAAAACGCTTATTTCGGGTACATAACTTCAAGCGACTTGTTTTCTATGAAATAAAGAAAAATGTCAAAATATTTTGACACACAGATTTAAAGCTCATTCCATACTTTCCACAAAATGTAAAATATTTTGGATTTATGCTTTTTTTCTATTTTTATTATGCGTTTTATTGACGGTGGAGGCGTTTGGGTTACCTGTGGTGAGGTTTTTCTTAAGGTAGCAGTTTATGATCTCAGTTTTCGTAGTGAAACTGAGCAGAATGTGCAAGTATTTTCAAATATTCATAGAGAACAACCAAAAATCTTTCCAAAACAAGCATTTTCTGTTGAGAGAGATGCCTCAAAATTAATCATGACTTTTCACCCCTTACCACAGGGATCCCAAGGGTATACCTGACACACGTCTTCAAAGATTTTTCAAAGATTGTGACTAATGGGAAAGAAATTATATTCCAAGAGCATTTTAAACGATGGATTCTCGTGAATGAGAAAATTGCATAAGATTCTTCCACCCCCTTCCACCCCCTCCCCACGATAAGGAATTGGTCCTCAAGAAAAAAAACGTTTTTTTAATGAATTGATTTTTATGTTTTAAGGCTCCAGATTAAAAGACTGTGGCAAGAAGATGTTTGCTAACTAGCAGCTAGTAACAACTACTCTTTTAGTGCCAACTACTGCCTATTTTTAAGGTAAGATATTGGTTAAAAATTAGATAATCATTTCTTAGATAATCACGCACGGGTTCCTTTGGTGCGCACATAAAGCACTACGTTTTTATTTGAAAAAATAACTACTTTTCATAAATCTCCTTAAAAATGTGTAGGTCTCGAGAAAAATATAAATTATTCTAGGAAATTACTTAAGGTTCAAAGAGTATTGTGTTACTGATAAAGAAATTGAAATAAACAAGTTGACTATTATCGAGCCATAAAATTGTGAAACCTTGGGATACCTGTGGTAAGACTTAAATTTTCGGCTAAAACTTAACTTCATTTTTCTTTCTTAAAAATAGCTGTAACAGGAAGATTATTGCTTATTCACCGTGAATACCTTATAATATATGATTTTTTTGCATAATTTCACTTCTAAAATCATGATCATAAACTGTTACCTTGCAAAAATCTTACCACAGGAAGCCCAAACCGCTCCATCCGTCAAAAAACGCTTTAAAAAAAATGAAAAAAAGATTCGACTTTAGATATTTTAACGTTATAAGAAAGTACTAAATGAGCTTTAAATCTAGGCGTCAAAATATTTTAACATTTTACTTTATTTCATAGAAAACAAGCCGCTTGAAGTTATGTACCCGAAATAAGCGTTTTTCGAGTTGGTCCAAATTTTCGTAAATCGAAATATTGAGTTTTTCCAAACAAAACATAGCTTGTTGGAAAGCTAAGGACCCTGCCAACATGGTTCTGATATTAATTTCTTGATTAGAGTTATATTAAAGATTTTATAGGGGTGGTAAGTTTTGATGAAAACTGGGATTGGTCAGCGGTATAGTGTTTTCAGCATTTTCCTCTTTTCGAGCACATTTTTAATTTGTTTCCAAGCGAAATTAATACACATGATAGATCTTTAGCGTTGCTTTATGTAAGCGTTAAAATAGTTTCTAAACTCTCTTAGGAACGAGGAGAAAAACGAGTTTAAAATACATGCAATTTGGGTTTCCTGTGTATTGCTGTGAGACGCACGAATACCACAGGAAGCCCACCACTCCACTTTTCAATAAAATAATTTTGTCTTTTTTAAATCCCAATTGAGAATTTTCTCTTTTTTTTCTTTCATGACTTTATATATCGTATGTCTCCACTCTATAACTAAAAGATTAAAAGATACGACAGGTTGGAGTACGGCTATCTTAATTAAGAACAGGGAACTATTTGATTTATATTATTTATAGTTATTATTCTCGGCTTTCATGTGACGTCAACGGAATCCTGACCGACCAAAAATATTCCCTATAAAAGCATTTCTGTAGTATGTTGTAGACATCTGTGATATAATTCTTGGCTGAAAGTTTTGAACCAAAATTACTTTTACCGGGCGAGTTACAGCGTCTTGAATTATGTCACGCAATCCACGTCACGTATTTAAAATCGAAGCAAAACTTGCTGATAACTTAAAAGAAATCTAAAATTTTACTTTAATCATGTTTAAACCTTGAAGTTAATTCAAAAATAGCCACAATTTCTAACACAAGACTGATTTTTAACTCAATTCACGATACCCGAATTCTGTCCGCCATATTGGTGTCCCAGAATGGAACACCAATATGGCCGCTCCATACATTTTAACCAAATACGGCCTCATATTTGTTTGCTCATAACTCGAAAACCAAACTTCCTGCTTTCTTTAAAATTGGCCAAATTGTAGGCTTTTAATCTCTTTACAAGGTTTTGGACATGTTATTTTGTTTAGACATTCTATAAAGCTCTAAGAACAGTAATATCCGTATGCAAAATCTCAAGTTCGTCGCATACATTCTTACTAAAATTACAACATTTTCGCTCGCTCATAATTCGGCCGCCAAACCATCTTTAAGCATAAAACTTTGTATGATTGTTAATTTCTAGATATTCTTCAAGACTGTTAACAGTAATTGATATTTTACTTTAGATTTAAGCTAAACGAAGATTTTCATTTTAGTCACGTGATCAGTGAAAGCCGAGAATAGATAGCTTGTGTCTTAATTTAAGTTAAGTTATAATTCTTTGTAAATGTAACCTAATAACAAAAAATGACACTAAATAAATATATATATGTATGTATGTCTATGTATGTAGGAACAGGAAACAGGTAACGGGAACAGGGAACGGGGAACGGGGAACGGGGAACGGGGAACGGGGAACGGGGAACGGAAAATTGATAAAAATACATGTTTTTATAAACAACCCAGTATAGTAAAATAAATTTGCATTTCTCTTTTTAATGTAAAATATCTGTTGTAATAATATTCAAGGCGAAAAACGAGCTTAAAATACACGCAATTTGGGTTTCCTGTGTATTTGCTGTGACAAGCACGAATACCACAGGAAGCCCACCACCCCGCTTTTCAATGATATAATTTTGTCACTTTTAAATCCCAATTGAGAATTATCTTTTGTTTTGTTCTCGTGACTTTATTTTCTCTAGGGACACTGCGTATTCGAACTGTTTGAGTCCGCCATGTTGAAGACTTGGTGAATCAAGAAACTAGAAAGAACGCTGAATACGTCAAGAAATAAGTTGTATGAAGCCCCGTGGATGTCTGAAAACAAGGTAAATTGGATTATAGACTTTATTGAATGTCTGTGAGGACGTAGAAACTAAGAAAATCGAGTGAAATGTCATCATTTTCAGTTAATATCGGTAGTGTCTGTATATTTAACCACTCAATAGTCTATTTTCTATCCATTCGTCGATCCCTGAAGTTCTTGGCTGCGTAGCAAATGCGCAATTTTTTTCATTCTTGCTATTTTTGGCTGTCTAATTTGTTTCGTTAACAACATGTAAGGCTTATTTTTGATTTAACGAATGCGCATAATTAACAAGTGGCAAAGCCGACTCCTTTAGTCTTCATATCATCTCTCTGCTAGCCGCAAAATCCATATTTAGTTATTTTTATTACATGAAAACAAGAAAACAATTTAAGTATCTATGAAGGCGCATCATGCGCGCACTTTTTCATTTATCATGAGCAATTGTGAAAACGTTAATATTTCCACTGCAGTTTTATTATATTTGCGCTGTTTGCTATTTCATTTTATTTGTCAAAGCTAACTTGACCTTCTGATATTTTTGTTTTGTTTACAGAAGCAAGATAGCAAAGGTAACCCAGAGAGCAAGAACAATGAGAACTGTTCCGTGCAATATTAGCGAGGAACAAACTATAAAGCAGGTTAATAATTTTCTATCTTTGTGACTTTTTTGTTTCCTAAATGCTGTGTATTTTGAAATGTACTGTTGAATTTTGAAATAAATGATTTTAACTTATATTTTGTCTGGTTTATTTCGTGGTATACCCCTTTTCAAAACCGCACTTTTTTCCCGCCAAAAAACTTAGAAATTTTTCGAGCTCTTCACTTCTTGATTTTCACTGGCCTCTTTTCAAGCCCAGAAGTTTTCCCGCCAAAAAACTTAAAACATTTTTGGACCTCTCGGGAATCAAAGCCACGCCTTGGGCTCTTACACCTCATGATCACTTTATCACTTATCAATATTCTGCCTGCGGCTACCTTGGCACCTTTACCCACCCATCTAATCCCCCTTTTTTGTTCTGCTCATTATCCCATTGTTTTGCTCAGACAATAAACAAGCCATTAATTATTTATAAGAATTTTTATTAGGTCATTAATATGCCAACCATTACAAGCGTTGTGATATAATGAACTTCAATACCTTAACCCTCAACAAACACATCAACAGTCTACAGCACTGATCGCCGGACTACAGAGCCAATGGTAAGTTGCAGGTTAGGGTTCAAATCCTGGTAAGCTCAAGTTTCTCTGATGAAAAAATGGACAAGCAAGAAGACAGCCACCCACAAGCCAGGATCAAGTCAGGTAACCATAGACAAGGTAAGCAAGATTGGCTCACAAATTGGCAAAGAAATTCAGAAATTGGCTTTAAAAAATAAAAAAAATAAAAATTGGCTTTAAAAAATAAAAAAAATTCAAATTGGCAATAAAAAAAAGAAAAAAAATTAAAAATTGTGAAAAAAAAGGAAAAAAAAGCCATAAATTTTGAAAAAATGTATACTAAGTCTTTTTGTGAATTTTTTTGCCCCTAGGGTAATTAGACGGAGGTCCCGGAGATCAAAAGTTCAAATCTACCTTCCCCTTAAGAAATAATGCCCCCCAACAAAGTGTTGAGGGGGACCCTTAAGGATTTTGAGTAGGATGAACTAAAGACCTCCAGGACGGACCATTTGATTGAGATTCTAAAGACATAGGTGTTGTTGAGTAAAAGACTAGTACAAAATACTGAAAACAAGGCATAAAACTAGAGTTGTCCTTCAAAAAATTGATAGAAATTATTGCCAAGACTTCTGTGCAAGAGTTAGAATGCTGTTTCCTTCCTGGTAAATATCTTCAACATCATCCGTATTAGAAATATTTTTCAGAATGTGTAGGAATTTAATTCTGGACAGCTTTCGTAATGGACAACACCAGTTGTATGCCTTATTTAACAGCATCAGATAGGACTGGTTAAGACATTGAACTTTGCATGCGTTGTATCCAATTTGGTTGGAAATAAATTAGCCTCAATAGATCAACTTTGGATTCTAAAGAATTATTTTTGGAAGTGCAAAGTTCAGTGTTTTAACTGCATGATCTATTCTGGTACTAGCAGAAGTGTAGAGCAATTTATGGAGGAGTATGATAAACCATGGCACATGACAAAGCACTGATATAGTCCCAGTAACAGGGTGGCACAGGAGGGCTATTGATCTGAAATTCATGAATCACAGACCAATTTTTTTTTTTAATTTCACAAATCACTGCCCAACAAAGGCCAAATTATGCATCATGCAAAACCCCTGTGCCAGCCTGTAATAAGAGCAATTAAAGCCGATAAATAATTTGTTCCAGCAGGGCATGTATGTACCATGGTTATCACAATCCTGCATAAACTATTCTACATTACAGCAAGAATGATAAATGGTATAATCTAATCCAATCACTTAAGATAACATTTTGAATTTCATTGATCTTGTATTGATCATGCAGGGAGTGATTGCTCAGTCTCCCAAGCCAGAGGCTCATAATTATGCATTCAAGATACCAGACTGAATTGGAATTGAGACCGGAGTGACACAATGAGTATTTTAAGTTAACTCAAAATCAATCAGATGTTGAAAGATGCCAATCAAACATTTCTCTGAAAGTATCCGGTGGATGCCAATTTTTCTTGCTACATTTTGGAATACCATTTATCACACTTGTGTACTTTTACTCAACCAAGACCTATGTCAGACTATGATATGAACACACCAAGCCCTATGGAGTTCCATCACCAAAATGCAGTGAATCAAAACTCAGAAAAGTTTTTGAATTTTTTTTACAGGTTGAATGAAATCACAACCCAATTAAATGGAATTTCGACGGGTATATCAGATAAAGAAACAGTGCACTAAGATACCACATCAATCCTGCTAAACAGAAATGAGTAAATAGCCAATCAAATAACCAGATGTCACTAGCTATTTAGTTGATTTCGAGAGATGGATTTTGACAATTTTAGAGTCGAATTAGACAAATTTAGATAACAGCCAACGTTGGCATAAACCACATTGAGAAAAAAGAATAGGCATTGCCCATTAAAGGATTGACGTGGTAGAGCCAAAATATACATTCAAAGATGTAAACAGAATTATGTGCACAGACCCTCTACCTGACCATTGGTGTGTTCAATCATAGTCACTAAAGTTAAAATTTCACCACTTTAAGAGCACATGAAATAGTTTCTGGAGAAATATTTCATGTTGAATAATGCACAAACATGGAAAGCTATTGCAACAGATAGGCCTAGAGGTCTGTTTTGATAGTACGTCTTGGTACTTTCGCAGTAGTTTATGCGAATCAGCAAGTTTTTCATGATTGTTTTTCATGGTATTTGCTATACTTCCAGCCCATTTTGAATGAGCTGCTTTTCATTTTTTCCAATGTTTCAAAACAAAGTTCTTTGTTCAGTATAATAATAGGAATTCCAAAATAACTGTTGCATTACTTCTTGTTTGCACAAAAATGTTACCATATTCGAAAACAGCAGGAAAATTTCTTAATAGCAGATATCAGAGTTACACTCTATTGCCTTCAAATAATTGTTTCAAGTCGAGGCATTAGGGATGCATGGGTGGCATAGCAGTGAGAGTGCTCGCCTATCACCAAGGCAACCTGGTTTCAAGTCCCGCTGGGCTCAGTGTCATATGTGAGTAGAGTTGCTTGTTGGTTCTCTACTGTGCTTTGAGGGTTTTATCTCCCGGTTCTTCTCTAGTTTTCTTCCCTCTAGAAAAATTCAGTGGAATAGCTACTCTGTTCAGATGCCACTGCCAAATCCCATTTCTTTTAATGTTGGTCAACAATACAGTAAATATTTTTCGAAGTAACAATATTTCTCGTAGAGACAATATTTGTATAATGATCATCCGGGTGGATGTAGTAAATGTATAGACACTGACCCAAATACCACGACTTGAAGCCTCTTTTTAAGGCAATGGAGTGTAACTCTGATATCTACTATTAATATTTTTTCCATTTCACATACAAGAACATGTGCCAAAAAGTATTAACAATCTAGCAAGACATGTGGATGATGCATTATCTTAACCATTGTCAAATATGGCAAATTCCTTAGCTCAGAGATAATACTTTCCAAATTCTTGGGATGCAATCATTTCAAATTGAGAAACATATTCATAATGCTCAATTTCTTTTTAAAAAATCTTTTATTTAAAGTGCAACCAACACTTTTTGGGATTCCTCAGAAATCAATAGTTCTAGGAAAATTAATAACTTTTTGTTCTAGAAAAAATTATAACTTTTGAGCAATAATGTCTAATGCACCCCAAGAATTGGAAGCTTGTAACTTCCAATGAAAAATTTTAGAACTGGCATCTTCCATCTAACATCCTCAGACTGTGAATAATTAAGTTTTAGTTGAAATTATCAAACCAAATTTAATACTAAAGAATTGTGTACCAAATTTATGTAAATGAGAATGAAATGGAAGAGGATGATAAGTGGAAAAATAACCAGTGAACTGAATGTTGATAAACCATGCACTTTTACTTACTGTGAAGTTGGATGGAGACCAGGAAGCAGCCAGAAGATCACCATGGCATTATTATAACAACACATAGTAATCAAATGATTCATACAGTAGAATCCTAATAACTTAAACTATCAGAAATTTGAAAAGAATTTTAGTGCCTATAAACCTTCCACAGTTTTTAGTTTTCTGTATAGAAGACACAAAAATAGCTAAGCTCTTTTACAGTTTCCAATTTGGTCCATTCGTTTCCGAGATATAGCTCGCAAAAGTTCTATTTCATACTGTCCAACACGGCTCGCTGTTACACAAATCATTCAAGTATGGAGAACATGTAAACTCACCGAGAAAATGTAAACTCACCAAGAAAATGAGCCAAATGATAGAAGAAAAAAATGTTTTAACAATTCTACAAGTCATAAAATTTAAAGACAGTGAAGTAATGAAAGAATTGAATGATTTGTGTGACAGAGTCACAGCTGAGAGTATGCATGATTAGTAAATGAATGCATTTGAACAGTTGTGAAATAAATCACAATGAAGGTTACCATTGGTTGACAGCGAATAAAGACCGAATCATTGCCGTCTTTGAACGTCCTTAAGGTGGCTGCCTACTATAGAAAAATGAAGCTACTGCGCACACTACTATGCAATCACAATGACGCCATGAAACAGGCAATCTGATGCCACTATGTGCATGCGCACAAATAACCTTCAAACTTTTATTGAAGAACCATACAGGTTTTGAACTTCAACAGGGCAAAACCTATAAATTTTTTTTGGATTTCCAAAAGAGTACATTAAGGTGACTGACTACTTTTGAATGTTCAATTTGAGCCCACGATGTGCGTGCGCACAAAAATCGTGCAAAACCACATAACCTTCAAAATTTTATTGAGGAACCATACACGTTTTGAACTTCAACAGGGCAAAACTCTGAATTTTGCCGGGACTCTATATTTTTCTTTGAATTTCCAAAAACAACAGGTAAAAATCAATCTTTTGACAAAGTTTGAGAAAAACATAATTGAAATTATAAAAAAAGCATTTTATGTGATTTTGTTGTTGTTGTTTGAGTACGATTTTCGGCTGATTGAGCTAACAAGAAGCTGAATTTTTAGCTTATTTTAAAAACTTTCTTCAAATACTTTTAGATAGTCTTCAAAAATAATGTTTAAAGTAGATGTCCTGAGAAAATTGCTTTCAGAGCTTCTTTAATTTTTGAGTTATGAATTTTTGTGTGCAAAGCTTGATTTCCACCATTTTTCTTTCCAAAAAACTTGTCAAGATGGTCATATTCAAATTTCATTATTCTTATCATTATTATTTCATTAGAAGAAACTTTTGACAAAGTTTGAAAAAAATGACATGGGTTTTACTAATAGAAAAAGCAGTAAGTGTACATTTTTTGCCAAGGGCCAGAGGAACAAAAAAAAATAATTGTATAGTATATTTCTCAATATTTTCCAAATCTTTTGACTTATATTTGCAAAACGATGTATAATTTAGTTTTCCTGGAAAAAAAAAATAACATTAAAATCTTGATTACTGGTGAAGTTATGACTTTTTTTGTAGAAAGTTTGTTTTCGCTTCTTTTTCTTCAAAAAATTGTTGATATGCTTGTGTTTAATCGTGAATATCTTGTAAACAACCTCAGGACACCCCTTTTTTCTTTCCAGATTAGAAATCAGCATTAAATTTGAGTTTAAAAAATTGTGATTCAAAAACTTTTTGATGGATTTTTTCTATAGTAGGCAGCCACCTTAATGGAAATAATTGTTTTGAAGGGTTCAAAGAGGAACATTAACTGATTTAACCGCTGATAATTTAAAATAAAATTCTGTAAAAGAATATTGTAAATCATTAATCTTACACAACTTAAATGCTTTCTGGCTATGTTGCATTTTGTTTCCATTGTTTAAAAAGAAATTAAATTGCAAACAGCATAGATTATGACTGTACATTGCCAAGTTTGTGGTCTTGTGTAATATATTTTTTGTCAAAAATAGAAAGAGATTAGTGATGTCTTAAAAATATTGGTGATAATTTGGCGAGTGAGCAAAATCATATCATAAAAACCAGCCATACTTATCAGTAATGGAGTTGAAACCTAGCTTTTGTTCTTAAAAAAATCTAACTATGCCAACAAAGTGATGAGATTTAAAATTAGATATTTTTTTAGAAGATTTAGACAATTTTTAGAAGTCAAACAAAAAAACCTATTGAATTCAGTGTGCAGCAGCCAATTTGTCGTGCCGATGTCCACCACATAATTACTCACAATTCACAACGAAACTATGTACACTTCCTTATATGGAGGGGTAAACCAGTCAAACCTGTTTAGAACAAAAGAAATGATGCACTTCCGTAACAAACTCAAAACTCCTGAAACTCCTCTGTTAGCCAACTTCGTTGGCAATTAATTCTAGAATTACTACAAATCCATCATGTAAAAAGTTCTAAAACTTTGTCCACATGTTGTGCTACTTGTGTAATACAAAACTTGAAAATTCCTTTTTAGATATTTTGACTAGATTTTGCAAAAAATGCTAATGTTTAAAAGGGCATTTGGTTGTTGTTGCTATGGTAATGAGTTGCTAGGAAACCACTACTAAACAAAACTTTTAGCCTATACTACAAATTTGACAAAGTATCAAAGCATTTGAAGCATTCTTAAGCTACAAAATAATAATTTCAAAAGAGGTACCTCAAGTCTAAAAAAAACTATATTGAGCCACCTTAATTTTCTTGTATGAGAAATTTCCGCAAATTGCAAAGGGTCTGGTTCCTACCTGACATGATGTCACTTAAGGGATGGAAGCCTATCATTCTGTTGTGTAGTATCATTGAATGCAAAAAAAAATTGTTTACGGGTGGTCAAATCAATAAAATATCGAATATCACATTTCAGTTTTGAATGACGAATGTCCCTTAAATGGCCACTTGGATGAAAATTGATTGGAAATGCCTTGAAACTTGGTTAAACTTATTTATATGGCCCCAATAGTAGCCAAGCAACATATTTTCTTTACAGTCAAAATTTATATTTTTTTTCAGCATCTAAATTGTGATTAAATGACGACATTAATTTTACTCAACCCTATTGTTCTTTTAGTTTTCAAACCAAAATTTCTCAACTGTGAGTGGCTCCCAGGCTAAAATTTTTGCCAATCTGGTTTTCATAATCATGATTGAGTCATATTATTCTTAAATGCTTGAACTATTCGGACTTTCAAAATATGGGGCGTTTTCATCAAAGTGCCCCTTTAAGGTGTTTCCCAGTAGTTTTTTATTGACCACACTTCTCATGTTCATCTAGCGAATTGAAAACCTTTTCCTGGTCTGATCAAAATGAATTTTACACCAGACATTAAGCATAGATGGAAGTTTTGATTGATGTCAATTTCAACTCGATCGGCGTTTCCATGGCTACGGAAAACAATGATCGTTGAAATCAGTTTTCCTTGAATATCTCCCGTTTTCGATGAGCTTCGCAAAAATGACTATATACATGCTAAACTTCGCATTCAGGCACAGCTATTCAGATGATAATTAGAGGGTTGGATTAGAGCGATTTCGAATAAATCGCAAAAAACATTCTGTGACCGCTTATTATGATACTGGAAACTATAGCAGAACAAAAAAATCCTTCGCGTTCGCAAAATAATGTCAAACTACTGCTAACGTTACCTACAATATCTATTTACCTTTCCTGAAAGCGACATTTGTGAAAACTTTTTCTTTGCGGAGTTAGAATTTTTCTTGTACAGGTGCTTTCAGTAGAATAGTTTGAACGATTTCACCTTCCTAGCAATTTCAAAATTATCTCTCAAACGAACGAATGAATACAGCTAAGGTAAATAGATATTGTAGGTAACGTTTAGCAGTAGTTTGACATTATTTTGCGAACGCGAAGGATTTTTTCGGTTCTGCTATAGTTTCCAGTATCATATTAAGCGGTCACAGAATGTTTTTTGCGATTTATTCGAAATCGCTCTAATCCAACCCTCTAATTATCATCTGAATAGCTGTGCCTGAATGCGAAGTTTAGCATGTATATAGTCATTTTTGCGAAGCTCATCGAAAACGGGAGATATTCAAGGAAAACTGATTTCAACGATCATTGTTTTCCGTAGCCATGGAAACGCCGATCGAGTTGAAATTGACATCAATCAAAACTTCCATCTATGCTTAATGTCTGGTGTAAAATTCATTTTGATCAGACCAGGAAAAGGTTTTCAATTCGCTAGATGAACATGAGAAGTGTGGTCAATAAAAAACTACTGGGAAACACCTTAAGCTGCAAAATTATGATTTCATAAAAGGTATCTCAAGTCTAAAAAATTATATCAAGCCACCTTAAATTTCATACACGAGAAATTGCTGTGAATTGCAAAGGGTCAGGTTTCTACCTACAGTACCATGACATCACTTAAGAGACAGAAGTCTTTCATTCTGTTGTACAGTATCATCGAAGCAAGAAAAATGCCAGATAGATGTGTTGTTTGCGGGTGTTCAAATCAGTTAAATATGGAAAAGAGAATTTCAGTTCATCACATTCCAGTTTTGAATGACAATCGTCCCTTAAGCTATGTCACAGGTGGCTTGTCCCAGCCCCTTCTTATTTGCATTTTTTCTCAACAAATAGCAGTTTGAAAAGCAATATCTCAGAAACGAATGGACCAAATTGGAAACTGTAAAAGAACTTATCAGCATCTTCTATACAGAAAACGAAAAACTGTGGAAGGGTTATAGGCATTTAAAGTATCAAAATGAAATGAAAGTCAAATGTAGCTTCAAAATGAAAACCCAAAATAAACATCTCTTTCAAATGTAATTTTCAAATCGTCTAAGTTATCAAGATTCCTCTGTATTATCCAATGCATAAATGAAAATCATCATTATGTACAGTAGACTCTCACTAAATATGATTAGGAATCAGGCCAAAACGTGAAATGAAATTGGGAATGAAATCAATGCCAAATCATCTATGTGATAAATCTTTCTTTTGAAAAAAAAAAGCTAATCATATCAAGTGAAAGTATGCCGTTATTGAAACAAGTGGAAATGGGAAAAAATCATCAAATGAATGTAAAACCAGTGAAAAAGCTTTTTTCTCAACTCTGTACATTGTTCAATTTAAATTTTGATTCTAAGACGAACTTTGAATCTTTGTTTCTAAAGACATGGTACTTAAAGATGCTTGCAAGATTAAGATGGTGTTGTTATGAATAAAAATTCAAAAATTGAACAAATTTACTTCAAAAAATTATCAAACTCAAGAAATTTTAGAAAGAATTTATGCACAAAATTTAGAAAGAAACTTTTTCATATGCATAAATGATATCATTCAAAACAATGTCAATCAATAAATATCAAGTTAGTACGATAAATCATTGGGAAGGAAGCAATCAATGTCAGTTAGTCAATAATAGGGAAAAAAAACAAGCAATTCAATGTCAATCAAATGCATAAATTGAATAATAATAGTAATAATAATAATAATAATAATAATAATAATAATGCCATGAAGCCACGTAGAGCCAAGCCAGCCAGTTCGTCGTCCAATGGATATGTGCATGATTTATCAACATAGAGTAAGTGTATATGCCAAACAAGTCAAGTCAGTTAAGATTGTGGTCACTTTTCATTCGTAACAAAAAGATTCCACAACCTTTGAAATTTACTGCTTAAAGTGGTGAAAAAGATCTACATACAATGAGTCATTCTATGTAGATAATATTACATAACTAACAATAATTCTCCACAACAGACAAAGTGAATATCAGTAAATATTTACCCAAAGAACAAGTTCGAGCAAGCATTAACTAATATTCACTGAGCCCAAGGAGAATTATTGCTTTAGTAGAATTACGCAGGTGAAAAGCAAAGAAACTTTGTATTCACCTGGGTAGTTTTACTAACAATTAACTCTACCACATTATAAACATTATTCTAGGTTCGTCTTCTGTTCTTCTCAGGAGTCTTGGTGGTCTTGTTGGTCTTGGTGTTGATCTAAATAAGAAATAATATCACCAAATTCAGTAAAATGTTTTTTAAGATACACAAGCAGACAAAGAACTAGGGGTACCTCACCACACCCCCGTTAAGGTAACAATACCCTGATAAAATTATTACAATGGAATATGTGGTTTTAAATCATTTCTAAAGGGACTATAAACTCAAAAACAGACTCTTTGGCATGCAAATATAAGTAATAGAATAAACGTGAGTGCTCTATGGGATTTAGAGTTCCTCGCAACGATAGAAAGCCACTTGGGCTTCCCCTTTGAGGCTTTCTATCAATGCTCTGAGCTCTAAATCCCATAAAGCATGAGTGTTTATTCTCTAACTGATTTAGAATATGTAGTCATACTCAAGAGACCAATTGTGTGTGTGCATTTGTGTGCTACATTTTTGTTCCTCTCCCAAGACAAAGCAAGACACCCTATAGATGTTAACTGGGTAGCCTGTAACTAGCGTTCGCAGACTAGTAGTGTTAGTAAAACTTGCAATATACCCTCAACAAATATGCAATAATCCAATAAAAAACAGCAAAATACTAGTGATACAAATGAAAGATTCTTCCTAGTAAGTAGAGGTTAAGAAAATGGAAGGTTCTAAGAAAGTCAAAATGTTAAAAGGAGTACTCAGTTCTTCTTAAGTGTGCTTATAATTTCATTCAAACTATTTTGGCAATTTGAGCTTTTAAGATTTATTTTTCTGAACCAAAACGATAAGATGCCAATGTCCTGCCACGTAGGTTGCTGCATTGCCCTGACTTTATTTGTACAAGAAATGAATGTTCTAAATATAGGCCTCAATATGCCTTCAGAACACTCCAGTTTCACATTTGATGGAAACCGCTGTTTTTGAAGACCACAGACTCATTTGTACAGGCTTAGCCTCATTTATAAGTCATCTATTCAAATACACCATTGAAAGTCTGTGGGATTGGTATTATTCAACTTGCACATTCTTTACATTACAGTTGGCTGTTGCTAATGATTTGCATAAGTCAACTGTAATGTAAAGAATGTGTAAGTTGAACAATACCAATGTTTTGAAATCCCACAGACTTTTAATGATGTCGTTGAATAGCTGACTTATAAGCGAGGCTAAGCCTGTACAAATGACTCTGTGGTCTTCAAAAACAGCGGTTTCCATCAAATGTGAAACTGGAGTATTGTTATTCTCTTGAAGAAATAGAAAATGTGCACATGTGCTATGTGCTGTTATGACGCATGTGGGGATGCATAGCGTAGATGAATAAAAATGGCTCTCAAAACATCTTGTTTTTCAAAAAAACTTGAAAACACACACCGATTCCGAACCTGGCGGACATAAGCGGTTTTCCTGGATCAAGGAGGTGAAAACGAGGCCAGTCAGTCTTCCGTGATCTGTGGAAAGCTGGCTTTTCCCTTAGACATCACTAAAAACGAATCTTAATGGATGTAAACACTATGTACTGTAACACCAGTAACAAAGATGAAGCTTGCACACAGATAATAAATTACTGACTAGCCTCGTTTTCGCCCCCTCAATCCAGGCTGTCCGTTTGTGTCCGCCATGTTCGAAATCGGTGTATGGCCGAAATTTCTTATACAATCGCTTCTCCACTCAACTAATCATGTGCCAGTATATATCATCCCTCATTTGCATAAAACAATGACAGTGTCAATCTAAACTCCAAATATGTTTTTGCTACGCTTGCAGAACATTTACCGTATTTGCCGGTGTATAAGTCAACCTTTTAGCACCTAAAATCGACCCTAAAAAATCGACCTCGACTTATACACTGAGTATGAAAGTCGACTTCTCGAATTCATAGCTCAAGTTCCAAGCAAAAACATTGGTTTTGGCTTTAGAAAGGATCATTTTTGTTTGGATAAGCGTTCAAATAAAGTTTCTTTCCAATATATGGGATATCATTTGTAAAAAAAGCTGATAACGGCTAGAATACATGATCTGAACCTTCGACATGACTTGTAAGCCTAAGTGCCTTAGTTTTCTTCTTTTTCGTATTCTGAATTCAACTTTCTTGGGATTGATTTCATTGTATTACGAAAGTAAGAGAATTTATTACGAGTACCAATGTGTTTTTTTAACAAAATATCCTATAGGTTTTTTTGCCGTGTCCTTCTTACGTCTCATTGAATTTGAGGCACTAAACTTTCTCCAACTCGAAAATGCATAAAATCATTTTTCAAAAACTATCTGAAGGTATCTTAAGCCGAAATCTGTCTTACTTTCATTCTCTATGTGTTGTTACTCTGTTTCATTTTGTACGGGGAAGGTGTCTGTATTGGTACCGTTCGCTCTTTTGCACTTTCTTTGAAATCAGAAAGTTCAGCTTGTAATTCTTTCCCACAGGAAGAAGAAATGGTTCAAAGTACTTTGGCTTAGGATTGACACGTTCAATCGAAATTATATGCGATAATGTCTGGAAATCTACAACACAATGGGTGGGCCAGTTGGTTATCTAAACTTGAAAGTCTATTCCTGATGCTAAGATTTGTTGATGACATTGTTTATACCAACGCCAATCGATTAAAAGCTTCAGTAACCGGCTTCAAAAGTGTGATATCTAAACTTTATCTAAACAATATCTAAATACTAAACTTTGAAACATTAAAGCTACATTTGTAAATATAAAGAAATAGTATATTATTACGTGTTTTGTAAATAAAGATTGATGCGATAAAACTACCAGTCTGGTTTCCTTAGCTTGTCACCAATATACAAAAAAACTCTGAGATATAGCAGGGTCGACGTATACAAAGAATATATTAAAAATTCATGTTTCTTAAGGTATCAGGATATGATTAGGACCCCTATACGCGCTACCTCAAATTTCGCACAGGCTTTACAACATTTTGCCATAAAAGTATACATTTTCAGAAAGCTAAATAAATGTAGTTTTCAAATATCTATTTATAATTGTCTGTTTTGGAACACAAAAGAAGTTATTGGGTTCAAAGTGACATTCTACCTCACTTCATTTGACGACTTCCCGCAGGGTCAGAATTTCCGCTATGTCGATCAAAATTACATTAGCATACTCTGTGGATAATGGGCTTCAAAACAGTGTCTCAGATTTTTGATATCTTTTTTAGATCGTCCGCAATGACGCGTTAAATCCGAAAGTTTGAAATTTCGGTGGTTATGATTGCAAAATAGACAATATCTTTTGAATGAAAAAACATTCAAAAATCTGAGATACCGTTCTTTAGATCGTATTGTTACTTATCATAATCCAAAGTTTCACTTCGATCCAATGTAATCCAAAAGAGCTAGAATGTTTTTAAAACGATATTTTGGTCACTCAAAAACTGCGGAGAAAGCCATAAAACTTTCTAAGTGTCTTAAAACAGAAAATTCCATATTGATTTTTAAAAACTACGTTTATTTAGCTTTCAGAAAATGTATACTTTTATATAATATTATTGAAAGGGCAGTGAGAAATTTGGCTTCCACATAAAGTAATCTCGAAGGCCTCAAACGTATCCCGATACCTTAACCTGATTTTTGGGGGTCGACTTATACACTGAGTTGACTTATACACTGGCAAATACGGTAGGTCCAGAAAAACACTGAAAACCTCAAAAATCTCCAGGAGTCAAAGGGTTAATAACCCCATATTTTCCCTGTGCTTCAAGGCTCCCCTTATTTGACAATCTAGTTTCTCTATGTGATATAGAACATTGAAATACTGATTGCTGATTGGTCTAGTGAGTATGACTATATTCTAAAGAATATTAAAGTGCCCCCCATTAGTAGGCTACTTGTGGCTACAGTAAAAATCAAAATGTGTTGATACACTACCCCTATAATGCTCCCAAAATTGGCTGTGTGAAATGAATGATGTGGACTGTACGCTCCCCCTCCCCTCCCCTTGTAATGTTGTCTAAATGGCCAAAGTTGGTTACCGTGAGCTAGCCACATTCTCAAGGAACAACATTGAATGGGGGAGGGGGGATTTAGTTTATATAAGATTTTTAAAGCGCTTTTTCTTATACTGCATGCTTAATTTTTCCAACATTATGAGGTAGAGTATCAACACTTTTGATTTTTACTGTAGCAAGTAGTTTGGCACTCAAATACTATTATCATTCAAATTATTTTTTCCGTCATTTTGATTGGCTGAGAGAACTGCAAATAACTGCCTACAAATATGCTCATGCGCATTATGTTGCAGAGCCATCTTACTGCAAATAACAGTCTGCTCATGCGCAGTAACACTGTATTTGACAATGGCCCACTTCCCTGAAAAAATGAGCTGACTTCTTTGTTATTGTTTGAAAAAATAATTTGAATGATAAAACAATTATTGAACTCAGTTATCGCAAAATATTGAGATTTGTTAGTGTCTTGCAAGCAATTATTTGCCTCTGCCTTCGACATCGGCCAATAATTGCTTTCTCGCCACTAACAAATCGCGATATTCACTCAACCTCATCCAATAATTGCTTACCATTTGCATTTAACCGTGAAGTGCAATTGATTTAGCATGTAGTTTTTCTTTTCAAACGTAATGGTATCATCTGGTTTTGTGTTACGTTTTACGATTGAAATCAGGTCTGTTTTAACATGAGGTGCGAGTACCTGCACCTTATTACCTACAATCGGCAAATAAAATAATGAGACCCTCGTGCATAAACTCTAAAGAAGTATTTGCCTGAATTTATACTTCAAAATTGATGCTAGACATCACAGCCGCCCTCCCCGATTCAATGTTGCCCCAAGTACCGAATGGCAGCTCCCAACTGCGCGTCCATGCAATATTGCAAGGGGGAGGGGTGTTGGAAGACTAAACTTGCTCCCTTTAGGAATTGGGCTTCCTGTGTTTGCAAGAGGTATTTCTTTGCCGATTGTAGTAACTATGGCGATAATAAAAGGGATTATGATAACACAGTGGATGGAGTTTGGTCCCCTTTATGAGAATGATGAAGGAGAGTATGTAGTGTGAATTGCTATTTGGACCTCAAAATGTATCATAGGAACTGCCATTTCTCGATTGAAGCTACACTGTACATGTGTTCTAAGATCTGAATTCAAGGCATTACTGGGTCTTTCTGCCAAATTGATTTACGTTCCTCATTTCCATACTCCTAATACAGAAAACCTTGGTATACAGAACATGAAAATCTCAACAGCATGTAAACAAAATATGGTAATATGGCACCACAAGCTTGTTCATTTTGTGTACAAAATGTTGTGATTTCATTGGTAAAATGTAACACAAAACCAGACAAAACCATTACGTTTGAAAAGCAAAACTATGCACTAAATTGACCACACTTCAAGGTTGAATGCAGTCAATGGTAGTAAAGTTGTCAACTGATGATTGAATGAAGTGTGTTTTTTGGGGGGAGGCACAGGCAGCCCAAGCAATACCTCTGAAGAAGTCCATGAGCATGGTTTTCATGGGAAAAATCAGAAAGAAAATACAAATACTCAACAGATATTTAGTTAAACACATTTTACTGTGATTCTTGTTATTCTGTGAACTCAGACATTTCAACACAAGGGTTTCAATAGAAGGCTGCTACCGGCAGTCGATAGCCAGGTACTTAAATTCATACTGTTGGCAATTTCACTAATCAGTCTCAAGAAAAATTAGTGGACACAGACACCTACATTTGAATCCCATCTGTCTACTTCAAATATTATTCAAACCCCTGCAAAGGCTGGTTGTGAAATTGTTTTTTTGCAGTCATCAATCAAAACTAATCAGTCGGTTTATATTTTTGACAGGCGGCAGTGACAAACAAATTCCAACGGGCAACTTGCAACTACCGAGTTCGCAGAATATTGAGAATCACAGTAATGTTTTGTATGATTCTCTAATTGATTCTTAGCATAAAACATCATTTTTAAGCAATTTTTTACTATTTTTCAGATTTGTATAAAAAAGAACAAGGCTGCTCACTGTTGAAATCAACGGCCAAACTTCAAAGCTCGAAAAATCCTTTAAAATCAAGTCGGTCACCCTTGAAACTTCACAGAAACAACATTAATTTTAGATTTTTACCAACACAACTGTACAAAAGAAATTAAAATAAAATACCTCAAATAACAGATTTGTGTTCAAAAACTTTGGCCAAGATATTATTTGGTTAAATTTTCAAAAAAAATTTTACAACTAGAACAGTTAAAAAACAAGATGAACAAATTGATGCGCAGTAGCAAGGACCCGAACTACCTTAAAAACGAATGTTTGTCCTAAGAATCAATAGACCTCATCAGCTTGGGGTAATGCTGTCCCATTTCAGACCACATGTCATTCTCTTGAGAATAAGATTCTTTGTTTGAGTTGTATCCATATTCATGTATCTTCTCATGCTCAACCGTTAAACAATGAAATGATACTCTGGGGAATGACACATGGTCTGAAATGGGACAACATTACACCCAAGCCGAATAGGTCTATTCTTTGGTTGCAACCACATGACTCAAAACCCTTTGAAATATAAGTGACAATGAAACAGCCGCCATGTTGGTTGATCTTACAAGAGAAGGTAATGATGAATGCTTTGTTGTCGTCAACCAACATGGCGGCTATAACGTAACATGCACCCCAAGAATTAGAGAGCCATACAATACATCATTAGAATGTGTTTATCTAAATAACTAAATATTTATCGAGTTTCTTTAATTTTTTTTTTTTCGATTTTTCCTATGAACACCATACCACGGACTCCTTCAAAGGCATTGCTTGGGCTGCCTGTGGGGGAGGGGGATGGGAGGGCAAAAAGGCAAAAATTTTCATGTCGACAAATTCAATAAAAATAATTATTTTCGACCACTTGGACTTTAAAATCAGTAAGGAAGAGTAGTTTTATTCTTTCTACACTTATAGTTGTATGTAATAAAAAGTACGAAGGCTTTTTCACGTTGAAAAGTCAGCCACGTGCAACAACGCACGGAAAGTCAGTTCAGAATAAATGGTTTTTACTCATCGAAAAAACCCTTCAAAAAATTATATTTCCAGCCAAAAAGAAAGAACTAATGCTTATCTTTATATTTCGGTAGAGTAGTGTAGTTAAGGAGCATTTCTTACCGCGTAAATGGTGATTTTTTGACCAAATCTTCGACCTTCTTCTTCAATGTCTTCTTCTGCTTGGCAGTGATGACCGTGAAGCATGATGGGAGCACGTGAGACTGGAACACAGGAAACCCAACAAGTGGATATTATCAAAAAATCGAACAGAGCAGCGCATTAAGTGACCATAACCCCCGGGGGGGGACTCCCTATTGAAAGAGGGTGGGGATGCTCGCCGAAAATCTTAAAAATGGACCCTAAAAGGGACCTGTGTTGTCAGTTTATGGGCGTGGCAGGGATAAAATTCTACCCCTAAGAGGGACCAAGCAAAAACGTATCCAAGGCTGGGTTTCTCGATTTAATTTATTAACATCAAACGCCTTCTGCTCGAATGAGTTTATGACGACGTCATCATATACAAATCGTTAACTGAACCCTTTTATAGAAGCATTGTTGTTGCTGTTTATTTTAAAACCCCTAAAACACCCTAAGCGGGACCGAAACCTCGATTTCAAACCCTAAAAGGGACTGCGAGCATCCCCGTCCCTTCGACCTCCGAGTCCCCCCCCCGGGCCATAACCTTTCCCCCAATACTTTCAGTACTGATTCTATATGAAGTAAACAGTTGAATGGTAAAATATTTGACTAGTAATGCGTCTTTAAGTTTTAAAGGTTTTAAGGGTAAATGACTATGATGTCAGATAAGGCTTCATCGTACTGATGTAGACTACGGAGCTTGCAGTCGAGACGTTGCGGTCCTCTACAAATGACCCTCAATCGTGAGACAAACGAATAAGTGTCATTTTTTTATTACATTTTCTATTCTATTACATATTGTCATCTTTAAGGCACAGACGAAAAACGATTGGCAAGCTCTATTATTATTATTATCATTATTATTATCATGATTATTATTATCATTGATATTATTATTATCATTATTATTATTCCTAAAAAAAATTATTATCATTATTATTATTATTATTATTATTATTATTATTATTATTATCATTATTCCTTTATTTCTCAGCAAGAAATGAACATGCATGATTATATACAAGTATATATATATGCTGGTCAGTTCTACAATTTCTCTCGACAGCTCGGTTTCCTACCCTGATCCTGAGAGCTGGAGGACGCGTCTTAGTATAGGGGCGGTGCCCAACAGACCAGCTTGTTGCAAAATTAACGTGCAGACTTTTTCAAGTTCTAACCTATTTAAGTATTCCTTAAATTTCTTTGAAATTGCTCCTAGTGAGCCAACTACAATAGGTATGGTACATGTTCTTAGTATATGGGCAGAACCCAACAGGGCATCTTGTTGCAGAGTTAACGTGGTGAGTTTTTCAAGTTCTAACCTATTTAAGTATTCCTTAGATTCCTTTGAAATTGCTCCTAGTGAGACAACTACAATAGGTATGGTGCATGTTCTTAGTATATGGGCAGTGCCCAACAGAGCAGCTTTTTGAAGAGTAAACGTGCTGACTTTTTCAAGTTCTAACCTATTTAAGTATTCCTTAAATTTCTTTGAAATTGCTCCTAGTGAGCCAACTACAATAGGTATGGTGCATGTTTTAACTTTCCACAGTCTTTCTATTTCTATTCTAAGGTCCTGATATTCGTTTATCTTCTCTTTTTCTTTTTCATCTACCTTGTGATCCTGCCGGTACCCCTGCATCAATTATCTTCGCTTTCATGTTAGCCTTCTCTAGTACTATGATATCTGGTCTTCTCGCTTGTATTTTCTTGTCTGTATAGACTTTGAAGTCCCACAACATCTTCGCATCATCATTCTCTACCACTGCTTCTGGTTGATGCGTCCACCAACTGTCGTCGCATTCTATATAGTCCATACTTATGGCAGAGATGCCAGTTTATATTTCTGGCGACACTGTCATGCCTGCCTCTCTTTGTATTCTCTCCCAGCTAGGACTTTGCAACCGGAAACGAAATGTTCTACAGTTCCTACGGTTTCGTTGCGGCAAAGACGACAAAAAGGTGAATCATTCTTGTCGTATGTTTCAATGCATTGGTTGGTAACGCTTGATCTTGTGCTGCAGTTAACATTCCTTCTGTCTCGATTTTCACATCTCCTTTTTCCAACCACAAGTAAGTACTCTTTAGGTCTATTTTCCCTTCGTATGCTTTAGCATATTGGCCATGAAGGGGTTTACTTCTGTAGCTATCAGATCTTTCTTTCTCTTTTCTATGATGGTATTCCTTCTGTGTTTCGCAGGTTTCTTTCAAGATGTTTGCGTTCCTGATGATGTTTAGTAAGGGTTCATCTCTGCTGATATATGTTCTTAAGGCCAACCCTTCTTCCAGTTTCTCTTGGCAGAATTGCTATTACTATTATTACTATTTTATTAGCTAAGCTTAAAATGTATTTCAAGTATTTGCACGAACTGAGGTCTAGGACAATGTCTGGTAATTGACGTTATTAGTCTCGTCGACATTCTGTTCATTCTCTCCAGAGCGACCAACAATCTTTCGGTGGATTTCTGCACAGCACACGAATATCGCAAAAATATTCTTTACCATGAAGCCCAGGCTGAAAACATTGTACTTTGCCCAAACGATGATTCGAATAATCAAGAACGGTATGTTCTGATAAACGAAAGACATCAAGTAGATGTCATTGGAAGCAAAATGCAAGCGCTTCCTACCACCATGCCCATCTATCTTGTGAGGAATGTCACTCATATATGACATTATAATTAGCGACATCGTGCAAAAAGCTTGAATAGCCATTTCCAAAGAGCTGCCCTCTGTCACAGATGACCCAATCCCAACGCACTGGTTCGAGGAAAGAAGCTCTACCATGTCGAATATGTCCACAAAGTCCAGCAAACCACGGCTCAGGATATCTTTGCTTTCGAGGATGCTCTGAAGTCGACATTCTTTTGCTATCAAGAAACCGCTGACAAAGAAAACGATGCTTCCTTTTAGAGACATGATGACCCACTCTGGATCGATAAAGAAGTCGGCAGAAAGATGATAGTAAGCTTGTCTTGTAAGCATCGTGAATGAGTTCATCACCATCAAAAGGACTCCAAAGAGAGGAAAGAAAATAACATCTCTGTCTTTTAAAATAGCTCCAAAAATAAGGGGCACGAGTAACAAGGCAGGAATGAAGGCAAAGAACCAGTAGTTCCCATTGTCCTTCAAGTAAGCGAGAAGCCAAATGAGGTAGAAAGAGTAGGCTATGCTTCCTACAGTGGAGACCACATATGCGAGGAAGAGGAACGTCTTTCGACAACATTCAGACATTGATGGTGTTTGAGGCACTTTCAAGTACGGCAGATTTTGTGAATATAGTTTTCCAAAGCCGAAGGCATAAAAAGTTTGTGCATGGACGTTTTCTAAGAATTCGAGGGCGTTTTAGTGTCAGAGAAAATAAATGTTATCTAGTAAGTCTTGTTTGCATAGTTTTACAATAGAACAAAAACGTTTTCGACGTTTTTCAATCGTGTCTCTCCAAAGTAATCTTCGCCGGATTACGTATATACAGACATTCCACGAACTCCAGAATCCAGAGAAGTTCCAAGCACAACTTAAACACAACTTAACATAAATTAAATAACAGAAAAATCACACAAAAAAGAAGACAGACTAAGATCTGTCGAAACCTTCTAGCAACTAAAACAACCAATAGTGTTGCAGGAAAAAAAAAAAAAAAAGAAATTAATAAACACAAACGGATACAGACGTACTTAGTTTGCGCGTCTGCTGGCTTATCTAAATCCAACTGTGACCTCTTCAATCACATGTGGAGAAATTATGGACATCCGTTTGGGAATGGGGCGAGTAGTACGCGCGTAGTATGTTAGAACAAAAAGGGCGCAGTCATCGTTCAGTAGTCTTTTTTAAAGACCTAAACTGCATGTCAACTGTAGATTTTTTTCCAAAAAATAAGAAAAGACGTTTAACTGTGGAGGGGGGAAGGTATTTTGAAGTCGATAGGATAGTTGCAAGCTTCTTACACTGTCTTTAGCTGACAAATCACATGGTCTGCCCAGGTTTTTGTAGACCAAAACGAACAATTATGACCTGCAAAGCCTGGGAGCTAATAAACGTCTATGAAAGCAAGATGGCGGCCAAGTAAGCTTAATATCCAAGAGAAACTTCCAAAATTAGACGAGTTTTGGGGCTTCAAGCGCAAGAAATCGCCATGTTTATTACATTTTGGCATCAAAATTTCACGAGTTGACTTCATTTTACCGCAGAGCAAATATTTATCAGGTATTTCAAAGTTATTTGATATGAAAGAGTCGAGTTTATTAAATATGAATTCGATTGAACAAGTTTTGTATGTCTCTTAATTTTTTACAAAATCGTCTCCTTTCAACCCCTGTTATTTCAATTTCTTTGAAGTGGCTACATGGTGAACCACATTATTTTCCTTAACCTAAAATGCTTATTACCGCAAAGACTACTCTATACACTTGTTGATTTTTTATTGTTTATTGAGCTTTTGAATTGTATAATACGATTCCGATTGAACAAACCTAATATACATCGAGCGAAAAGAACTATCTCACAAACAAAACTTATTAAGGTCAAAACCCAATGAATTTAATCCGCCATTTTGATAATTTTTTTAAAGAGCAACTGATGATATTGCGCATGCGTGTCCATAATTTCTCCACATGAATATTTTCTGGAATACATGAATATATATTCAAATGGACCGTCAGCAGCTCACGAATTGTTTATACACCCTTTCCGAGAAACTTTGTCACCCGTGAAGTGAAAAGCCTACAAACTAGTAGCGCATGGGACTGTGGGTAACCTATATATACTTTATTAGAACGCATGGATTTCATGGCCACATTGCTACACTTGTAAATATATTATTGAAAAATGTCCATTTTGAATTATCAAACAACAAAAAGGCGTTCCGAATCACCACATTAATTATCTGAACTCATCCATGATCCTTTGCGCCACTAGCTTCTGTGCTTTTCACGGGTGACAAACTTTCTCGGAAAGGGTGTATACAAGTTTAATGTCGTTCAGTAAAATTCTACGATCGTCTAAAATTTTACTGGGTTACCTGTGAAGCTATTGCTTCGTTCACCAAATAGACGGCTGCCATTCCGACGAGCTACAAGGGATCTAAAAGGGGGCTTCACAAGATCTCACAAGGGGGGTTAACGTTCAATGGAATTCAATGCATGTTTTCGAAGAATTCAAGAGTGTTTTAGTGTGGGAGAAAATAAATATTATCTATGTCATATATATCTTTACAATAGAACAAAGATGTTGTCTCTCCAAAGTACTCTTCAATTCCAGAGGCATTCCACGAACTCCACAATTCAGAGAAGTTCCAAGCAACCAATCACAGGTTTAAGACACCCGAGGCTTAGAAAACATTTAGCTGACTTCCACGTGCGTGCATCTTCAGGATCGTAGAGTGAGAGAAGTGCAGACTTGTAGTAGGAGAACAGACAGCGGTTTTGAATTTAGACAGTTTTAGTGTTCTTTTTCTCAGTTCATGAGGGAGAATGTTCCAGGTTCTTGAAGCACGGAGCAGATAGCTGTTTTGGAAAGACAGTGTTCTGTGTGGAGGAATATCTAGAGTGATGGTGTCTTCAGAGGTTGTGTTACTTCTGGTGTTTCTTTTCGTTTGACGCTCTTTGGGCTTCGCGTTGTCGTTCAGCACAGCATAATCGTGGATGACTTTGAAGAGGAACACTATGTACAGATATTCATAATATGGATAATAATAATAAATCGTTTATTTATATAGCGCTATTTACAATAAAGATCAATAGCACTTTACAATATCCTAATAGCTCTAAACGAAAATCTAAAATTTATATATATAATAACCAATGGAAAATAAAATTGTTCTAATAATAATTTATAATTTTTTTTTTGCTAAAGTAATAGATAAACAATTTTAATACTAATTTAATTGAAAAATGCCTGAGAGAAAAGATATGTCTTAACCTTAGTCTTAATATATATATATGAAGAATATCTTAATAAAAGGGGTCTTAAGGGTGAAATGGGCGTGGTCTTTTTAGGGAAGAAAAAATTGGCAAGCTGATAATTCAAATACTGCTCAAGAAATGGCTTGAATGCTAAATCGTGACATCAAATGGGTCTTAGTCGATAAGACCCATCTTGAGTAAATATTCTTTATATATATATATATATTAATTCATGCCAGTATGTCAGTGGTAGAAGACGTAAATATTGAAGTCTTTCGGTGTAAGGAAAATCTGTGATGAATGGGCATTAGAATGTACTTGGTAGCTTTCCTTTGGACCCTTTCGATTTTTCTAATCATGGAGTTCAACCGGGCTCTTGCGGGGACCAGAGCTGTGAAGAGTATGAGAAGTGACACCTTACTAAAGAAATGTAGAGAACGCGTCTGGCTTCGGGGTCTCTCAGGTCATAAGTAGATCTTCTCACTATTCCTATAGTAACTTGCTTGCCTTCGCACACAGAGCTTGGACTTGATGGCCCCAAGTAAACTTGTTGTTGACCAGGACGCCAAGATCATGTTCATAGACTGTTCGTTCGATAGTTTCGTCATTCAAGGTGTAGTTATGCAGTGATGGTGCTCTTTTTCTTGTGACGCTCATCACCTTACATTTTGATGTGTTCAGCTTCATTTTTTTCGACGCGATGGAAGACGCGATTTCAGTAATCATCGTCTGCTCCAAAGATCCCCTGGTAGTTTTCTGCACAGCACACGACTATCGCCAAAATATTCTTTACCATGAAGCCCAGGCTGAAAACATTGTACTTTACCCAAACGATGATTCGAATAATCAAGAATGGTGTGTTCTGAAGCAAGACAGCAGTCATGTAGAGGAAATATATGGCTGTTCTTTCCCAGCTATTGTCCTGACTCTTCATTGGGCAGAGTGGATAATTCAGTGTGTTGTCCACAAGGTAAGAAATGTCATAAATGTAAAATAGGATAACAAGCGACAACGTACAAAAAGCTTGAATAGCCATTTCCAAAGAGCTGCCCTCTGTCACAGATGACCCAATCCCAACGCATTGGTTCAAGGAAAGAAGCTGTACCAAGTTGAATATGTCCACAAAGTCCAGCAAACCACGGCTCAGGATATCTTTGCTTTCGAGGATGCTCTGAAGTCGACATTCTTTTGCTATCAAGAAACCGCTGACAAAGAAAACGATGCTTCCTTTTAGAGACATGATGACCCACTCTGGATCGATAAAGAAGTCGGCAGAAAGATGATAGTAAGCTTGTCTTGTAAGCATCGTGAATGAGTTCATCACCATCAAAAGGACTCCAAAGAGAGGAAAGAAAATAACATCTCTGTCTTTTAAAATAGCTCCAAAAATAAGGGGCACGAGTAACAAGGCAGGAATGAAGGCAAAGAACCAGTAGTTCCCATTGTCCTTCAAGTAAGCGAGAAGCCAAATGAGGTAGAAAGAGTAGGCTATGCTTCCTACAGTGGTGACCACATATGCGAGGAAGAGGAACAGCTTTTGACAACATTCAGAGACATGGTTTGATGTTGTTTGAGGCACTTTCAAAGACGACAGATAGACTTCGTGAATATAGTTCTCCAAAGTACTCTTCGATCAACTTCCTTCAAACAACCAAGGTTTTAGACACCCGAACTAAGTTGTGATAGCCCTTGGGGGCATCATGTTAAAAAATAGAATTATTTAGTTTGCGCGTCTGTTTTGATTCTTTTGCTCCTAATAGGCTTTCTCGAATTCGATAAATAAAAGAATCAAGTGCAGTCTCGACATGAAAACATTGTTTCGCGATCATCAAAGCGAATTCAGAAAAGGTCTGTTGCAAAAATGTCTGATGATGCATGGTAGCGCTCTCTGAACATTAAAATCAAATTCAGCGCTGTCTCTGCTTCATGCCGGTATTGTTGAATTGCCCATTTTTTTTCTGATTAGACAACTGATGGTCATTTTAGCATGTGTTAACATTAAGTCCGTGTTAACTCCTTCGGTGTAAACATAGCCTGCGTGCAGCCCGACATTAACTCTGGTTAAGCGCCTATAGAAATTTAAATGATAGAAAAATCTCCTACAAGATCCAGTATCCAACATGAGCCTGAGAAATCCATTGATTTGTGAAAAATATTGGCTGCTATGCCGATTCATTCTTTACTAATTAAGAAAGAGCCAATCAGAGCGCGTACTGAAATCCAGGTACGCTACAGGGGGTTACGGAACAACTGAAATAAAATTGTCGCTGGTTCGCAGACGGACTTAACCAAAGTTACGTTCCGGATGTACACAGGCTATGTAAACACGTCCTGAATTATTTAAATCCAACTGTGACTTCTTCAATCAGTATAGACCCCTTGCAGCACGTCGGAATGCAGCTCAATTTGGAGGACGATACTCAGGAAACCGAAACTCTTATCTTGAGCTGCTCAGTTTACGTAACGTGAAAGGGGTCTATAGTACTAGTTGGCAGGACGTAATCCTTTGTTATTCATATGCCAACCAACGATCGATTGACTGACTAAAAAAAGCAAATTGTGAAGAGCTTTTGTGAAAACGGTTGGTATATTAACATCACAATTCTAACGTTTGTAAACTACGTTATAGTTATATATATACATTATGAAATATTTGTGCGTTTTTTTTCGGGAAAAGAAGTTTACTATCAAATGTGTCACATCGATATTAGTAAAACTGCAAAGTTTCGTAAAGATTGCCCTTAAATTGAAAAAGTTATGAATTTTGTGAAATACGCTATATAAGAACTTCCCATTATTAAGAAAAAAACTTCAGGAAGTGCCCGGGGGGGTGACTCCCTTATAAAGTTGGTAGGTATGCTCGACGGACCTTTTAGGGTCGAAAATAAAACCCTCTGGTACCTTTTAGGGTCTCGAAATGACGCCGTACCTTTTAGGGTCAATATTCTTTTATATGATAAATATACCTGAATATATGACAATACTTTGTTAAAGTCCGGGAATGTTCGGAAAGCGAAGTGTATTTGATGAAATTAGTGTATATTTATCAATTTTAAATTTAAAAAAACTGTTAAATGTGGTCGTACCTTTTAGGGTCTGGAATCGATACCTGAATTAATTTATGCGTACCTTTTAGGGTCATTTTTCAATCCGTCCGTCGAGCATACCTACCCATTTTATAAGGGAGTCCCCCCCCCCCGGGAGGAAGTGTTCACGGTTCGAGTGCTCTCACTCTAATATCAGTCAGTAAAACTTGCTTTTGGCGCCTTTTTACTGACTTACATGTGATAGCCCAGTCGTAAAATACCTTTTTTTCCCCTCAGTGATTCCTCCACGAGCAGGGAACAGAGTAACACCACTTGTCTTTACATACTTCCCACTTATGTTGTTCCGCCATCTTGTTTGTGTTTCATATTATTTACCGCTGTACGTAATATGCTTGAGCCGTTAACTTTCACATTGCCCACAATACATTGCGGTTTGGGGGGTAGGAGATGTTGTAACTGTTGTAATTTTATGATATTTAAAGATGTATAAGAAACAGCCAGAAACAAAATGAAAGAATTTTACAGAAGTTTATAAAGGAAATTTTGAGCGCTTCTTCATGAATCAATGCATTTTCTGTAACACTAAACTTCTTGATGTTCTGAATGTTGGGAAATAACTCAGAATGAACTGATAATCAGTATTTTACAAATAAAAGCAGGTATAGTGTACATTTGATTGAAGAACGTTTACTTTTATGACCTTTTTGACCGGTAACTCTACAAACCGCAATGTATTATGGACAATGTGACAGAAGAGAAATAGAGTACTTTGGGGTTCCTGTGGAAAAGTCAGATAATAACACAGGAAGCCCGCGAAGAACGTGCAACGTGCAGAAGGAATCCAAGATGGCGACATCCAAGAAGAAGAAGGCGAATATCAAAGCTGTTTTGTCATCTTTAATCGAAACGTTAGAACTATGTGAGAGCAAAGTAAAAGGTAATGTTGTTCATATTTCTTTGAAATAGGTAGGTCATCATAATTTGAGTATAAATTTCAATAAAAATATGAAGTCAGTTTTTATGCCCACAACGTGCAAATCTGTGTGAACTAACGCGTGTTTTAAACACTATTTTTTATCTAAATTATATTGAATTATCATGTAGGAATAACACTTTTTAAGAGGCTAATTGTTGCATTCAAATTGGTGTGAAATTATCTTCACTTCAAGAAAAACTTCATACACTATAGACCCCTTGCAGCACGTTGGAATGCAGCTCAATTTGGAGGACAAAACAATAGGTTTCCAATTCTCAGGAGATTGAAATTCTTTTGTTTTGTCCTCCAAATTGAGCTGCTTTGACGTCACATGCAAGGAGTCTATTCACTCTGTGTCTAGAGGGCCAAATTTATATTTTTGAAGGTTGTGCCAATTGGACAGATGGCCGGGATGAATAATCACCTAAAAAGGGCTTATCTGAATTTGTCCTTTTCTTTAGAGGGAAGCCTGGGACAGGTGATGGAGGACCTTGAAGATAACTTCTCCATGGAAGATTTTTGGCTTAAATTAGGTAGGAATGGCTTTTATAACATTACCAGCCTACAATGACAGGCATGCAAACACTGCCCCTCATGTGCTATCAACCAAAGAGTATTCTATTGCTTGGTACCAATCAGCTGAATGAATCTCATGAATCTCACTAACAGCCTACAATGACAGGCAAACACTGCCCTTAATTCTATTGCTTGATCTAAGTCAATTTTTCAATAGTTTAATGAATATATGCAATTGGTGTCATAGAATTAAGATCTGTAGGGCTTGCGATCTATATGCAAGTCTTGTGGTCTCACATAGGCCCGTCACCAGTCATCAAGTTTCATATTTGAGAGTTAAGGCACTAGGCCATGTGGGCTCAGAGATAATAATATGCGTAATGGATAAGTTGCGAGCCTTAATATGAGTGATTATAAAATAACTTTGATATTACGAACGCTCTGATTGGTCAAAAAGCCATGTTTTATGAGAGCATAATACATGCTCACATCATTTTTTTCTCTCTCTGCTTGTTAAAAGCGCTAGTTATTTTATAAAAGCAATAAAAAAAAACAGTTTTCCGTGTATTATACTCTGATAAAAACACTTGGGATGTGGAGAGAACACTTGAGAAGCTGGAAACCACTCCACTACTGTTTTTTATTCCTTAACTAAAGAAGACTGCGGTTAGGCCTTTGACAACTTCAAGTCGACTGAAAAATGAGCCAGTTCAACTAGAAACCGTGGACAGCTGTTTTGGCCTGTAATGGGCCTCGTCAGCACGGTGTGTCTAGTGAACTGGCAAGATCCCACAGAAATTAGTAGATGACTAGGCCATGTGGGATAGGCTCAGAGATAATAATATTTTATGGATAAAGTTATAATAATTTTATTGTTACTCTTACTAAAACACTGTACAGTAATTGCTTTTATATTTATTCATTTCTTGTCTTTATTTTAGGAATGACATTTAGAGCAGTGTCTAAAGAAGCTACAAACCTAGCTATTATGTTCTTAAAGCCACCGGCTCCTTCTGCTGAGGTGAGAGACTACCCTGGTTTAATACCCCACCCCTGACATATTTGATAAATACCCTGTAATACACCAGTTTTGCCTTCGATGCAAACCACTGTTTTTGAAGATCACAGACTAATTTTCTCAGGCTTAGCCTCGTTTATAAGTCAGCTATTCAACAACTTCATTAAAAGTCTGTAAGAATTTATAATAAATAGGATCGAGGTAGGATCCTGGCAAGGATTTGCACCAGGAATAACATCAGAATCACAGGTTCTCAGGAATTTTTACTTTACTTTGACCTCAGCAAGTTCTATATTTTTGCAATTAAGATAATTTAAAGTAACTTTTAATGTAACTGTTACATTTGTGTCATTCAACTATTCTTCACAAACTTCCTTAAGTTCCAATTAAGTGAGCAATATACTTTTACTTGACAATTCTATAAACACTAACAAATACAAAAAATGCCAATTCAATAGAATAATAAGTTAGCTTGGACATAATGCTTTCCCAAGTCATTCCCTAGAGTATCATTTCTTTGTTTAATGGTTGTGCACGAGGAGACACATAAATATCTAGACACAACTTAAACAAAGAATCTTATTCTCAAGAGAATGATGCATGGTTTGAAATGGGGAAACATTATGCCCAAGCTAAAGAGGTTTATTGATTTTCCTGATTTTTAGGAGCTTGAAGGGATACTAACTGGTTTTGAGACAGCTGTCATTGGTTTGCTTACAGTATTTCATTCTTTACCTCTATCCCAAGGTAAAGGAAAGACACAGGAATACAAGCAATAAAATCGTGCAACTTTTTGTGCAACATTGTTGTGTTGCAAGTTGTAGAGGGAATGTTGCTCATATTACCAACCTGTGTGCAATACATTTTCTTTGTTGCAGAGAGTAGAAAGCACTTCTACTTCTACCACAAAGTCATGTAACAAAATTTTGTTGTTGCACAGGGTGGTAATACCAGCAACACTCACACTCACACTACAACTTCCAATGGAACAATGTTGTGCTACAAGTTGCATGATTTTGTTGCTCGTATTGCAATGCCTTTTAAAAAGCACATAATTACTATACTTATTATGATAAACGAAGTTATAACAGAGTACTTCCCTCTGGGGTCTCTGAAACAACCTCTGGGCTGATCTAAGTCAGGGCATGGCTAACTAACAGATCGAACCCTGAAACAACCTCTGGGCTGATGTAAGTCAGGGCATGGCTAACTCACAGATTGAACCCTGAAACAACCTCTGTGCTGATCTAAGTCAGGGCATGGCTAACTCACAGATTGAACCCTGAAACAACCTCTGGGCTGATCTAAGTCAGGGCATGGCTAACTCACAGATTGAACCCTGAAACAACCTCTGGGCTGATCTAAGTCAGGGCATGGCTAACTCACAGATCGAACCCTGAAACAACCTCTGGGCTGATCTAAGTCAGGGCATGGCTAACTCACAGATCAAACCCTGGAACAACCTCTGGGCTGATCTAAGTCAGGGCATGGCTAACTCACAGATCAAACCCTGAAACAACATCTGGGCTGATCTAAGTCAGGGCATGGCTAACTCACAGATTGAACCCTGAAACAACCTCTGGGCTGATCTAAGTCAGGGCATGGCTAACTCACAGATTGAACCCTGAAACAACCTCTGGGCTGATCTAAGTCAGGGCATGGCTAACTCACAGATCGAACCCTGAAACAACCTCTGGGCTGATCTAAGTCAGGGCATGGCTAACTCACAGATTGAACCCTGAAACAACCTCTGGGCTGATCTAAGTCAGGGCATGGCTAACTCACAGATTGAACCCTGAAACAACCTCTGGGCTGATCTAAGTCAGGGCATGGCTAACTCACAGATCGAACCCTGAAACAACCTCTGGGCTGATCTAAGTCAGGGCATGGCTAACTCACAGATCAAACCCTGGAACAACCTCTGGGCTGATCTAAGTCAGGGCATGGCTAACTCACAGATCAAACCCTGAAACAACATCTGGGCTGATCTAAGTCAGGGCATGGCTAACTCACAGATTGAACCCTGAAACAACCTCTGGGCTGATCTAAGTCAGGGCATGGCTAACTCACAGATTGAACCCTGAAACAACCTCTGGGCTGATCTAAGTCAGGGCATGGCTAACTCACAGATCGAACCCTGAAACAACCTCTGGGCTGATCTAAGTCAGGGCATGGCTAACTCACAGATTGAACCCTGAAACAACCTCTGGGCTGATCTAAGTCAGGGCATGGCTAACTCACAGATTGAACCCTGAAACAACCTCTGGGCTGATCTAAGTCAGGGCATGGCTAACTCACAGATCAAACCCTGAAACAACCTCTGGGCTGATGTAAGTCAGGGCATGGCTAACTCACAGATCAAACCCTGAAACAACCTCTGGGCTGATGTAAGTCAGGGCATGGCTAACTCACAGATCAAACCCTGAAACAACCTCTGGGCTGATGTAAGTCAGGGCATGGCTAACTCACAGATTGAACCCTGAAACAACCTCTGGGCTGATCTAAGTCAGGGCATGGCTAACTCACAGATCAAACCCTGAAACAACCTCTGGGCTGATGTAAGTCAGGGCATGGCTAACTCACATATCAAATGAAATCATGGAATTTAGTGTGTTTTGCAGAGGGGGAAAAACTAGAGAATCCAGAGAAAAACCCTTGAATCAAGGGAGAGACCTAACAAACTCTACTAACATGTGATTCAGAGTCTGGGAATCAAACCTGAGACCCCAGAGGTAAGAGGTGAGTACACTAGAGCAGATTTTGTATGAGTGTGAAATGTCAGTGCACACGGCACAGTTATTGCATGGCATGGACACTTGCTGTAAGTTTTTCATAGTCATACAAAAAGCTCTATGTACACTACCAGTTCCCTTGCAAGTCTAGTGCACTTACCATTAGTCATCTCATTTTTTCACAATATGACAAAACTAATGTTTTATTTTAACACAGGAAAAGCTCTTCACAAAAGATTGCAAATAGCAATTGTCAACATTGTACACGATGCTAAACATTTCATAGATTCTTTAATGAAAGAAGGTTCTAAAAGGTAATATTATATTATTATACACTGATTCGAAAAATGGTGATTTTTCACCTTTTTTTTCAAACTCGTCAATCAAACATTTTATCAATATATCACTTTTACCTGAAAGATCATCCAGAAGTGAGTGAACAGGATAGGTTTGAATGCTGTGGTAATTTTTTCTTTTAAGTTATTACAGAATGAATTTACAGATAGAAGTATGAGATTTTGTTGATCAATACTGACTAGCCTTGCTTTGCTTTGGTGTCATTTACACAGCTTACACTGCAATATCTTCTAATATAATCACTTTTTTGTCCCAGATTTTTCACAGAATCCTTATTTATATTATCTTCTTTCCATTGAAATGTTTTGTTTCTCTTGAGGCATTAAATTTAGAAAATATGTAAATGAAGGTGGCCATTTTTCGAATGGGTCTATACTATGAATAATACTATTACAGGGCTTAAAATAATGGCCAGTCAGTCGCCGTCATTATGTCATGACCAGCCCAATTAGTTTTAGCTCCATCATACCTTGTTTCTGGCTCAATATCACTTGTCAAAGTGACCAGCAAGACAAATATTTAACTGGGGCAAGTTCCAATTCAGTATATACTGTCTACCATACGTCAGTTCGTGCATGCAATTTTATCCCGAATTTCTCACCTTCTTTTGTTTAAACCTTCTTTTGGTTTTAATTAACCAAAAGGTGAGAAATTTGCGATAAATTCGCATGCGCACTGATAACGATTCTTAAACTGTGAACTGGTGTACACTAATATACTAATTACTTGGCCCATTAAAAATAGTACTACTGCTATGAACTGCTATTGCTATGGCTACTGTTACTACTACTACTGCTGTTGTTGCTGCTGCTACTACTACTACTACTAATAATAATAATCTCTTATTTGTTAGAGCAGGCTGATTATTATCATTGGCAGCTTTTCGCTAGTGTGGGCCTGCTTTCACCAATACATATACTATTACTACTACTACTACTAATACTGCTGCTGCTGCTGCTACTACTAATGCTGCTCCTGCTGCTGCTACTACTACTACTACTACTACTACTACTACTACTACTACTACTACTACTACTACTACTACTACTACTACTACTACTACTACTACTGCTACTACTACTACTACTAATACTGCTGCTGCTGCTACTACTGCTACTACTACTACTGCTGCTGCTGCTGCTGCTGTTGCTACTACTACTACTGCTGCTGCTGCTGCTGCTGCTACTACTACTGCTGCTGCTGCTGCTGCTACTACTAATGCTGCTACTGCTGCCACTACTACTATTACTACTACTACTACTACTACTGCAGCTAGTACTACTACTACTCATTTTGTTTTATACTTAGTTAAGTTGAAGTGTTAATCCTAATTCTTATTTCCATTGAACACTGGTGAAGTTCGCTAGTAGTCAATCATTCAACAGGTGCTATCTGGGAAAGTTGTGATGCATTCCACAGATTACCTCTAGGTTAGTCTCCTTGTACTTTATTTGTACTTTATTGAAATCAATATACCAAAAAATATTACATAATTTTTTAGTCTTTAAAATAAACCATTTTCCAATTCATACAATACTGCTGTGTTCCTTTATTACAGACTCATTTACTCAGGGTTAGCCTCATTTCAGCATCAGAATATTCACAAATACCAACAGTGTAAAGAATGCACAACTTCAACAATACAAACACTTTGAAATTCCAAGGACCTTCACTGGAACACATGAATATTCTACACAAAATTGAGGCTAACCCGGCCCTGAGCAACAGAGAACTTGAAAGTGGAGTATTTTGTAACACTGTAGTATTGCTAATGTTTTATGACCAAATTATTATTTACCAAAACAATGTACATCTCTGTTGTGATAAAAAGTTAAATTTTACACTGTAAAAAATAAGAAAGATCACTTACTGACGTTTCGGATGCTAGTCCTTCCTCAGAGTAAAAAAGCGACTTTTACTCAGACGAAGGACTAGCGACTGAAACGTCAGTAAATGATCTTTCTTATTTTTTATGGTGTAAAATTTAACTTTTTATCACAACTGTTTCATTAGAAATACTGACGCAGCCCACGCTAACGTACTGCTAGTTATCATCAATGTACATCTCTGTTTGTTTACTAGATAACAAATTTGCTGCTCTGGAAGTATTTATAACATCGACGGCACTTGTCAGAGATGCATTAACAGAATTAAACCAGGTTAGTTTCTGGATATATTAGAGTTTCTTTTTTTCCTTGACTCATTAATTTTATCTGCTGTGATAAAAAGGTAAATTTTACGCCGTAAAAAAATAAGAAAGATCACTTACTGACATTTTGGATGCTAGTCCTTCGTCAGGGTACTCCGAAACGTCAGTAAGTGATCTTTCTTATTTTTTACAGTGTAAAATTTACCTTTTTATCCATACTGTTTCATTAGAAACACCGACGCAGCTCACACTAGCTTACCGCTAGTTATCGTCTCATTTATCCACTGTCGGTTATGTATTTTTTCTTCTTCATATTTTCTTTGCATGAAGTTGCACTAAACAATGGCCACCTTTGGGACAAGATTTTGTGGCCATTATAGAGAGGTGGCCATTGTCAAGAGGTTTTGGTTACAGTATATGTATGAACTCATTGGTGACTGGGCAGTAGTGTAGCGAGGGGGGGACACGGCGGGCATGTGCCCCCCCCCCCCCCCCCAAAAAAACAACTTTTTTTTGAAATTAATTGTCCGGCAAAGTGTAATTAATGTTTGAATATATAAAAATGTTTGGTTTCTGTTTTTGGTTTGCTTTTTTATACTGGGTGCCTGGGTGCCTGGGTGCCCCCACACTTTCAAGGTCCTCACTACGCCCCTGTGACTGGGACAAAATTTCCTGGCCATTGAGTAGAGGTTGGCTGTTAGTGATGAAGTTTGACTGTACACTCTTCATTATTTTAAACCTGGGTCACATTGGTAAGAGGTGAGCGATCAAACCACTATGCCACCATGCTCCCCATATATCATGGTTATCCCCATGTACATTACATTCACATCAACTCATTTGTGTGTAGATTCAGTCTTTCAATGGCCGTCATGACACCAATGCCTTACATGACACAGAGGAAGATGTAACTGTGAATGAACAAGGATGGTCGGACAAGGAAACTCATCTGATACCGCCATGTGTCGGTATGGTTAAGGTAACAAATTGATGAAGTAACAACCATTATAAAATAACTGTTATAAAATAGTTCAGATATAATGCATGCTCTGATTGGCTGATAGCTGTGTTTACATAGCCTCATGTAAACACGGCTATCAGCCAATCAGAGCTCGCGTCATATCTGTATTTCAATATTTTATAAAACAAATAGAAAACGTTATGCCACATTTACATAACCTGATATAAGCACTCAGGAAAGTTTGGGAGAAGTCTTGAGCTCTGTGTAAACCTAGTCTGCGGCTCGGCCTTACACAACAGCTCTCGACTTCTCCCAAACTTCCCTCGTGTTTATATCAGGCTATGTAAACACGGCAAGCGTTTTCTATTGGTTAATTATAAATCTTGGTTTCTGATTGGTTGATGGTTTGTGCATTATGAGAGCATACAGCATGCCTGTACATTTGTATTTTATAAAAGAAATTAAAATCTTGTTTGCTGTACTGTGTGAAGCTATAAAGCACTTGGGGATTAGCAGAACACTTGAGAAGTAATAATGAACTGAATGTTCAAATAATGAATTCATTAATGGATTCTAAGGGGTACACTTGAGCTGTTTTGACTGTAAGGGAGAATTGGAAATCTCATAAACTAATTGTTCATTAATTGATTTTCATTAGGCTTGTCGATCGTGCCTCAAAAAGGTCTCTGATGCTATCAAAACCAATGGAAAGACATCCTCACTTGAGCAAATAAGAGAAATGGATGAGATTGCTATCATTGTAACTACTGTTAGTCCAAAGTAAGTTATCAGGGTATTAGTAAAGCTGTTATAAAGCAGTCCTTTCCTCTCCTTTTTTCCCCTCTCTTTTCTTGTCTTTTCTTGCCTTGCCCTGCCTTGCCCTGCCCTGCCCTGCCCTGCCCTGCCCTGCCCTGCCCTGCCCTGCCCTAGACTCTCCTGCCCTGCCCTGCCCTGCCCTGCCCTAGACTCTCCTGCCCCGCCCTGCCCTGCCCTGCCCTAGACTCTCCTGCCCCGCCCTGCCCTAGACTCTCCTGCCCCGCCCTGCCCTGCCCTGCCCTAGACTCTCCTGCCCCGCCCTGCCCTGCCCTAGACTCTCCTGCCCCGCCCTAGACTCTCCTGCCCCGCCCTGCCCTGCCCTGCCCTAGACTCTCCTGCCCCGCCCTGCCCTGCCCTGTCCTAGACTCTCCTGTCCTAGACTCTCCTGCCCTAGACTCTCCTTCCCTGCCCTGCCCTCTCTGGCCTTGACTTGCCTTACCTTGCCCCTTGCTAATAGTGACTACATAGATCAAGGTATTTGACCCTTGCTAATGGGCAATGTGTTTTTTCTTTATGTAGAGTTGATGATCTGATTAGTGGCTTGTATGCCCCGTTGAACCACAACAATGTCAGCGAAAATGTAAGTACACCCCAGCATCTCCCATACTGGGTCTGTGAGCCTGGATATTCCCAGACCAGGAACCCATTACTAGGAGCATTCATCTCTCATACTGGGTCTGTGAGCCAGCATATTCTCCTTCCCCCTCTCCATGGGAAAGAAAATTTGGAAGCCTGAGCATGTTTGAACACATAATTAATGTTTATTTTACCAATAGATTAATCTACTGGCTGATATTTTAGTCAACCTGCTTGAAAAATCAAGGTGAGTTCCTATTTTTCACACTTTTTTTTCCATTGTCTGTCAATATTTTCCCCTATCCTTCCTTCCTATATTGTTCTTATATTTCCGTTTCTATTTCGACTAGTTTTCTTCTTTCTCTGTTATCCATTCATGTTCTACTTTCCGCTTCATCTTCCTTTAACAAACTTGTTTTTATTTTTACGGCTTTTGAAAGCATGCTCTTTCTAAATTTCTTTTCAGAGAATCTAAATTTACACTAGAAGCTGATAATTCCTGGTTAGACTTTCTGAAGAAAGCTGTCGAACACAACAAGACGAAGTTTGCAACAGTTATGGCTGAGGATTTCAAGTCGTAACTCAAAATAGAAAATGTGGTTAAATCCTTAAAAACGACTAGAATCTCTTTTAAAAACCCAGTGTAAATATTCTAAACTCCAGAAGCTTCTGCCTTGAATTTTCAAGGTTAGGAAAGAAAGATGCTAGGAGATAAAGAACTGAAAGTTCGAAAGAAGGCGAAGAAAAAAGCTGCTGTATTTTAACACAAAGTAAATAGAAATCGAAAATGATAACTTGATAATAAAATTAGTAAATGTGTGAGTATCTTTACAGCAGATTTGCAAAATTAGTTTTTTTAATTAAAAAATCTCTCTCAAAATCTCTCTCAAAATCTCTCTCAAAATCTCTCTCAAAATCTCTCTCAAAATCTCTCTCAAAACTACGTGTTAAAAACCATAGAATACACAGCCACAACGCTACTTTAGGATTAAAATTTTATTGAACAAATAAATACAAAACATTCTTAAGCCTTACAATTGTTCAATTAATTAATATATTAATTTAAAAAAGCTTTCCTAAAATTGTGGCGTCTGTTCAGGAAGCTCCCAGAAAGTTCTTCCGCGCGCGATTTTCATCCATGATTATCCTTTTTTAAATGTTCAATAAGCCAGAGTCCTTATTGTTTATTTGCCTTCCTCTCACCTGTCGAGTTGATAGAAAACAAGACAAATAATATATCAAAATTAGTTTTCTTTTTGACTTTGAATGGTACAATGTATAAGGACTGGGAAAGGGCCATATTTTTTTTACATCCTTTGGAAAAAGGTGTCTATTTTCTTGCCATAGTTTTCGCATCTGTTATGAACATTTAATTCCAAACTTATCAAACTATGATATGGAACTAAAACTATTAAATTCATTTTCAAAAACCCTGGAATAACTACTTAAAGTTAAAACAAAGTTGAAGGCTTTTTTTAATGATATTTTCCTAGTTTTTTCTCATAATGTTTGGGAAGAATCGTTGTTGTATCCCATTCAATCTTACCTGAATAGTTTCATCTTGGAATGGTCTTTCGTCGTTCAATACTTCATCTTCATTTAGAATTATTTCTCTTTGTTTCTGATTATAAAAATCCAGGGGGTTATATGAATTGGCAAAATAAACTCCAGGAATAAAATGTAATAAAATTAATTCCTTAATTTAATAAATTATAAAACCATTTCAACATAAAACAATTGAATTCCTATATTTTTTATCAAATAGTTTTGCCTTATTTTGCACAACACAAAACTTCAAAATAGTAATACAAAAGTTCACCCTAAATGCCTCAAAAAACAATCTTTCTTTAAAGAATTTTTCTTTTAACTTTAAAACAATTTCAGATAAGTTTTTTTCGAGTTTTACCATACCAGTGTTCGTCCGCAAATTCGTCTTTTTGCAATTTTTCCATTGCTTCGACAGATTCCACCAGCTAATCCATAGTTTTCTTTAACCAGGAAAAATAACGCAGTTACCAACAACAGGAGAACAACTCTTTGATTTACCATCACGATGACAATTTAAGCTTCAGAAAATAGAGTAAATTTTGTAGGCTTTAGCTACGACTTTCATATTTAACTTTTCACTCCAAGAGTATTTATAGGAGTCTTAGCTAAGACACCTGTACTCGGAGAGGAAGCCGGAAGTCGGTGTAGTTCTTCCTAAAAGCGTTCTCAATATTCAAGAAGAAGTTTAACTATTATCATAGCTTGTTTTTTAATTAATAATTTGAAGGAAGGATGCGAGTTGTGGCGCCTACTAACTGGTGTCAGTGTTTTGTGGTAATAGTTAAAAGTGGAAAGAGCTTTTCATCAGATATTCAAAGACCAACGAGAAAGAAAGGAAAAAGGACTTATTTTCACGGGGAGTTGGTTGAAAAACAAGGCGTATTGGGGTATTTTTTTTTACCAAACTTCGCTGTTTTTGGATAGAGGAATAAATATCCTCCCTCATACTTAAGATACTTCTTAAACAGTTACTAGTTTTCGTGGCGAAAATCAAAGCAAAAGTTGACCAAGTATTTTTGTGAATAAAGATCACAACCAAACTGAGTAACCGTAAAAGAGCCAGTGATTTTGCTTTAGGAACTCTGTACGGTAATTTGATAACTCAATCAGAGGAAATATAGGTTAAGTGTCCGTTAAATAAACACGAGAATTAATCATTTTACTTAATATGATGTAACTTTAGAAGCACTTAGGACTGTTTGCTAGACGGGGAATTTTTGGTGGAAAGGACAAGAATGACAGCTGAATAACTCACTCGGGAAAATAGTTTTCGTAAATTTAAATTCCTTTTTATAAATGGAGATATTTAAGGGGGAAGAAGAAAAAGAAGAAGAAGAAGAAGAAGAAGAAGAAGAAAAAGAAGAAGAAGAAAAAGAAGAAGAAGAAGACTGAAGGAGAAGGAGAAGGACAAAAAAGCCAGACCATCTGTTTCATGCAAAACGTTCACAATTTTTTAAAAATCTCTTTAAAACTTATAAACATTTCTTTCAGCTTTCATTATTTTTCGATATTATATAGTTTAAGTCCTAAAGCTCTAAAATAAAATAAATTAAATAGCCATGGGTAAAAGAATATCTAGCTAGTGTTCACAAAAAGTGTGGAAAAAAACACTGAAATGGCTTCCCGGGAAGCTTTGATACAACACTACAATGGCACGTCATATCTTAGCATTTGCTTTAAACAAACTTCTTATTTCAACTAAAAGCTCTCTAGGTTTTCAAATAAGTATATGATAAAACGATAAAAGCACAAACCATGACTAAAACCAATAGATTTGACAACCAAATGGAGCTTATTGCTGTTTTGACAATTGGCTCTTATCTTAAAAATACATAAGATTTTCACGACATTTCGCAGTTTTTTACCAGATAGTTCATATAGTTTTACTAAGTTAACTACAAGTATGTTTGTTAACATAAGTTCTATAGAAGAATATTTTTAGTTCCCCAAAGTTTTGAAGTAACTTTTAACTCCTTTGCTACATTACGTGAATAAAAACCGCTAATTTTCAATTTGCACAATTAAAATAATTGGTCTTATTTCGTTTGCATTAACTCTCATTAAAACCACTCTCAGAACTGCCTTTTCCTTTACCAATATTTATTCTCAATTTCTAAAACAATAGCCCGTGTTTTTCTTAGACAAGCTATTTCCTGAAGCAAACTTGCCAAAACGCTTCTCACTCGCTCTTGTATGAGGGCAAAAGACTGACTTTAATTTCCTATGTCTCGAACTGTCCACCTTCGCCAAGCAAAGTAACTGCTTTGTTTTTTCCCCTACTTAATGTTTTTTATAACCCAAGTATCTATAAAACCAGAATAGTTGACAATGCTCTAAGCAGTATTTTCACTAAGATACTTGAATCGAATCAAAGATGGTCGCTTCAAAAACTTTCGTCGCTGTTGCTGTTCTTGTTGCAATTTTAGCGTCTTTGGTTGTTCCAAATCATGGATATGGAGGAGGCATATGTAGAAAAGCAAGACGTAATTTTGACAAAGTGTCAACTTCAGGAGAGAAACGCGCCTTTAATGTGCTGCGAAAGAAATGGTTCGTTTATGTGTGTGACCCTCCTTCTGGAAAAAGATCTATCGAAGAGGTAATATTGTGAATCTTCCCTCAATCAATTTGGCGTTGTATGTGAGTAGAGTTGCTTGTTGGTTCTCTCCTGTGCTTCAAGGATTTTTATCCAGGTTCTCTGTTTTTCCTCCCTCTGAAAAACAATTGTTTTTACTCCTAAAACTATTCGTAACGAAAGAATTATATGATTCAAAATATCAAGTGAGTGCGCAAGCATTTTTCAAATAATTTATTTTTTCTTTAAAAGAAACTAAAAATCGTAAAAAAGTTTGCAAATGTGATAACGTTGTTGTTGCTGCTGCTGTCGTTTTCCCATCGTGGTTAAGATGGGACAAGCTGCCTATCTATTAACTTGCTTTCTTTGTTCTCCTGTTTTGTTTTGTTTTTAGGTCAGAGAATATCAAGCACGTCTGTAGACAACGCAAGAATGAAGAGATCGAAGTCTGGTGCCAACTTTGATTATGTCAACAGGAATATTCCAAAAAAACACTATAATTAAGAATAATGTATGATAGAATAAGATTAGTTACAAGTGTATAAGTGTAAGAATACGTTATAATAAAAAAAACTTGCTCATAGAATGCAAATTTTGTGTAAACACTTCAGAAAGATTCCTGAACACTGAAATGGCTTTTTCCTTCGATTTTAATTATTAATGGATGCAGCCATTCTCAAGGAAGTCACTTTATGGAAAACAAAGATTGAATAAGAACGAAACACCGCGTAAATCATATAAAAATATGCACAGGACGTTTTCTTCCCAAATACAATTTTGTTACCATGCGCGTTCGTATGTCCTGGGCGTTTCGCCGACAAAAATACAAAAAAAGTTTTTACCGAAGCCAAAATCACTGAAACATTAAGCCGAATACAAACGTTGAACTTCACAAGAGCCGAATCTAATGACATCAAAGAAGGCAGCCTTATTATCCATTGTTTTCAATGCGTTCGGCTCGTGTGAAGTTCGACGTTGGACTTTTAGCCTTGGAGAGCACTGAAATGGCTTTTTCTGGTTTTTTTAAACTGTTAAACAGAAGCATCCGCAAAAGCTAAGACATTTTGATGTATCATTGCATTTGTTTTCTTTTTTGTGTGTGTTTTTTCACCATGTATATTCGTAAAGGCGCGAACACACTGGACACGCAGTGCAATATTGCGCGAAATATTACAGGCAATGTTACTGAAGTAGGATTGTTTTCTAACATTGCGTGCAACGAATTGCGTCGTTTAACATGGCTCGTAACATCCATTGCCTGCAATATTGCGCGCAATGTTGCACCATTTGTCCGTAGCTTAAGAAATTCACCAGAACTGCTAAAGCATTAATAGGAATATTGTTTCAGGGTTTGATCTGTGAGTTAGCCATGCCCTGACTTAGATCAGCCCAGAGGTTGTTTAAGGGTTTGATCTGTGAGTTAGCCATGCCCTGACTTAGATCAGCACAGAGGTTGTTTCAGGGTTCAATCTGTGAGTTAGCCATGCCCTGACTTAGATCAGCCCAGAGGTTGTTTCAGGGTTTGATCTGTGAGTTAGCCATGCCCTGACTTAGATCAGCCCAGAGGTTGTTTCAGGGTTGGATCTGTGAGTTGGATCTGTGTGCTTTCAACATGCATATTCCTAAAGGCGCAAACACACTGGATACGCAGTGCAATATTGCACATAATATTGCAGGCAATGTTACTGAAGTAGGATTGTTTTCTAACATTGCGTGCAACGAATTGCGTCGTGTGACATGGCTCATGACATCCATTGCCTGCAATATTGCGCGCAATGTTGCACCGTTTGTCCGTAGCTTAAAAAATTCACAAGAACTGCTAAAGCATTAATAGGAATATTGTTTCAGGGTTTGATCTGTGAGTTAGCCATGCCCTGACTTAGATCAACCCAGAGGCTGTTTCAGGGTTCAATCTGTGAGTTAGCCATGCCCTGACTTAGATCAGCCCCGAGGTTGTTTCAGGCTTCTATCTGTGAGTTAGCAATGCCTTGTCTTAGATCAGCCCAGAGGTTGTTTCAGGGTTTGAGCTGTGAGTTAGCCATGCCCTGACTTAGATCAGCCCAGAGGTTGTTTCAGGGTTGGATCTGTGAGTTAGGCATGCCCTGACTTAGATCAGCCCAGAGGTTGTTTCAGGGTTTGATCTGTGAGTTAGCCATGCCCTGACTTAGATCAGCCCAGAGGTTGTTTCAGGGTTGGATCTGTGAGTTAGCCATGCCCTGACTTAGATCAGCCCAGAGGTTGTTTCAGGGTTGGATCTGTGAGTTAGCCATGCCCTGACTTAGATCAGCCCAGAGGTTGTTTCAGGGTTGGCTACGTTTCTATTCCTGCAACTGAGATTATCAACAACTACTTTCAAACTTTCATGTTATATGCATGCCCCCAACCAAGCGATGGTTAAAAAGTACATCAAAGCGATTAAACAGATATCCATCATTGCCAAAGTTTCGGACTTTTATTCCAGTTCTTCATCAGGCTCTTATCCAACCAACCAAGCGCGCAACAGTTGCATTGCTTGTATGAGTTTTCATGCTTTCAATGGCTTGCAACCTTGCTGATTTTTCAAATGTTATACTTTTCAACTGAGTAATTACAATCGTCCTTTTACTCCGACGAAGGACTAGCGTCCGAAACGTCAGTAAGTGATCTTTCTTATTTTTTTACGGTGTACAATTTAACTTTTTTTATCACAACTGTCTCATTAGAAACACCGACGCAGCCCACACTAGCTTACCGCTAGTTATCATCTCTGAGTAATTACAAGCGACGCCATCGGAGTATGAAGGACATTTGGTAAAACAAAGCCGACGTTTGCCGCGCAGAGGCGGGAAGCCGTCAAAAAAGCGGTAATAGTTGCTTGGCGACGGCGTCACCGACAGCATCACCAAACAACAAACAAGAAAAGTTTGCCAAACTGGATACAAATTTCTTCATATCTTCGATAAGACATCACAAAATTGTCTTAAGAAACACAAAAGACAAAATTTGCTATACAACAAATGATCTTGCAATGTTTGATCCTAAGAAGAATTTTGATAGAGAGGTATAAAAAACGCCTAAAGTTTTTCAACAAACACACTTCGTCGGTTTGTGTGTCACGAGTCACTTTATCCTAAGTTTCCTCAGCCGTCCGCAATAAGCATATAAATTATCCATAGCTCCTTGGGATTGTTATCACTTTCTGATTGAGAAGGATACTAGAGCTTACAAGGTCATCATGTCTAACGCTGCAGAGAATAAAACACCTTCGTACGTCGAGATGGTAAAAGCAACCATTTCTGCCTTGAAGGAACGCAATGGATCTTCCCGCCAAGCCATCAAGAAGTACATCATGGCCAACTACAAGGTTGGAGATAACTGTGGTACTCATCTGAAGATGGCGCTGAAGAGAATGAGCGAGAAGGGAACCCTTGTTCACACCAAGGGTGCTGGTGCTTCTGGATCGTTCAAACTGAACAAGGCCGTTAAAGAAGAGAAACCAAAGAAGAAACCAGCTGCCAAGAAGCCCGCAGCTAAAAAGGTTGCTAAGAAACCCGACGCAAAGAAAGCCAAGAAGACCAACTCACCGGCCAAGAAGGCAACGAAGTCTCCCAAGAAGGAAGAGAAGTCTCCCAAGAAGACAGAAAAGAAACCAGCTGCTGAGAAACCAAAGAAAGCAGCCAAGAAGCCTGCTGCTAAAGCCAAACCAGCTAAGAAGCCAACAGCTAAAAATCCCGCCAAAAAGGCAGCAAAGAAACCCGCGGCAAAGAAGGCAGCAAAGTCTCCTAAGAAGTAAAGGGTTGAGCACGCTTTCATCAAACAAACGGCTCTTTTAGGAGCCATCACATGAAATAAAGCAAGACCTATATGCTTTGCTTACTCTAACATTTATGAAAAGAATACATGCAAGAAGTAGATCAAACAAACATGTCTCTTATAGAAATGGGAGTAAGTAGCAAGTAAATCATTCCCACGCTCTTTACATGGACTTCACACATTCCTCTGTAATACGCGTCATATCCCAATACATGAAAGTACTATCTGCGCATGCGTATGCGTGCCTTTCAGCACGCTTTCCAAGAATTTACAAGAGCTTTAGTGAGAAAGTAAATGCTTGTTTTCTCCAAGTATACAAAAAATTTCGCGGGTATACTTTTGTGAGACCAAGATACTGTATTAATAAAGACAATATGAAAAAACTAGCCTTAAGTTTCAAGAACTGACTTTAAGTTTTGGCATTTCATAAAGACTATTCTTTAGGCAAGTGTGAGAGTCAGATTTGCATATTTATACAATAGCACGAAGCCAACAGCTAAAAATCCCGCCAAAAAGGCAGCAAAGAAACCCGCGGCAAAGAAGGCAGCAAAGTCTCCTAAGAAGTAAAGGGTTGAACACGCTGTTCATCAAACAAACGGCTCTTTTAGGAGCCATCACATGAAATAAAGCAAGATCTATATGCTTTGCTTGCTCTAACATTTATGAAAAGAATACATGTAAGAAGTAGATCAAACAAACATGTCTCTTATAGAAATGGGAGTAAGTAGCAAGTAAATCATTCCCACGCTCTTTACAGGGACTTCACACATTCCTCTGTAATACGCTCCATATCCCAATACATGAAACAAGAGAAAAACAATTTCTGGTAAACGATCTGTGTGGATGGGGGTACCCGATTGTCAGTTTACTACTACAGTCTGGTTCACACTAGCGACGCAAGCATAAGCATAACGACATACGCAAGCGCAGATACTGTCTTTCATGGTTAGTTAACCCCTTTATTTTTGGAAAGAACAAAACATTCAGTCATCTATCTATCTGCGTTTGCGCATGTTTCCAAGAATTTCCAAGAGTTTTAGTGAGAAAATTAATGCTTGCTCTCTCCAAGTATACAAAACATTTCGCGGGTATACTTTTGTGAGACCAAGATACTGTATTAATAAAGACAATATGAAAGAATTAGCCTTAAGTTTCAAGAACTGACTTTAAGTTTTGGCATTTTGTAAAGACTATTCTTCAGGCAAGTTTGAGAGTCAGATTTGCATATTTATACAATAGCACGTAGACGCTTTTGACTAATTTGCATACGGACTTAGAGCATGCGCAGACATTTTTCACGCGTGGCAATGTGCATCAAAGCTCACAAAACTGTAAAAATGAAACAGGGAAAGCAGAGGAAATGAAAATTATGATTTCTCAGTTAACTACTAATTTGTAGGCCAATTGTGAATTAACTGTCTTAAAGCCACTATCCACACCTCAAAATAGTTTCAGATAACACACACGCTCTGATTGGCCTATAAATGGTAACCTTGGTGATCATGAATAGCGCGCAATGTTTTCAGCCTACCTCCAGTTCTAACAAGTTGTCTCACTTTTGCTGACCCGGGAAGAAGAAATATATTCTGTATGGAACCCTGTCACGTGACGCCAAAGCAGTAGAGGACAAATTAAACAAAATAATTTCAAGGAACTTATTTTTCGTCCTCCAAATTGAGCTGCTTTGACGTCACGTGAAAGGGGTCTATAGGCTTTTAAATAGAGAGTGCTTACACAAACCTGATGAAGTCTGTTCCAATTTGCTTCATACACCGTACATTCTTCCTCTTTCGTTTTGGTTGGTCGGGGAAGTTGAGACGTTTCATAGGAGGCAGTTGGAGGGGATGTTGATCCAAATACCACGACGTTATTACGGTGAATAAGCGATAATCTTCCTGTTACAGCTATTTTTAAAAAAGAAAAATTAAGTTTAGATTTAGCAGAAAAATTAACTCTTACCACAGGTATCCCAAGGTTTCACAATTTTATGGCTCGATAATAGTGACCTTGTTTATTTCAAATACTTCATCACAAACGCAACAGTTTTTTCTCTAAACCTACACATTTTGAAGAAGATTTATGGAAAGCAGTTATATGTTTTAACTAGAAACGTCAGTAAGTGATCTTTCTTATTTTTTACGGTGTAAAATTTACCTTTTTTATCACAACTGTTTCATTAGAAACACCGACGCAGCCCACTATAGCTTACCGCTAGTTATCATCTCTGAGTAATTACAAGCGACGCCATCGGAGCATAACTATGATCGGAGTATGAAGGACATTTGGTAAAACAAAGCCGACGTTCGCCGCGCAGAGGCGGGAAGTTGTCAAAAAAGCGGTATGGTTGCTTGGCGACGGCGTCACCGACAGCATCACCATACAACAAACAAGAAAAGTTTCCCAAAGTGGATACAAATTTCTTCATATCTTCGATAAGACATCACCAATTTGTCTCAAGAAACACAAAACACAAAATTTGCTATACCACAAAATGATCTTGCAATGTTTGATCCTAAGAAGAATTATGATAGAGGGGTATAAGAAACGCCTAAAGTTTTTCAACAAACACACTTTGTTGGTTTGTGTGTCGCGGGGCACTTTATCCTAAGTTTCCTCAGTCGTCCGCAATAAGCATATAAATTATCCATAGCTCACTGGGATTGTTATCACTTTCTGATTGAGAAAGATACTAGAGCTTACAAGGTCATCATGTCTAACGCTGCAGAGAATAAAACACCTTCGTATGTCGAGATGGTAAAAGCAGCCATATCTGCCTTGAAGGAACGCAATGGATCTTCCCGTCAAGCCATCAAGAAGTACATCATGGCCAACTACAAGGTTGGAGATAACTGTGGTACTCATCTGAAGATGGCGCTCAAGAGAATGAGCGAGAAAGGAACCCTTGTTCACACCAAGGGTGCTGGTGCTTCTGGATCCTTCAAACTGAACAAGGCCGTTAAAAAAGAGAAACCAAAGAAGAAACCAGCTGCCAAGAAGCCCGCAGCTAAAAAGGCTGCTAAGAAACCCGACGCAAAGAAAACCAAGAAGACCAAGTCACCGGCCAAGAAGGCAGCGAAGTCTCCCAAGAAGGCAGAGAAGTCTCCCAAGAAGACAGAAAAGAAACCAGCTGCTGAGAAACCAAAGAAAGCAGCCAAGAAGCCTGCTGCTAAAGCCAAACCAGCTAGGAAGCCAACAGCTAAAAATCCCGCCAAAAAGGCAGCAAAGAAACCCGCGGCAAAGAAGGCAGCAAAGTCTCCTAAGAAGTAAAGCGTTGAACACGCTTTCATCAAACAAACGGCTCTTTTAGGAGCCATCACATGAAATCAAGCAAGACCTATATGCTTTGCTTGCTCTAACATTTATGAAAAGAATACATGCAAGAAGTAGATCAAACAAACGTGTCTCTTATAGAAATGGGAGTAAGTAGCAAGTAAATCATTCCTACGCTCTTTACAGGGACTTCACACATTCCTCTGTAATACGCGTCATATCTCAATACATGAAAGTACTATCTGCGCATGCGTATGCGTGCCTTTCAGCACGCTTTCCAAGAATTTACAAAAGTTTTAGTGAGAAAGTTAATGCTTGCTTTCTCCAAGTATACAAAACATTTCGCGGGTATACTTTTGTGAGACCAAGATACTGTGTTAATAAAGACAATATGAAAGAATTATCCTTAAGTTTCAAGAACTGACTTTGAGTTTTGGCATTTTGTAAAGACTTTTCTTTAGGAAAGTGTGAAAGTCAGATTTGCATATTTATACAATAGCACGTAGACGCTTTTGACTAATTTGCATACGGACTTGGAGCATGCGTAGACGTTTTTCGTTTTGGTTGGTCGGGGAAGTTGGGACGTTGCATGAGGCAGTCGGTGGGGGTGTTGGCTCCAAATATAGTAAGGGGCGAAAAATCATGATTAACTTTGACACCTCTTTCTTAACAAAAAACCTTGTTTTGGAAAGATTTTTGGTTGTTCTCTATGAATATTTAAAAATACTTACATGTTTCGCTGAGTTCCACCAGCAAAACTGAGATCATAAACTGCTACCTTAACAAAAACTTCACCACAGGTAACCCAAACGCTTCCACCGTCAAAAAATATTTTGTAAAATATTTTTTACTACATAGAAAGTATCAAATAATTTTTAAATCTGTGCGTCAAAGTATTTTGACATCTTCCTTTTTTTTCATAGAAAACAAGCCACTTGAAGTTGGAACCCTTAAATAAGCGTTTTTTAGTCCAAACTTTAGTCAATCAAAATATTGAGTTTTTCCAAACAAAATTCAGCAGCTCAATTTGGAGGACAACACAAAAGAATTTCAATCTCCTGAGTATTGGAAAAAAATATCATTTTAAAATAATATTGCCTTGCAGTGCTTACCAAATTTTAGTTCAACAGCTGAATAATGAAACAACAATGGGATAAGTGTCTAATATTAGAAAAATATTTATGTTTAACAACTAAAATCAAGGAGAGTTAAAACGAAAACCACGAAAAACTTTTCAATAATAAAACAAAACCCATTCGAAAGCAAAGCCCTTGAATATCCTCGCATGCTTATTGGATAAAAATTTTGATTGACATTTGATAGTACACGAAATCTTGATATCATCTGATTGGATAAATGAAATTTAAAAATGCTCTTTTAACGAATGACAATGAAGAGATAAAGTACAAATTAATCCTATTGGATAATTGTCATTTGATTGACAGTTAAAATGTACCATATATGATTAGCCAATCAAACCACTAAATCAATTAGTATACTCTCTCCTTATTGGTTGAATTAGTTTGATTGACAGCTGAGTCACGTGGGAATGAAGTAGAAAAATTCTGGCGCGAAAAATTTCATTTCATAATCGAGTCGAATTACAGTAGATCAGGTATGTATCGCTCTTCTCTCTTGAAAAAATGCTTAAAATTTAATGGTTTTTACCAAAATTCTTAATAACTTGCTCGAAGAATCGAAGGTTTCTTCAAAACAAGCTTTATAATGGTCAAATTTTGCAATTTTTAGCTCAAAAACTCATGGAAATAATTTTTCAAAACTCCACGTGGGCTCAGCTGACTAAAAGTCGGCGTAAAGTGTGAAAAACTTAAATTTTTTCAACTTTAGTTCAGTTTTAAAAACAAGCAAGCAAAACTACAGACATTTTCTGCGTATTTGAAGTATTTTTGAGCAGAATTGGAGATTTTTTATCCATTTTTCTATCTTTCATTCACGAGGATTTGAAACTCGTGCAAAGCTGCCAGAAGTCAAAAGCTTCATTATTCATGTTCTTTTGTACAATTTTCTACTTTATTCTATACTTTATTGCTCTTCCTATCGCATTATTTAAACAATAATAATTCTTTTACTGGTTTTTGGATATTTTTTTACTCAAAAAAGTTTCAATTTTCTTTTCGCGCGCTTTCCAAGATTCGAGATTTGAACTTCGATACTCGGAACAAAATTTTACTTTCCTGGTTTAGTTAGCGAGAAAATCAACCACTTTAACTCATAATTCTTAATTTCTATTCAACTTTTCCTGTTTTTTTGCTAAATTTTTATGATAAAGTCGAAGTTTATATTTTCGCGCGCTTTTTGAGTAGCAAGATTTTATTCTTAAAAGTTCATGCTAAATATGACTTCTAATCACAACTTCTACTTAATATGAAGAAAATTAATCTCAATTTTTTAAGTTAATTTGTCTTCTTTACAATCATTTTTGTAGATTTTAATGGATTTAGTTCAAGATATTATTTTCGCGCGCTTTTCATTTTTATTTTGGAAAAATCGGCCGACGACAAAATTCAAATAAATCAAACCGTTCTTTATCAATTATGATTTAATTTGTTTTACAATAAGTTTGAAAGATCTTTTTATATCCTATATTGACATTTTCTCTACTTTTTCAGATCATTATTGGAAGTGGTTATATAAAGTACCCAGAAGCAAGAAGAAGACTACCGTGTATTGTAAGACTGAGAATTGATGGAGGAAGATCATGAACAAGTTTAAATTTTGTATTACATGACATTTTCAAGCATTCTGTTTGGCTGACTCGATCTTGTTCTTGATCTTCTTGACGTTGCATTGCAGTTAGATGGATAGAGACTGGGAAAAGCAGTTCCTGAATCAAAAGGGAACTTGTTCAATCACTGAACTCACTAGGTTAGGTCTTTGACTTGCAAACATCGCAAAACATCTCGTTATCATTGACTTCAGTTTTGGCTCACGAGGATGTTGCAAGTCAAAATGTACTGCAATGCTTTTTTTGTCGATCTAGAACGTCTTTAAGCTAGCTTTAAGAGGGGTCCAGATGTAAGTCTGGACCCAGGGATTATTTTCTTGACAAGAAGCTACCACTATCTTAAAACTAGGTGGGGTATGGCGGATTATTAGTTTTTTGACTGGTCATCGGGACCAGGGTCAATTGGCCAATAGGTAGGTTAGTTTTTCAAACACTTCGCTTAGTCACCAAGTTGGCAACGCTGGACGTCGATGAAGACACAGGATCTACACATTAAGGTGTGAACTTTAGATAACTGGAGTTCAGGCTTACTTGAGCAACGCTGGCCGGTGAACATATCACTCACTCCCCTCATACAGCGCCTAAGGCTAAATGTCTTCTATTTTAAGGTTATTAGACTGGCCAGTTGCGTTCTCGTAAGACTAAGTACAGTCAGGATGACCCAGATCAATGTCCTCGTCCCTTCCCTCGGTTGATGGATGAAATCCTGACTTACTGCTCCAGTGTAGGTTGCTTTTACAGTCGTGGCTCAAGAATCTACCAAGAACAGCCAAACTCGGCTGCCTCTGGAAGGGAAGACGAGTCTGCGATAGATTTCTGTTTTATCATGCACCGGGCATGCCAGTGGTAGCTTCTTTAAGATCAGATAGATTTTTTCACAAAACTAGGAATATTTATGATTGATGTTTATGCATGTTTTTTTTTCTTTTTCTTTTCTTTTTCTTTTCTGTTTCTTCCACAGCTTGTTATGTTAATTCATTATAGATTGATATTTTTATTGGTTGGATTTTCAGGAATTCATAGATACTTCAGATACTTTCTCTCATCATAGTTTTCGGTGTTTCTAGAGTTTTTGTAACTTTCATACTCTTCTCACTTCGTGTATTCGATAGCATGTGATAGGTCGACTTTTAAAATCAAACGTTTCTTAACTATTTCGTTTATTTTATTATTTCGATCTCATATTTACTTCAGCTTCATCAGTTCGAGTACGTACGTTCGAGATTCGTGAAAGAACACTTCTTTCTGATATTTCATTCATCTTTTTTACGTTTGGTAGATCTAAGTACTTCTAGACATTTTTCTCTCATCATAAACGATCATATCATCATTTTAGTTGACTGTAGACCGATACACATAGAGTGGTATTTCTTTCTCGTCAGTTGACGATCTTGATAGCATAATTAAATAAACATTAATATATTATAAATAGTATTAGATTCGAGGGTTTGGGTCTTGGATATTTCAGCTCTCTCTGAAGTAACCAGTACTTCCTTGAGAATCCTGGAATATCCTCCCTTTTCATGCACACACACGCACGCACGACAATATTTTCTACGATGGTTGGGGCCTCGGATATTCCTTCTTTCACTGAAGTATTTCTACTTCATTGAAGGTTCAGAAATATCCATCCCTTATTTATTAGCTAAAATATTAAGATACAAAAGTATAAACTGTATTTATACTTTTGTATTTTAATCTGATCTAATTTAATCTCTCTTCTAAACACGCTGTGTTTAGAAAGACAGAACAGTTTGTTTCAAACAGAGCTGTGATTCAACAGTATAAAACTATCTATTTATGCTTTTGGTTTTTAACTTGTGTTTGAAAAAAGTAACATTTTCAAAGTATCGAGTATTAACATCCATTTCTTTTTTCTCTCGTTTCAGGTGTAAAAATAGAAGAATCTCACCATTACTTTTATTTAAAACCCTTGACTCTCACTAGACATGTCAAAAAACATTTGTTATTTATCATACTAAATGTTTTTTGACATGTTCTAAAACTTATTCTACCCTGATACTAATACTTATTTCTTTTTTCTTTTCTTTCAGATAATGTTGCTTTGCTCGTATTATTTCCTGTTCATACTTTAAAATATATCCTGCATGCATTCATATATTAATATATCTTTCTTTTTCTTCTTTCAGGTCACGCATTCCACATTAATATGCAATAATTTATTTTAGTATATAAATATAAATAAATAAATTGCCTTACGCACTTTCAGTTTCGGTTATGTACACCTTTGACCCTCCAAGGTCGTGCGCCTGCATAAGGTGGAGGACTACGTTTCCAGGGAGATTTTTCGGCCATTTTCCAATTTCTGGTTTTTCGTAGCTGGCAGCGCACAACAAATCACATTGATTTTCATGGGATAAAGTTTTTCAAAGGAATATAATTGGCTGTTTTTACGAACTCCATTTCGTTTGTTTTCTTTGGCACACATAACTGATTTATTGGATAAATAAAAACTGACTTATTCGTAACTATTGCCTTGTGTGTTTTCTCTTTGGTTTTCAACTATGCCTACTACATCAGTTTTGGGTTTTCAACACAAGCGTCACTTTTGGGTTTTCAACGTGGAATTCGAAGATGCTTTTCAAGTCCCAAGATGGCTTCGTTTTTTGGTTCTCAACAAACGCGTCAACCTTTAGTTTTGGGTTTTCAACAAACGCATCACCTTTTTGAGGTTTTCAACAATTTCGAAGATGCCCTGCAAGTCCCAAGATGGCTTCGTTTTTTACTTTTGGTTTTTCAACAAACGCGTCACTTTTTGGTCTTCAACGAGTTCGAAGATGCTTTACAAGTTGCAAGATGCTGTTGTTTTTCAACCATTCCTGAAGATGCTAGTTTTCAACTTGAACTGAAAATCATATTTTCTATGTGTGCCAAGGATTTTGAAATTCTGTAAGCTTGTGAAAAATATTATTTTTGTGTTTCAATTGAATTGTGTTTTGGTCTTCTCTCTAAACCCCACCCCAAACTCAGTAGTGTAACAGCGCATGCTCGGCTTACAAGCCAAGAGGACTGGGTGCGATTCCCAGCTGAGTTGGTGGAAAGTAGGAGACGTTCGAAAAACTACATTTTAAAATATTACTTTACTTTCCAAAATACAAATTATTTTATTTCATCAGTTACGTGCTTGAGTTTGTATTTGTATTAGAATTTTACTTGATTGGACGCATTCACCTTTACACAATAGCCAATGTGCATGAGCTCGAAATTCTAGCACAAAGCATGTTGGGAAAGTGAGTCCCTACGCTTTTTTGGCTCCTCTAAAAATTCATCTGACAATTTTTCCTCCAACATTTCTTATGGAAATAAAAGGATTTCAGCAGACGAAAATAACAGAGCAACTTTTTTCTGATAGTTCCTTTGATTTCCCCTGCTTTGTGAGCTTTGATTCACATTGCCTATTGCACTTCCAAAGATCATGAAAATCTAGATAAATAGTTGAACATACGATGCATGAGCCATGAATTAAGTATGAAGATGTTCTCCACATTGGACTAAAGACCCATTCTACTTATAAAATTCAAATTAGTAGGAATTTCAAAGTTATCTTGGAAGCGGAGCTAACAGCAAAATACAAAAGAAAGAGTGTATTATACTTTTATTTTCTGGTCTATATTCCGTACCATTCCAAAAAGGCCCTTGTCTGATATTTAAAGGGGCAATTGGATGAAAACGCCCCATATTTTGAAAGTCCGAATAGTTCAAGTATTTAAGAATAATATGACTCAATCATGATTATGAAAACCAGATTGGCAAAAATTTTAGCCTGGGAGCCACTCGCAGTTGAGAAATTTTGGTTTAAAAACTAAAAGAACAATAGGCTTGAGTAAATGACATAATTTACTCACAATTTAGATGCTGAAAAAAATATATAATTTTTATCTGCAAATTTTGACTGTGAAGAAAATATGTTGCTTGGCTACTATTGGGGCCATATAGATAAGTTTAACCAAGTTTCAAGGCATTTCCAATTTTCATTGACTAACCCCCTCCCCTCCCCTACATACGCCCATCTAATTCTAGTGCTTAGTCCCCGCATATTTGTCCGCGCATGACGTCACGTAAGTAAATCAGGACCAAAGCTTTGTAGTACATACAATTAGTTACACAAATGAAGCTAGAGTTTTGCCTTTTTAACCTCGTATTCCTCATAATATCGGCCTATTTTATCACTATATGTGATGCTAAACCTCCAGTCGTTATAGGTGAGTTATCTTTGTTTGAAAAACAGTGATTTTTTGTTTGTTGTTGGTGGTGCATTTTCCACGTGTTATGTAAGCTGTTTTGTGTTCTCTTGGGGATAAGTTACATGGTTTTTCGACTGTTTTGCTATGTTTTCTTACATTTACCTGTGAAAATCGTCTTAGAATAACCAGCTTAAAGTATTATATGTGTCTTTAAAGCATAAAATATACGTAACGGTGTAAAAGGCGAAAGCGAAAGTCATTACCAAATCACATGCTTGAATTGACTTCTAAGTTTACATTTTCACCTTTTATTTACACGCTTTTATTGTTAAAGTTTTTGGAGTTTTTCTAATAGAATTTGGTGTACTTGTGTATACAAATTGTTGGTAATGCTTTTCGCCAGCTATTGTATTTTGCTATTGCTCATTTATTTAAGTTCTAACTTATAAGCTTAAAAACACAAGATAATCCTACCATCCTCTCATCAGGCCAGGGTCAATCCTACATTCTCAAACATGCTATTTTTTATATTTTTGACTTTCATGTTAACAGTGTTTAAGCTAAGTTAGTGTGATAAACTGTAGATGTAATAGGTGTACGTACGTAGATGGTCAAGACAATGTTTACGTGGAACAGGGAATTCAAAGAAAAAATATTAAAAATAATTCTGTTATTTTCGTCTCTTGAAATACTTTCATTTTTATAAGCCAGTTCAAAGTTTAAGAATCGTTTTCAGTGTGCATGCAATTTTATCCCGAATTTCTCACCTTCTTTTGTTTAAACCTTCTTCTTCTTCTTCTTCTCGCATGCGCACTGAAAACGATTCTTACACTTTGAACTGGCTTATACAAAGTTTTGAAGGGCAGGGTATCTTTCAAGATGGTGCAGGAAACTGTGTAAGGGACTGTTAAAGGTTGATTGATTCTTGTTTACTTGTTAATTTCTTGTTTATTTCTGCCTAGTACCTGGTGATGGAGGGAGCCGACTCCAAGCTCGTCTTAACAAGAAGACAGCTCCACACATTTGGTGTGAAAAGCACAGCAAAGGTTTTTTCGGAATATGGTTAAGTGTCGAGGAACTGTTGCCTGAAGTTATTGACTGCTGGAGTGACAACATGAGGTGACAAAAAATACTTATATATTTTACAATCATCACTCCTCTTATGGGGCTCTTCTGTGAGGTTCAATCCACTCAGACCCCTGACGTCTACATTACAGGCGAACCGACTACATTATGGGCTAAACATCTTGGCCGAATCAGTCACAGAGCAAAACACCCAGTTACCACACGGACCACTACTTTGAATATCCTATGCATACAACTCTCAACTCAAATGTTGATTTTTTTACGGAGGGAGGAAAACCAGAGAACCTGGAGAAAAACTCTTGTGGCAAGGGAGAGAACAACACATCAAACAAACTCAACTCACATGTTGATTTTTACGGAGGGAGGAAAACCAGAGAACCTGGAAAAAAACCCTTGTGGCAAGGGAGAGAACAACACATCAGACAAACTCAACTCACATGTTGCTTTTTATGGTGGGAGGAAAACCAGAGAACCTGGAGAAAAACCCTTGTGGCAAGGGAGAGAACAACACATCAAATAAACTCTCATATATTATCCAGTTGAGCTGGGGCTCGAACCCGCTGGTAAACCACTAAGTCAACCATCATTTAACATACCTCATTAGCTTATAGGCATAGTGTTTTTAAATATTTCCCTTCAGAAAACAATATTATTTGATTATTTTTTTAAATCCGGTATCCTAAACATTGTGTATTCTCTCTCCGCAACCCAATGTCCTGAAGTCATCTGTGTGCATTTGTGTGGGATAACGGAATGCTAAACAAAAAACATTGCAAAACAAGTGGAAAAGTATGTGATAAGAAGTTAAATTTTACACTGTAAAAAATAAGAGAGATCACTTACTGACGTTTCGGATGCTAGTCCTTTGTCGGAGTAAAAGAGAGAATAATAATAATACTCTTATTCTCTCTTTTACACCGACGAAGGACTAGCATCCAAAATGTCAGTAAGTGATCTCTCTTATTTTTTACGGTGTAAAATTTAACTTTTTATCACAACTGTTTCATTAGAAACACTGACGCAGCCCACACTAGCATACTGCTAGTTATCATCTCAAGTGGAAAAGTAAATGGTGGGAAAAGTTATTTAACATCCTAAAGTTATTTGGGATAGGATAAAACTGTCTCCTTAGTTTTAAAAACGGTCTCAGGCCTAATGACCGTGATCCATATATTCAAGGCCTTGGGTACATTTTTCCCTATCCAGACCTCCTTGCTGGAAAATAACCTGTATCCCATCTGGGGCTCAGAATTTTTTCTGAGTCCATTCAGTATGGTACGATCACATATACATTTCATATTCCATCACCATACGCAAACCAACATTATCAACCTGCATATTAGACAATTATTGGATGAGGTTGAGCATGATATCGTAAATTATCAAGACCAAGGCCATGTTATCTGCTGAAGCCGCAGGCTGAGCCGGATTACAGCCAAAACCGTTGTATCGCGCGGACTGATTTCAAATTCTTCACTCGGATTGGGTTTTTCCTAGCCGTCAATCATTATGCAAATTAGAGGTTGAACAAACTTGCTCGATTGCTTGCACAGATTCCGTCATTAAAGAGTGTTTCAAATTCAAACTTTTCTAGATAATCTAAGACGAATCGACGATATTTCTAGAAAAAATATCTTCGTAAGATCGAGCCCATGAATATTCTTAGGAAATAAGCATTATATTCCTGCATGAGGCTGAAAAACCTTGATGAAAACTCCAACATTGAAACATCAAGAACATGTGTCTCTTGACCATACATAGAACTTGTGCTAAACGGTGGAAATCAGATTGTAAATATAATAATTGAAATAACTCCACAATAATGATATTTAACCTTCTGTTATATTACTAATCTTCTCAAAGCCCTAGAATCTCCATAAATAGACGTCCATTGTGAACTCGTTACTCGGTTTGAAATGCAAAACAACAGCCCTGCGATCGTAATCTGTAAATAAATTTATTGCTCTTACAGCTGTTATATGGAAACCAGCTGAGGCTCGGTATTACTAGCTATACGAACCAGTTTCTGAATTGCAAAAATCTATCTTTCAAAAGAAATTTTGGAACATTTTAAGCAAAATATTCTACCTTGTCTACTAGTGCACAGCTCGAGATTCTCACGGGAGACCATTACTAGTACAGCATTCCATTATCATGGCAATAGCTTGAATACTTGACAGGAAAAAAGGCTGAAAAACAATTCTCCCCCTCGCTTTAAAGCTTAGAACACTATCGATTATTTTTAAATGATCGAAGAAGTTTGAATTTGAAGCACTTTGTAATGGCGGAATCTGTGCAAGCAATCGAGCAAGTTTGTTCAACCTCTAATTTGCATAATGATTGACGGCTAGGAAAAACCCAATCCGAGTGAAGAATTTTAAATCAATCCGCGCGATACAACGGTTTTGGCTGTAAACAGCCGAGATCTTGATATTTATGATATCATGTGAAAACTGAATTCAATAATTATTTTATTATACATTTTGTAAACTAAGAATAAAGATTTAATTCTGCTTTCAGAAAAAATAGGAAACATATTCCATTTCCATAATTGTGACCTTTGAACTCGACATGATAAATGTATTATCTTTAGGTTTTACCTACAGATAATACATTTATCATGTCGAGTTCTCACAATATAAGGGATTGGCTGAGGGCTCTTGGCCAATCAGAAGCGAGATATTGAGTAAAATGTATCATAAATTTTATTATCAGGCTGGTGTACAATACGACGAGTAAACAACTAACAAACCCTGAAGGTGTTGAGATACGAGTGCCATATTTTGGAACCACGGAAGGCATAGAATATTTGGACTCATCTATTGATCATCCCGGGGAGTACTTTGCAGCATTTGTAGACGCCCTAGTTAAAATTGGATATGTTAGGGGGAAAACGTTACGCGCAGCACCATATGATTTCAGGCATGCTCCAAGTAAGTACATAGAAATTCTCACGTTAATCAGGCTCTTAACATATAATACTTTTGTTTATTATATGAAATAGAGTGTGATATTGAGTGACATCAAAATGATAAAATTGATATCCCCACTCCCACCAGTGGCCAGTGGGGATACGATTTATATCAACACTGGTGGTGTCAAATTTTGACCAAAGTCAAATTCTCCATTATTTTTCATTGATGATTTCATATAATAAACAGAACATTACATGGCCGCTTGGAGATACAAATTTTATCTTCTCATGCTGATATTATCTCTCACTCATTCGCTGCGCTCACTTGTGAGAGATGATATCAACACTCGAAGATAAAATTCGTATCACTGTGCGACCATGTAATATCCTCTATTTATTACACATTTAGAGTCTATAAAACAATTTGAAGTTACTGTGAAAGGATAGTGATAGAGCAGATTTTGTATCAGTGTGAAAAGTCATGGCATGGTTACGGCATGGCACGTACACTGTACCGAATGTCAAATGTTTTGATACATGGCACTGACATGGTCCCGGCAAGGTACCGATTTTGTATCAGTGTGAAAAGTCACGGCACAGCTACTGCATGGCACGGACACTGTACCGAATGTCAAATGTTTTGATACAAGGCACTGACATGGTCCCAGCAAGGCATGGGTGGTGCTGTAAGTTTTTCATAGTCATACGAAAAATGCTCTATCAATCACTTCACTGAATGCATTTTTTTGTTCATGGCTGATGTTGATCCTAAATACATGACAAATATATTATTGCAAATAGTTGTTGTAATTCATCTAATCTCCATATCTTAGTGAAATTAAATGCGTTTGGTGTGAATAATAGAATAAAGAATTAAGAGAAAAATATCATATGCCCTTGGCAGGACTCAAACCCACAGTTTCGGTATACTAGTCCGACATGTTAACCACTACACTACAAGGACCAACCACGCTGGTTATGCAGCCAGGCAATGTTGTATATATGGCAACTGTGGGGGTCCAGGGCGATAGTAATCTCATGGGTAAGCTGAACCCCATAAATATTTACGCACAATTTATTGAGGATAATACTAGTGAAATAAAATGCATTTGGTGTGAATAATCTCCATATAATACACGCATCAAGAGTTCCACGCTACTGCTCTAAGCGCATGCTCAGGGGATTAAAAAGTGGGACCAAATTTGTAAAATATGCTATATTTTAGTTGTATCTTTCTTGTCAAGCACAATTTTCACTAGATATTCAAGATCGCATACCGTTAAGCGAATTCTGAATCAAATATACCGAAAAATTCCATATTTTAGAAATTTGGTCCCACTTTTTAATCCCCTGAGCATGCGCTTAGAGCAGTAGCGTGGAACTCTTGATGCATGTATTGATCAACATACTGAGTATTATCTGTTTTTCACTATATTATTTTTTTCATTATCCTCCCAGATATGAACAAGGATTATTTAAATAACCTTCAAAAGCTAATTGAGGAGACTGCCACGCAAAACAACGGCGATCGCGTAGTTCTGATCTCACACAGTCTCGGATGCCCATACTCCAAGTACTTCCTGGACCATATTGACCAGACATGGAAGGACAAATACCTTCATTCCTGGATCACTATCGCTGGTGCTTGGGGTGGTGCTGCGAAGCTTTTCCGTGTTATTTCATCTGGAACATATCTTGGTGTTCCTAAATATGTGTTAGAACCAATAAAACTAAGAGCTTCAACACAGACATTTGGATCATCAGCATTTCTTCTACCAAGTGAGAAGTTTTGGAAAGCCAAAGAGGTATATATATTTATTATATATCCTAGTCAAACTCGTTTTCTTATTGGTCGAGAGTACATCACGTGGAGGGAAATAAATCTCAATAACTCCCGCGCTGGTAATAAATGCATGTGATCAAAGCGTGAGAGGGGAATAAATCCATGTGATCAGGTCAAAGTCCATCGAAAGTTCGTGTTTTGTAAATAAAAAATGTTCAAAATGGAGAGAAAATTTTTCTTCCTTTTGACTAGAGTATATAATAAGACACTTAATGACTGATCCCTCGGGAAATCAGTTAGTTTCGTTTCCCTCGAATCTCAATGTTTCCCTCGGCTGGAGCCTCAATATCATATATGATAATTCATTATATTTTTGTCACCAGCCTATAGTTCATACCCCAACAAAGAACTACTCTATTTCAAACCTGGACCAGTTTTACAAGGACCTGCAGTTTGAAGTTGGCCAAGACATAAGGAACCTCGTTGCACCAGTTTGGTCCGACCACCCACCAAACATTACTCTACATTGTCTTTATGGAACCAAAGTGCCTACCCCAGAAAAATTCTATTTTGGGCCTGGTGAGTTCCCTGATACCTTCCCTAAAACTATTATGGGTGATGGTGATGGGACGGTCAACAGACAAAGCCTGGAAGGATGCATGCAGTACAAAAGGACTCAGTTCCAGAATGTTACAGTGCAGGATTTTCCTGCGGCAGAGCATATGAAAATAATTGGGGATAAGCGGTTGATTGATTATGTGGTAAAGTTATTGGAGAGTATTAAATGAAATTTTTAACAGTGAGATTTTTATAATTTTAGTTATATAATTATATAATTATAATTTTTATAACTCTAAGCAAAATTTAATCCCAACATAATTTTATATACTTAAGACATATTTTGTTCAATGTATGGTTGATAAATGAGAAATGATAGCTGATGGCAGCTTAAATGGACTACTTTGATGATATTGCAGCAATCTTGGTAGGGGGCAAATGTGTGGTTCTAGATAATATCATGAAAATTGGACATCCCAGAGGGGTGGGGTGGGGGAGATCCTTTTTCAAATATTCTCCATGGTGGGTATGGATATTTTCAGGAACCACACAAATTATATACAAAGCTTTGCAGTAATGGTGTCTGGTATATTTCTGTTGCCAACAGCATAGTAAACAGCAGTCGTAGTGTAATGGTGTGATATGATGCATTTATTCTTCAACGTATTTCTTTGCTCATATCTTTTGCAAGACTTTTTGTTAATGTTCGGCAATTAAAAAAAAAAATCAAATTACTGCGATTCTCAATTGTTTTTTTCTGCTGTCAATCAAGACTAATCAGTCCGTACCTTTTATATTTTTGACTGATGGCTGTGAAAAACCAAATCAAAGTAAGATAAAGGCAGCTGGCTTTGGGGCTTTGGGTTTTCTGGAATTTTCTGGAAATTATCCATTATTTGCATATATTATATATACAGCATTCCATATAACTATTCACCACTTTCACATTCCCATGATAATTTGAGTTTTTGGGGGGCAACAATGAGAAAAAATTGTTAATACTACCATGAAGGTTAATAAGAATTGAAGAAAAAACATCTAAAAACACTTATGCATCTATGATAGATTCTATCAGAATTCACAAAAACCAGAAAGAAAAAAATTTGAACAGGTTTACGAGTAAAAGTCATGACATTTCTTGGTAAGTCCATACATTGTCTGTAACACCAAACGTTTCATTCTCCCGTGCGTGTGGAATTAACTCTGATTAAACTGATACTGGATTTTTCAATGATAATAGCAAATATACTCAGCATCTGCATGAAAAGTTTTGAATTTTCAAAAATTTTAGCTATTGTTGCCCCCCAAAGCTCAAAGCATTATGGGAATGTGAAAGTGGTGAATGGAATCATATTATTTTATTAATATGAAAGAAATATAAATGAAATATTTTAAGCTTTTGAAATGAAATGAGCCTAAGTTTTAGTTTTTATGCAAGCTAGTTAACTAGTCAGCTTATTATTGTGTAATAAAAGTTCTATAATTTTATACATATTCGGCAAATTAGGGGCCATTCATAATTTAGGGAGGGGTCTACCGAACAAAGGGGGGTCATATATTCTTATCTATCCATTATTATGATGTCCAACAACAACAACAACAACAACAATAATAATGTCCTACGATACTGGGGGCACAAATAATTATCTGGTTTTTAAGGGGGGGCTACCAAAAAGTTGATGTTATGAAATTAGACCCCCCCCCCACCCAGCCTATGAATTACCCCCCCCCCCCCTACACCCAACCTATGAATTATGAATGTTCTCTTATATAATTGTGCAGGTAACAAAATAAAATTGATTAATTAATTTTTTATAAAATGGTAATTTTGTTATTCTATGAATAAATAAGTATTTTGAAATGATTGAGTTTCCAGTGGTTTTTGCTTACTGGGGAAGGTGCTTGGAAATAAACCCTGTTGTCATTCTTTAAAACTTTAAAAAAATTCTACTTGGGCAAAAAGGTTCCCTACTGCAGAGACCATGCGTCCATCCTTCGAGTGTTGTTCACTTTGTTCACCAGTACATTTATGTTAAAGGGTGGAGTGACGCGTGAAAAACGCCTGCGCATGCTCTAAGTCCATATGCAAATTAGTCAAAAGCTATTGTTAGTAAAAATATTCAAATTTGACTTTCACACTTGCCTGAAGAATAGTCTTCACAAAATGCCAAAACTTAAGATCAGTTCTTGAAACTTAAGGCTAATTCTTTCATATTGTCTTTATTAACACATTATCCCGGGGGGGGTACTCCCCTATATTTGCTATACGGGTATGTGCCGCCCGATAGGGTATGGTTTTTTGGCTTTCAGGTCTGGGGTAGGGTATCATTTTTTACAATTTGTCTGGGGAAGGGTAAGGTTTTTGTCTGGGATAGGGTATCTTTTTGACATTTTTTCCGGGATAGGGTTATGTTTTAGTTGTTTTAGCCTGGTAGGCTAGGTTTTCTGCCGGCACAAAAAATAACGATTTAAATTCAATTAAACAATTGCCAAATAGTTATTGAAATCTATTGAATAATCGTTTTTTGCATTTCAAAAAAATGTAGGTTTAGTCTGGGGTAGGGTATATGAAATCAAAATTCTAGGTCTGGGATAGGGTCAGGGTTTTGAGGACCTGGCGGTACACCCCCACCCAAGTTGGGGTGGTAGTACCCCCCCCCCCCCCCCCCCCCGGGCACATTATCTTGGTCTCACAAAAGTATACCCAAGAAATTTTTTGTATGCTTGGAGAAAACAAGCATTTATTTTCTCACTAAAACTCTATAAGTTCTTGGAAAGAATGCGCAAACGCTTTTCTCTAGTGTCGGGTGGAGTGGCATTGTGTGCACTCGAAATGGATTTTTTTTACTCTGGGTTACCTGTTTCAGCCTGATATTGATAACAATTGAAGGATTGCTTGTGTCTGGGACTTAGAATCTAAGGTTTATGAGAATTTTATCTAAATGGGTTGAAATGGAAAATATTTATGAGGAAAACAACATATCTCTCTTCGGGGTACCCCACAGGAAACTCTTGGGCCCTTTAGCGCGCGGCATGATGGGAAGCTGTTTTTAGATACGACACACTAAATACGAACCCCATGAAGTATTGACCTGCAAATGGCTGCGCGAGTCCAGAACAAGTCAGAAATTTGACAGCAAAAAACGACCAAAAGAACCTCTAAAACTCAATGAATACTTCGATATATTCTAGATACAATTCAAAATATCACATAGACTCCATATTTTTGGAAGTGTGTGGGAATTTGTGTTAAAGACGAGGCCGATAATTGTCGTTTTTCGAGCTCGTTTGACGTCGTTTTTTTGCATCTCTCTGTGTCTGTAAGTCCTCTTTATCAACTTCACTCATTGGAAATATGAGATGAATAATGTCTTGGAGTGCATTTGAAGAGTTAAAGGTAAGAATAAGTAGCATATTTGCCTCTAAATTTAAGCACTTTTGTAATTGACTCCCTGGTTCACTGTACTTCTGCACGATAAGGCTCGAAGTTCACATTTTTTCAAGTTTTTTCCCCCGAATTCCGTCATATATCTATTCTTTGTGCTTCATTCTCCCGAGTATTAATTCTAACAAGCTTTCTGACTTTTCTAATGCTAACAAAATCTATTTATTGTAGGATATATTTTACGAATTATCAGTATTTTGGGCTTCCTGTGGTTTTGTGAAAATGTTTTAAAGTTTCATAAAGTCAGAGATTTTAGAACAAAAAAATAATCTAGCAGAACTGTCAAAAATCATTTTCAAGCAACAAAACACCAGCCTGTAAATGTATCTTTATTGTGATATAGCAACCATCACAGTGGCATGGCAGCATGCTCTGCTAACGCACTGTCTCTCTGCTGTGTAGTCCACGCCTGAGGTCACACGACCGATTCTCATTTGAGCCACATATGAGGGAGTTTGTTTGATGTGTTGTTCTCTCTCTTGCCATGTGCTGTTTTCTGCAGCTTCTTCGGTTTTCCTCCTTTCGTAAAAAATCAACATGTGAGTTGAGAGTTGTGTGTTATAAGTAATGAATGTAGTGCGTGTGAATTAATTTTCTTGTTCACTAGATGGAAGTTACTATAAATAAATGAATGAATGAATGAATGAATGAATGAATGAATGAATGGATGAATGAATGAATGAATGAATGAATGAATCAATGAATCAATGAATCAATGAATCAATGAATCAATGAATCAATGAATCAATGAATGAATGAATGAATGAATGAATCAATGAATCAATGAATCAATGAATCAATGAATCAATGAATCAATGAATCAATGAATCAATGAATCAATGAATCAATGAATCAATGAATCAATGAATCAATGAATCAATGAATCAATGAATCAATGAATCAATGAATCAATGAATCAATGAATCAATGAATCAATGAATCAATGAATCAATGAATCAATGAATCAATGAATCAATGAATCAATGAATCAATGAATCAATGAATCAATGAATCAATGAATCAATGAATCAATGAATCAATGAATCAATGAATGAATATAAAACACAGAAGCGCACATACTGTATACATGCGCCTCAAGGTTCCCATGTCCTGATAACCCTATAGAGGCATCAAGAGTTCCACGCTGCTGCTCAATGCGCATGCTCAGGGGATTAAAAAGTGGGATAATATTTTGTATAATATGCAATTTTTAGGTATATTTGATTCAGAATTTGGTTAACGGTACGCGATCTTGAATATTTAATGAAAATTGTGCTTGACAAGAAAGATACAACTAAAATATAGCATATTTTACAAATTTTATCCCACTTTTTAATCCCCTGAGCATGCGCTTAGAGCAGTAGCACGGAATTCTTGATGCGTGTATAAAACAAGTGAGTCAATCAAATTATACATTTATTTTTGTTTTCAATTGAAAGAGTTTTGCATCTTCAATTTATGGTTCTAAGAAGAAGCGGAAGAAAGGTGAGAGGCTTTATTATTTAGCTATCATGACAAACTGCCTACACAATACAAGCACCCCAATCAGTCAGGCTCTTCTCCTGATGTAAATCTTGGCCAGGATCCTAACCAAGATCCTGTGTATTATCCTGACCAAGATCCTGCAGGATCCTAGCCAAGATTTGCACCAGGGTTCCCTTCCTTTGTGGGGAGCACGGGTGATGTTTGCTGCTAATATGTCACCAGCTCTCACCAATGTAACCCAGGTTTGAGTCCCACTGGGCTCAGTATTGTGACAAATCCAAGAGGTGTACACAGGGTTCCCATGACCCCCTCTTTCTAGCTTGAAATTAGTTGGCTAGTATAGCAAAAGGTGCATCTTCTAAATTTTGTGTCGTATGTGAGTAATGAACTTTGCTTGATGTTCTCTCCTGTGCTTTGAGGGTTTTTCTCCAGGTTTTCTGGTTTTCCTCCTTTCTTTAAAAATAAAATAATAAATTCCCATAAATTCCAATTCAATCTTTGGGCTTTGAAAGGTTCAATACTTCCAATAGCTCACTTTTGATATTTTGGTTGAGTGATCACAAAGCAATTCCAAGCACAGGGGCTGTAAGGGGTTTTCATGTAAAATCGTGAATGTGATTTTTTAATTTTGGTGATCTGTGATGAGTATGTTATAAACGTTGTGAATTGTGAATTTTCTTGAATTCGAACGTTTGATAATTTCCATGAGCCATGATTGTCCTTTGTTATTTTTTTTGAACCATGCTGAAACTGCCCTTACCCCCTGAAGGCAAGGCTCCAGGGAAATAAAAGAATATATTAGAAATACTTCATTGTGTCCCTGGAGCCTCATCTTGAATTGCTTTGTGCATCATCACTCAATTTGAATGTCGAAAGTGGGCTATTGTATTCATTGTCTTTTATTCTTTCAAGACTGGAATACCCCAACGACAAAGAGACAAAGGACTTCTGGACAGGTACAATACAAGACAGAGTAATTTTTATTATATTTATCACCATGATTTTCAACATACACTTGCAAAAATGTTGTCATAGAAAAATAAACTTTATAAAAATAAAAAATAACAAAATAACAAATAGGAATTAATTAAAAATGGCAAATTTAATAGATTTTTCTTAAGATTCAAGACAAACACAAAAGCAGTTGTTTTCATTTTATTTAATTGATTTACTCATAGCCATTAATGAAAATATTTTCTTCCATTACAAAGGCAATGTTACATACTGAAACTTATTTCTGGAACTGGTGTCGATTCCTGTTGTGAGGCAAACGTTTCAAAAGAGGTGTTACACGTTAATACTAGACTGTCTTCTAAACTACGTGTAGGAAACAGGAAGTTTCTTGTTCTCGACTAGAAAGCTGCTCTACATGAAACTCCGTCTCATGGACTTTATCAAAAGCGTTAACAGGTTAAATTAAGTTTAAGGTTAATTAATACCTATTTGTTATTTTGTTATTTTTATCTTTTTTAAAGTTTATTTTCCTATGACAACATTTTTGCAATCAAGTGTAAATAGTTTATAGTTTTTTGTGTACAACAAGTTTTAGGTATGGCTAGGTGGCCAGAAATGGCTGCTTCTAGGGGGAATAGAAAATACACTCTTCTCAATATCCTGAAATTTTAAAAATATTAAAGGTTACTTAATATTAGGTACAAATACCAAAGTTTTTTTTTTGTTAAGCTGTCAAATGTAGAGGAAGGCAGTATTGGAGGATTTTCTTCAGAGGAAGAAAGTGATGAAATTTCCAGGTCAGTTAGGAAGAATCATTTTTATTTATCTTATGATTTCTCATTCATTGATTCATTGACTCATTGACTTATTGACTTATTGACTTATTGATTAATTGATTCATTCATTGATTCATTCACTCATTCATTGATTCATTGATTGATTGATTGATTAATTGATTTATTGATTGATTGATTCATTGATTGATTCATTCATTCAGTCATCCATTCAATCATCCATCTATTCATTTATTCATTCATTCATTTATATTTTAAAGTATATTCTGTTTGACTGTTTTTTGTTTATTTTCAGATCATTGTTAACTAAAGACTTCAAGAAGGTAAAGATAAATATTATTATTTGGCTTTTAACAGTGAGGGAAATGATGGGTAAATGAACAAATAAATGAATTACTGAATGAATGAACAAATGAACGGGTTGATGAATGAATGGGTAAATGAATGGGTTGATGAATGAATGGGTAAATGAATGGGTTGATGAATGAATGGGTAAATGAATGAATGAATGAATGAACAAATGAATGGGTTGATGAATGAATGGGTAAATGAATGGGTTGATGAATGAATGGGTAAATGAATGAATAAATGAATGAACAAATGAATGGGTTGATGAATGAATGGGTTGATGAATGAATGGGTAAATGAATGGGTTGATGAATGAATGGGTAAATGAATGAATGAATGAATGAACAAATGAATGGGTTGATGAATGAATGGATGGATGAATGAATGAACAAACGAATGAATGAACAAATGAATGGGTTGATGAATGAATGGGTAAATGAATGAATGAACAAACGAATGAATGAACAAATGAATGGGTTGATGAATGAATGGGTAAATGAATGAATGAACAAATGAATGAATGAACAAATGAATGGGTTGATGAACAAATGAATGAATGAACAAATGAATGGGTTGATGAATGAATGAATGAATGAACAAATGAATGGGTTGATGAATGAATGGATGGATGAATGAATGAACAAATGAATGAATGAACAAATGAATGGGTTGATGAATGAATGGGTTGATGAATGAATGGGTAAATGAATGGGTTGATGAATGAATGGGTAAATGAATGAATGAATGAATGAACAAATGAATGGGTTGATGAATGAATGGATGGATGAATGAATGAACAAACGAATGAATGAACAAATGAATGGGTTGATGAATGAATGGGTAAATGAATGAATGAACAAACGAATGAATGAACAAATGAATGGGTTGATGAATGAATGGGTAAATGAATGAATGAACAAATGAATGAATGAACAAATGAATGGGTTGATGAACAAATGAATGAATGAACAAATGAATGGGTTGATGAATGAATGAATGAATGAACAAATGAATGGGTTGATGAATGAATGGATGGATGAATGAATGAACAAATGAATGAATGAACAAATGAATGAATGAATGAACAAATGAATGAACAAATGAATGAGTGAATGAACGAATTAATGGGTTGATGAATGGATGGATGGATGAATAAATGGATGAATGAACAAATGAATGAATGAATGAATGAACAAATGAATGGGTTGTTGGATGGATGGATAGAGATATGAATGGATGACTGGATGGATGACTGAATGAACAAATTGTACATCAAATCTGTTTTCATATCATATTTCAAATCAACTTATGACTCAATTTTCACAGCATGACCAAACACACACAGAACCGAAGAAGAAAAAGATTGCCTCTGACAAAAGTGATAGAGGGACAAAGCTGGAAAACTTGATAGATGATACTGACGATACTGAAGATACTCCAAATGATGACAAAAATGATAGAATCCCCAGCACATCTGGACAAACACATCATGAGGAATTAGGAGAAATACTAGACGCAATGGTAGGTAATATTGATCATCTATAGACAGGGCTTGAAATAACGATCCATAAGTCACCGGTCATGATGACCAGCCAAATTAGTTTTAGCTTGGTCATACCTTGTTTCTGGGTCAACATTACTGGGAAAAATGACCGGCAAGGCAAAGATTTGACCAGAGAAGTTCCAAGAAACCATTTCACAGTTCTCACCGATCAACCTCAGCCTCAATAGCATGTAATTCATTCTTTAGAATTTGAAAAAGCCCATGGAATTTTTAAGTGTTTCAATTGTTTGATAATGTGTACATTCCTTAAACAAACCAGTGAACTATTGAAATGATTTAAGGAGGCTAGAAAGGGTTTTTGAACTTGCATATAGACTAACAAAAATGACCCTGAAAAACTTTATATGGCTAATATATGACCGTAAGTTGACCCAGAACACGAAAGACCATGAAGTAAAGGTTGGAATGAAATGAAAAATATGATGTAATACGTCGCTATGACAATGATAGAACACTTCAAATGTGTGCAAAGTTTTTCATTTAAAAATTCATAACTCAAAAACCGAATGGTGAAAGTTGTTTAAGATTGGCATGTGTGAAGTTCATGATCCAATCTTTGAATGGACCGAAAAAGAAAAAATTCTGTATTGAGGAATTCTCAGAAATCAATGAAGTTTATGTTAGGATGTTCCCCATTACAGATTTTTTTTCTTTTTTCTTAGCACTTACAAACCATTAAATAAAAGCCACATGCAAAGTTTAAAAATAGTTTACCGTCCAGTTTTTAAGTTATTTTAGTTTAGATATGAGGTTTTTTGGGACAAAATTGTCCTATTCCCATTCAAGGAAAACTATTTCGAGCCTCCTTAACACATACTAAAACATGTCTACACTTTGATTTCTAGATCAAAGATTTTAATTCTTCAGACGAAGAAGAGCAAGTGCAGGTACTGCAAACTAACATCTTTTCTTGCTTCTTTTGTTCCTTTATTTCATTTGTCTGTTTGTTCGTTCCTTCTTTCATTTCTTCCTTCCTTCCTTCCATTCTTTCTTTCTTTCATTCTTTCTTATTTTCTTTTCTTTCTTTGTTTCTTTCTTTGTTTCTTTCTTTTTTTTCTTTGTTTCTTTCTTTTTTCTTTTTTCTTTTGTTCCTTCCTTCCTTTCTTCCTTCCTACCTTCATTAGCTAGGATTCCTTGAGTTTTTGACAAACATCAAGTTAACTTGACTTTCATTTATTATTTTTTAGGAAACTGAATCCCTAGATATAGAAGTTACACCAACTCCAACTCCAACCCTTACACCGACACGTCCAGTCATTCGTGACAGAACACCCAAAACTGGTAGTGAATGGCTGAAACAAGTACATCACTATTCGTCAAGCACAAACCAAGACACTCCATCTTCTCCTGATGTTAAGGTTGATTCTGCAAAGAAGAAACAGAAATTCAAAAGGTTTGAGTGTAATAAGTTTCCTATTTTCCCATTTAAAAATTTTTCCATTTAAAAATTTTCCCATTTAAAAATTTTTCCATTTAAAAATTTTCCCATTTAAAAATTTTCCCATTTAAAATTTTTCCATTTTGTACATACCTTTTCATCCTTTTGCTTTCCTGGTTTCTGACTTTTCTTTCTCCCTTTCATTTCTCCACTTTCTATTTCCCATTTTCCTGTCTTCATTGCACAATAATCTTTTTATCTTGTATCTGTAATTTCAGATCTGGGCTCGCAGAGCAGCTACAGAAACTCATTAACAGAGAAAAATCAGAAAAATCCTTTTGGGCACATAAACAGACAATCAAGAATGAAAAAAATGGTACTCTATCACTTGTATACATTTGTTAACTTCCTTATCTAGATGTTTTGGACATCCTTTTTCTCACCCTGAAACAAGCACTGGGCTGATCTAACATGTCTAAGTCAGGACATGGCTAACTCACAGATTGAACCCTGAAACAACCTCTGGGCTGATCTAAGTCAGGGCATGGCTAACTCACAGATAGAACACTGAAACAACTTCTGGGCTGATCTAAGTCAGGGTATGGCTAACTCACAGATTGAACACTGAAACAACTTCTGGGCTGATCTAAGTCAGGGTATGGCTAACTCACAGATAGAACCCTGAAACAACCTCTGGGCTGATCTAAGTCAGGGCATGGCTAACTCACATATTGAACCCTGAAACAACCTCTGGGCTGATCTAAGACAGGGCATGGCTAACCATACATAAACATCAGCCTCTATCTAGGGAGATTCGGCAATGACTCCCATTATCATAATATAAAATAAAGAATGATTGATTTCTTTCCTTATTTATTAACTCATTCGTTTGTTTGTGTATGTGTGTGCTTAATTATTTATTTATTTACTGGCCATTATAATTTCAGCTGCATCTGACCAAGATTCTTTCTCAACCCTTGATGTCCAAGTACTATCATTACAGAGCCAATACTCCCTACACATGACCAGATGCTGTGTCTTATCCAATAAACAAGAGTCTACGGCACCTAATCTACTTGACATAGTATTTGATACTCAGACAATGAAACAGTTGATGTTACGAGTGGGCTCTGCTGTTAGGATACATCCACCCTGGTGAGTTGAGGCAATAAAATAGTCCTAATAGAACGTTCTAGAATTCGGGGTTCCGACTCCCCTTAGTTACTGTTGCTATGGCCCACAAGCTCAACAAACTAGCTAGAATATCTAAGAATTTAAAACTCTGATCGTTGAAAATTGATTATAAATTGTTTTAATCATTCACTGTCCTGAATATATGAGTAAATTGCTTCGCCAACTTTACAACAGATGCAGATACAACATAAACGCGATGGCCATCTTTTTAGACATATGTTTCTATATTGAAATGATGTTCTCAGATCTTTATACCTTGTTGTCCAGGCAAAAGCTCCATGTTCCATCATCACCCTTCCCTGTCCTGATATGTACGTATTACTGTGAGGTACTACCTACTCCATCTGGACCACCTCCTGTTGATGTGACCTCTCTGCCAGGTATGATGTATCATTATTATCATCATTATTATCATCATCATTATCATCATCATCACCAACACCATTATCAACATCAATAGATCACCATCATCATCACCATTATCACCATCATCATCACCACCATCATGACCATCATCATCATCATCACCATCACCATCACCATCACCACCATCATCACCAACATCATCATCATCATCATCATCACCACCATCATGACCATCATGACCATCACCATCACCACCATCATCACCAACATCATCATCATCATCATCATCATCATCATCATCATCATCATCATCATCATCATCATCATCATCATCATCATCATCATCACCAACATCATCACCAACATCATCACCATCCTCACTAACATCATCATCATCATCACTATAATCATCATCATCATCATCATTATCATGAATGTCCTTCAAAACATAAAGAAAGCATCACATATTTTTCTTGACATATTCATGTTTTTGTTTAGTTTTAAGCTGGCCCAGTAGTAAACTTGATCAAGGAGCTACTCACTTGGTTCCTTCACCAAAAAAGGTAACTATTAAAACAACTTGTAAATTTCAATCGAATTCGGTGAAAGAAGATTTTAATTAATCGATGGAACTGTTGTAAATTTCCTTGCTTGCTTTCTTGCTTTCTTGCTTTCTTTCTTGCTTGCTTGCTTGCTTGCTTGCTTGCTTGCTTGCTTGCTTGCTTGCTTGCTTTCTTGCTTCCTTGCTTGCTTGCTTGCTTCCTTCGTTTCTTGCTTCCTTCGTTTCTTGCTTTTGCTTCCTTGCTTCCTTGCTTCCTTGCTTTCTTCGTTTCTTGCTTTTGCTTCCTTGCTTCCTTGCTTCCTTGCTTTCTTCGTTTCTTGCTTTTGCTTCCTTGCTTCCTTGCTTCCTTGCTTCCTTGCTTCCTTGCTTCCTTGCTTCCTTGCTTCCTTGCTTCCTTGCTTCCTTGCTTCCTTGCTTCCTTGCTTCCTTGCTTCCTTGCTTCCTTGCTTCCTTTCTTCCTTTCTTGCTTGCCTCCTCTTCTTTTCTTGTTTCTTTCCTAACTATTTTAGTACTTTCTATAAGCGTTTTTATCTAATACATCCATTATTTCCCCATTAAGTCGTTTCAGCCAACAAAACTCCTGTTTGGCGAGTCTCATTCAACTAAACACGATGTCCCAACTACTACAGAATCCATGGCAACCAATGAAGCATACCAAACCAAAAATACCAAAAAGTTACTCTCAATAGCAAAAGCAATAGAAGCCCAAGGGGGATGTAGTGGGGGAAGTGTTTCTTTTGAGGCTGTAGTACAAAGAGTTTATAGAAGGAGAGTTAAGATTGCAAGGGAGAAGGCTTTCGACAGGTAAGATGGTGGTTCCTATGGCAACCAAAAATATTTTTCTAATAATCAACATCATCAGGTATTGTTTTGGGAGGTGGAACCGGTGCCCTGATGGAGGGACAGAGGGAGTGAGAGAGAGGAAAAAAAGGTGCAATGTTCGCATGCTGTAATAACAATTTTCATGAAAGTATGGGTGGCTATCGGTGAAAGCGCTCGCCTCTCACCAATGCGACCCGGGTTCGAGTCCTGCCATATGATTTATTTGCCTATTTGGGAAACATGTGTAGTGGTGAGAGCGCTCACATCTCACCATGAAACTTGGGTATGATCCCCAGACTCTTGTCATATGCAAGTAAGATCAATTATTGGTTCTCTTCTGTGCCTCAAGTTTTACACATACTAAAGTCGGAAATGATTTCATTTGGGTTTGGATAACATTAAACCTCAATGGCCAAAAATAATGTTCTAATGTTGTCACTTTTTAGATGAGATAAATAGTTTGAGGTGGTAATTAGGTCCTATTGCAATAATCACACCTGTACTTTGGAACAATCTCCCTGATAACATAAAACATGCCGACTCTGTTGCCAGTGTTTATATGTTTATTTGGGAAACATGGATGGTGTAGTGGTGAGAGCATTCACCTCTCACCATGAAACTTGGGTATGATCCCCAGACTCTGTGTCATATGTGAGTAGAGTTGTTTGTTGGTTCTCTCCTGTGCTTCGAGCGTTTTTCTCTGGCTTCTCTGGTTTTTTTACTTTTAAATTCCAATCAAATTTCGATGGATGAAGAGCCACTCTATTGTAATGCCACTGCTAAATGCTGTTCATTATTCAGCTGATTACGTCTCAAGGATGAAGTGATGTTAAAGTGCTTGCTGGTTAGTTTGAATGAAAACCATGTTTACCTGTTTGGTTTTTGTTTTCCAGTCCTGGTGATGTTTTCTTGTCGAAGACGTTAGTAACGAGAGCAAGAAGTGCTGAAGACAAAGAGGAAGCCAGGTAATGATGAAGATAATTGTGCTGCTGCTGATGAATGTGATGTTGATGATAATGGTGGTGATGTTGATGCTGATGATGACGATGATGATGATGATGGTCATGACGATGCAGGTGATAATGATGATGCATATGCGGACGATGATGATGATGATGGTCATGACGATGCAGGTGATAATGATGATGCAGATGATGACGATGATGATGATGATGGTCATGACGATGCAGGTGATAATGATGATGATGATGATGATGGTCATGACGATGCAGGTGATAATGATGATGCATATGCTGACGATGATGATGATGATGGTCATGACGATGCAGGTGATAATGATGATGCAGATGATGACGATGATGATGATGATGGTCATGTCGATGCAGGTGATAATGATGATGATGATAATGATGCAGATGATGATGATACTGTTAGACAATGCTGTTTTTGTTGATGGTGACTGATGATAATGATGTCGAGAATGAGGACTTTTAGGGACGGCGACGTCAACCAGAAGTGTAAATAATTTCCCACTAGGGTTCGGTTCATTGGGGATCTTATTTTAAATATTATGAGTAAAGTCAACTCATCCACAGGGAAGACAGACTTTGAAGGCGCAAAACCCCAAGGTGAAGTTAATGACACTTCCGGTTGACGTCGCCTTCATAGATTTTGCAAAGAAAATTATTTTTCCAAGTACATTGTAAAGGAACATTAATCATGATTTCTGACTTTCTGATCCAGGTGGGTGATGTTAGTACAGGACTCGAGTAAAAACATCTGTGAAATACAAATCCCAGAGGAATACGCTGTCCGACAAGATTGGTAGGTATTCTCATTCTTTGTTACTTTAAAAACTTGATTTAAGTCTGTATCTTCATCCAGAGTGGTTTTCGTATGAGTAAGAAACGATACAGCAAAGTCGTAGCCGTACCGTATCTTAACTTAGCTGTAACTACGCGTCAGTTGTGATTGGATGAATTACTGGAAGACAATGAGAAGCCATTTCAATGTTACGGCATGTTGTACCGTGTACATGCTGTAAGTCAGTACCGTATGTTTCCCACTCATACGATAACCATTCTTATGGGAAGCCATTTCAATGTTACGGCATGTCGCACCGTGTACGTGCTGTAAGTCAGTACCGTATGTTTCCCACTCATGCGATAACAATTCTTATGGGAAGCCATTTCAATGTTACGGCATGTCGTACCGTGTATGTGCTGTAAGTCAGTACCGTATGTTTCCCACTCATACGATAACCATTCTTATGGGAAGCCATTTCAATGTTACATCATGTCGTACCGTGTACGTGCTGTAAGTCAGTACTGTATGTTTCCCACTCATACGATAACAATTCTTATGGGAAACCATTTCAATGTTACGGCATGTCGTACCGTGTACGTGCTATGAGTCAGTACCGTATGTTTCCCACTCATACGAAAACCATTCTTATGGGAAGCCATTTCAATGTAACGGCATGTCGTACCATGTACGTGCTGTAAGTCAGTACCGTATTTTTCCCACTCATACAATAACCATTCTTATGGGAAGCCATTTCAGTGTTACGGCATGTCGTACCGTGTACGTGCTGTAAGTCAGTACCGTATGTTTCCCACTCATACGATAACCATTCGAATGGGAAGCAATTTCAATGTTACGGCATGTCGTACCGTGTACGTGCTGTAAGTCAATACCATATTCAAGTAATGTTCTTTTTCTTAGGATTTCGTGCATCAGGGAAGGCGTTGGCAAGGTTTATGTTTTCGATGACTTGAGAATCACACAGCGCACCAACAGAACAAGGTAACTAAAATAATACATTAAATATTTTCTCCGGTATAAATGGTCGGTGTATCACAGGTGCGGGCGGACGGATCCATCAGGTAGACTTGCACAGTGACATCCGAATTTTTTACGATTGGAAATGTTAATTTTAACGTCAACTGTAGTACAGTTGCTTAAATTCATTCGAATAATTTTATTCAATGTTATCGAACCCTGAAACAATCTCTGGGCTGATCTAAGTTAGGGCATGGCTAACTCAGAGATTGAACCCTGAAACAACCTCTGGACTGATCTAAGTCAGGGCATGGCTAACTCAGAGATTGAACCCTGAAACAACCTCTGGGCTGATCTAAGTTAGGGCATGGCTAACTCCCTCCTATACCCCCAGGCTTCTTTCATTAATTTTTGTTTCATATTTCTTTTCCAGATCACCGGGTCTCTTTAACGTCGTAGATTCACTATGGAAGTCTGAGGATTGTAAACCATCGCAAGAAGATAAGAGTAGTCAGATCCTGAGCCCTGATGTACGTATTACAAATAAAACAGCCAGCACACTAACCAACGAAATCACGCTTGCTCATAAATTCCATATCCATTCTTTCAGGAGAGTATCAGTCAGCCATCCACACTAACAAGTCCACCAAACTACTGCTATGTGCTGACCGTGCAGGATTCTAGTCAAGTGACGTCATCACCTGATACTGGACATCAAGGTATATGGTATTACGTCATATCATCTACAACGATAAGTTTCTCGTGCACGACAAGTCGCGTGTTTGATACGATTTACTCTTAAGGCGCGATTACATGGAGCAATTTTCTCTGCAACGTGTCTCGCAACGGCGTTGTCGTGACACCATTTGCAAGAGAGACTACACGGTGCAACGGAGACAAAATCGTTGCCAAAAGTAGAAACGAATTCTACCTTTCACAACGATAGCTGCAACTTGTCTCGCAACATTTCTTAATTGCACTGTAGGTTCAGGGGCGGATCCAGCCAAAAATATGACGAGGGGCTTGACTGAATGTTGCGAATAACACTGCAGAACTTGGAAAGATATTTAAAAATGTGATTTCTGTTTCACTTCAAGAAACATAGCTGAAGGGGGGGGGGGGGGCTACATCCACCCTTATCCCCTCCCTGGATCCGCCCCAGAGGTTACACTCCGCAATGCTCCATGCAAATTGTGTCGCAACACCGTTGTGATGTATTGTATTTTTATAAATACATTACATCAACTGGTTACTACGTGGGCTCTCTGAGACAAGTTGCAGAGAAAATTGCTCCGAGTAATCGCGCGCGCGCCTTTACCATCCTTAGAGCTGTTTTCGTAGTACAACTCGCCGTAGTACAACACTGGAATGGCTTTATTGTCTTTTAGAGACGTGTTAAAGCTTGTTTGGCAGAAAAAAGCCCTGTGCATAGACCGAATGCCAATATGGCCGCAACTTCATTATCATCATTTTTTAAATTCATATTTTAGCTGACTGTTACATGAAAATTATAGATTATAATGACAAAGTTAGAAAGTTTGAGACAAAAATATTAAATTCTTGAGAAGTTATGAGAATTTTAGCTAATTTTAAAAACGTGAAAAACACCACAACGAGGCTAGCAAGGGAACAGATCACTGAACACATATAAATCTCTGTAATTTTGATTCCAAATAGCTTCACTTGAATTCAATTTATAGCAATGAAACTTTCCAAAAATACATATTTCTGCTTGCTCTTTCTGATGGTGTGCTTATTTTTCAAGATTAGGTTTTTTTTTCTAAAAGTCAATGGCGGCCATATTGGCATTTGGTCTATCCAGGTGTCCGGAGCACGCACGAACCGTCCAATCACAGCGCGCTTCGATGCTTAGCCAATCGGCCCTTGCTCCAAGTCTCTTCCCAATACAAAAACACGCGTTTCAAAGAATTTAGAGAAAAAAGTTGAAGTATACGTGTTGTTTGAAAAATTAAAGTAAATCTTTGCGATCCATCTCCTCAAATTCTGTGAGATATATGACTTTCAAGACTCGGGCGAGGGCCGCTTGAATTACAACAACAATCCTTTTCGCGCTTAGTTTTTCGTACAGCTGGATAGGATTATGCAAATACATTAAATTTGGCGCGTCGCACTGTAAGTTTGACTGATTCTTTGATATTATATTATCTAGATCTATCCTATCTATACACTCCGCCATCACTAACAAATATAAAAGAAATGTTCCTTCACGAAGAAGACACCCCAAAGAGATGCGCAGTTTGGTGCCGAGTAATCTGCTCTCGGCCCAAGCTCAACAATTCCTCAAGACACAACTCAAACCATCCGAGCTGGACTGGGCAGGTTTTAGTGACTGACGCATCGCTTCATCCCCCACCACAGGAATCCCAAGATAGAGATTCTGGTGAATTTTTACCGCGTTATGTGAATTTGGAAGTGCGTCCATCAAATGTATTGTCGGACTCTGTACTGAAGGCTATGAATGAAGCTGGAAGTGTATTGTATATAGAAGACGTCGCGTGCACTGGAAAAGGTATTGATTGTAGAGAGGAAATACTCCAGTTTCACATTCGATGGAAACCGCTGTTTTTGAAGAACACAGACTCATTTGCACAGGCTTAGCCTCGTTTATAAGTCATCTATTCAAATACACCATTAAAAGTCCGTGGGATTGGTATTATTTAACTTGCACATTCTTTACATTACAGTTGGCTGTTGCTAATGATTTGCAAAAGTCAACCGTAATGTAAAGAATGTGTAAGTTGAACAATACCAATGTTTTGAAATCCCACAGACTTTTAATAACGTTAAATAGCTGACTTATAAACGAGGCTAAGCCTGTGCAAATGAGTCTGTGGTCTTAAAAACAGCAGTTTCCATCGAATGTGAAACTGGTGTATTCATGGCTCCTATCCCTTCAAATATTATCTCTGATACAACTTCTGGACTTAAGGATCGTAGAGAGGAAATTCATGGCTTCTATCCCTTCAAATATTATTCCTGATACAACCTCTGGGCTTATCAAAATCAGGGTACGGGTAACTCAGATCGAACCCTGAAAGCCATGTATAAGTCGTAGCGTTGCAGGTTGTCGAGGTGAGGTGTTACACTGCAACGCGATCTCAGCAACTTGCAACAACTTGAGAAATATGCCTTAAAATTGCGAGAAATGTTGCTGGAGGGGTGATACACTGTTGCAATGGCATTTCCAGTCTCGTTGCCTTAGTCGCCACAGGAAACCCATCTCGACTGAGGAGGCTAGAGCTCTACTTCGTCCAACGCTACGCGTAACATAAGAAATTGTGAGACGACCCCTGTTACACTGTGCGACTTGTCTGGTAACAGCGCTACGAGACAAGTTGCTGAGAAAATTGGTAAAAAGGGTAATATCTGGTCCTTTTTCTTGTTAAAACAGATGCGCAAGGTATTTACGCAGATTCTTACACAACTATCAAAAGAGGCATGACTGATCCCTGTCAAACAGAAACCAATAAGGTGGGTGATTCTAAGGACAATGCTTAGCGGAGGAAGTCGCTGGGACACGGCGCGAAATAAGGTCTGCGCTTGCGTATGTCGTTATGCTTATTGCGTTAATCTAACGCAAATGGTTGATCCTTTGCGTTGGATTCGGTGCTTATTCTGGGCCGAAGGTTCCTTATTGCTTTTTTTTTTTTTTTTTTTTTTTTTGGTTGGTATTTTACATTTGGACGGGTTGCGGGTTGGTGGGGGGTGGGGGGGGGGGGGGTGGGGTTAATAGAATACTATATAATTAGTTCCGTATTTTAATGGGCCTCTCCTGAACTCGCTTTCGTGGTTGTGGGCGATGACTTCTGGCGGAGACTGGTTGGGCACGCTTCTTGTCCTCAGTCTTGGCCGGAGGTCATTGTTTCTTCGGCTCTAGACGTATATGCGGGTTCAGGGAAGGCCTATTACTTTCTCTTTTATACATTTTATTTAACTGGGTATGAAATGGGTTTTTTTTTACTGGGTCTTAGATAGGTGTCCCCAATTAGCATACTATTTATATGTAAGCTAGATGATATTGACACATAAATAAAGTTTATTATTATTATTATTATGCTTGTGTTGCTAGTGTGAACCAGGCTTTAGTTTCTCAGTTTACCCACTCTGATCATTAAGGGACACACTGGGCGACAAGTCGCTGCGCGATAATTCCGCACCATGTGTACTGTTCAGGATATAACGTAAGCATGTTGCGCGCGACAAAAATCGGCCTTTACCTCTTGCAATAGTCCCCTTCACAGTTCCCTGCACCATCTTGAAAGGTAACCGTGCATTTGCATCAAAGCAAGACGAATGGTGAGCTTGCAATGATAGAGACATGTGAATAATTGTCCAAGATGTTAAAAAAGGTCTCTATCATTGGAAGGTCACCTCATGTCTCGCTTCGATACCAAGGCACGGCTACCTTTCGAGATGGCGCAGGGAACTGCGAAAGGGACTCGACAAATCTCTGTAGTCAGAAACTCGTAAGGGGTTCTGACGTAGTATTTCCAGTTTCCATGACAACTCTTTCATGTTATTATCTTACGTCATAGGGTGACGTCCAAGTCATACCATTAAACATATACACAGAGTTAGTCGCTCTAAGGACGAGAGAGTTTATTACTCCTGTTTCATCGTCAACGACACCGGGGTCTCTATGCAAAGTACAAGGTAAGAATTGTAATCTTTTTTGGCTTCCTAGTTACTGGGTTGCTATGGTAGCAAACCAGTCTTAAAATGAGATCCGTTTTTCCGTGGTCAGGTATACCATAATTTCACACGTCATGATTGGTCGAGAACTTGTAAACAATGTCCAATGTCCAATGAAGTTGCCACACGACATCGAGGACGATGTATTTATAGCTTTTAGTGTTGTGTCACTATAAATTCATTCGTTCAGGGTTCGTGAAGTATTATTTTGTTTGTAGGCACGTTGCGTACTTTTGTCTTTAGGTTTTTTAACGCTACGCTTAAACTACTTACAAACACACACGCCGTACGTGGTAGACACAAACTAAAAGATGTTATTGAGCGATTTTGGAACGGGTTGGTCCACATACTCAAAGAGAGAAGTTTGAGAATCTATAAGCAAACTACGGTATGAGAATCGTAGACCTAGACAAACTAGTCAAAATAGACTAAGATAATCTATAAACTACCTAGCTATGATCAAACTAGATCTTACCAGATCTCAGATACAAACAAATATACTGAGACAAACTACAGAACGAGAGACAAACTACAAAACGAGTGACAAACAAAGCTTTGATGAAAGCTGACTCCAAGAACTTGTAGAAGTCAGACGAGCTGATAGTGATCTACAAGAAAGCGAACTGCCAAGACTTGTTGAATATTTCCATTTATGAAAATACAGAAAACAAAAACTGAGGGAAAAACAAATGACCAGTTAAACACATTTTGGCTAAGAGTATTTACATTGATAAAACGTTTGTTTTGCAGCGAACAGTTTTGATACTGAAATAGATATGTTTATTTCATCAGCTAGCCTTGAAAGGTACTCTAGTAGGTCAAGTAGAAATATAATATGCATTGACAAGTCAGTAACGCAACACTAATGTCTTAGAATTTAAAATGTTTTTAATAAAGGGGGACTTTGAACCCAAAAGGAACACTTTGGTAAGAAATAATAGAGTATGAGGATTGGTGAGTGGGGGAGCTCTCGCACAGGCAACCCAGTGAACGCTCCAAGAGCGTCTAGTTTCTTAAAATACACAATTTCTTTTATTGAACGGTTGTAAAAGAGACATGCGTCCGATAGTCAAGCCTTTGAAACTGAGTTCTTAATGACATTGAGGTTGGTCGCTCAATAGAGGCTCTACTGTATACTAGATGTGAAAGAAATTTCTTGTTTTCTTTAGGTGCTGTTAGTGGTGTTGATGAAGAGTCAGCTTGCTGTTGGCTAGAGTGCGCAACATGTGGCTCTCAGGATCTCATGGAAAGAAGCGGGTAAATATCTTAGATCAGCCAAGAGTTTGTTTCAGGGTTTGATCTGTGAGTTAACCATGCCTTGTCTTAGATCAGTCCAGTGGTTGTTTCAGGGTTCGATCTGTTAGTTAACCATGCCCTGACTTAGATCAGCGCAGAGATTATTTAAGGGTTCGATAACATTGAAAAGAGTTGTTCTGTTTTATTCAGGTTACCGTACTATTGCCCGTTGTGCAAGGCAGACGTACCCGAACCACAAACCAAAACTAATCTTGACGTCGTGTTAAAATGTGACTCGTGGAAGGAAGGACAAGTCGTTATTAAGGTAATATTAATATCGCCTTATAATTGCATAATTTTTTTATTTTTAAATCTCTTCTCTCCGGCTCCGTCCGTGTGCGCCTCGCTGCTTCCCGTTCTTTCCCCTCTCCTTTCCTTTCTGGTATTCAAGATTTTCACGAGTACAAGATTTCTTTTTAGAAGGCTCAAAGTATTGAAGGAATAGAAAACGCGCGCGCGTGGTGTGTGCAGTTGTTAAGCACGCGGGGATTGACAGAACACTAGAGAAGTGGTGGAGAATCACGACGTGTAGCAAGCAAGTTTCTATTTCTTTTTAAAAATAAAAATTCGCGCGCGTGCTGTGTGCTCTCATAATGCACGCGCCATCAACCAATCAGAAGCGATATTTATAACAGTTATTATATAAATACTTTTTTTTCCTGATCAGCTTCTTCAAGCTACTATTGAACAATTACTTCCTGTATCTTACCAGAACACCGATCAGGTAATTCATTTTTCTTCTTCAAATGTTCAAATTTAGTATAATTTTAGACTTCGATATAGAGATTTGCGATCGCGCGCTGTGATTAGTGGAGCGAGTTTGCCAAAGCGGAAGTAATACTAAATGTGGGATGAATAAATTATCTCTGTGAGTGACGTTGAAGCCACTAAAATGTTGCAGTGCTCACTTCAGATAAATTAGTTTTTTTCTCGTAGAAAATCGTAATTTGTTCCTCCACTTCCTAAAGAACTAGTTTAAGAAAGTAACATTCTAATTTTCTGAGCCATTTCTAAACTTTTTGGAGTAAGAAAAGAGTAGGAAAAGCAAGTTTGGTACTTTTGACTTGAAGCTCAATCAGCGGGTTAATTAATTCATGTAGATGAATAAATTATCTCTGTGATTGACGTTGAAACCACTAAAATGTTGCAAACCTCGGTTCAGATAAATAAATTTTTTAACCACTATAATTCGGTTTTTCATATGAAGATTCGTTAAGCACCAGAGTTCTAACATATTTAACTATTTTATGAAGCATTTTGCAAATGTCTTTTTAGCAGGAAATCTTAGTTTTCTGCACTTCCGGGTTGCAGCTCTGAGTCAGTCTAAAAGTCAAGCGGGATGAATAAGTTATCTCTGTGAGTGACGTTGAAGCCAAGAAAACGTTGCAAAGCTCAGTTCAGACGAATAAAATTATTATTCGTTGAAAATGGTCATGTACCACTCCAATTCAATAACAAGTGATCTTATAAAAATATATTCTAATTTTCTACGTCATTTTTTAAATGCATTTATGAAGAAAAGGCTCACTTTTGGCCACTTTTGAAGTTGAAGCTCAAAAGTCATGCGGGATGAATAAATTAACCCTGTGATTGACGTTGAAGCCACTAAAGTGTTGTAAACCTCAGGTCAGATAAATAGATTTTTTACCCCTGAAACTCGGTGTTTCATAATAAGATTCGTTAGGCAACAGCTTTTTGGTATATGAAACTAATTTTCTAAGGCATTTTAAAAACGTTTTTAGCAGGAATATATTAGTTTTCTGCACTTCCGGGTTGCAGCTCTGAGTCGGTCTAAAAGTCATGAGGGATGAATAAATTATCTCTGTGAGTGACGTTGAAGCCACTAAAATGTTGAAAACCTGAAATTCTGTGTTTTATATTAAGATTTGTTAAGCAACAGAATTCTAACATGTTAAACTAATTTTCTAAGGAATTTTAGAAACTTTTTGGTCATAAGTGAACCTGTTTTTGACAGTTTGGTTTTCAGCTCAAAAATAGTTCAAACTTCACGGGGGATGAATAAATTATCTCAGTGATTGACGTTGAAGCCACTAAAATGCTGGTTCAGATAAATAATTTTTTCTTCGTGGAAACCGGGAACCAGGAGAAAAACCGTCGTTTTTTCACACCAGCCTTCAGCAGAAATTAAATTATTTTCGTCGTTTCCAAAATTTTTATTAATACTATTTTTTAATCAAAATTTTTAATGTTTTTCTAGGGCTATGAAATTGATTGTGTTCTTGGTAAACGCCTGGGTCCCTTGTACTGTTATGTCAACGAACACAGTGGATCGACTGCTAAAATGGACGAAATTGCTGTCTCATTATAATCTATCAGAACTGTTTCTTTCTCTGTTCAAAAAAATGGAAAAATACCTCCACTTTTGTCTTTGGAATTTGGTGGTCAGCTGATCGCAGGGACATGCAGTTTAAAATAGGTAATTCAAATATTTAAGAATATATCTTTAAAAAGTTCAACAATAGAAGTTAATTTATTGACTGAAAATCTTATCACTTTTTTAGAATGGAAATAAAATTCTCAATTACAGCTCGTTTGCTCGACATTTTGTGCAGAAACCAGATTTTTTCGCTAAAAAATTCCATCCTTTTACTAACATTTTGAGTCAGTTCTTCAAAAAATGTTTTCTTTGCTTTTCAGCAATTTTATTTAGTTTTTCGAAAGTGAGCTGATTATCTCGATATTATTCATGTGGTTTGAATAAATTATCCCAGGGAAGCCATTCTAAAGCTGCACAATCTCGCTGTAAAAACGTCACTGGTCGGCCTTTGTATTAAAATATTTGTTCAATAATTTTTTCCTATTTTTCAACTTCTTTAAAAGGCTTCTCATCGCATCAAAAACTTAAAGTCGCTTTCGAAATGTCGTTAAAATAAGGTTATTATGAATTATTTCTTAGAATTTCTTGGTTTTTGAAGCACAGTCGCAGCGTATTCGTTTATTTTCTGGCGCCTTTCGTAATCCACAGGGAGCCCGGCTTTCCTTTGCCGCATTCAATATTCATTATTCTTTACGTAATTGCTTTTTATGGGTTTCCTGTGGTTTAAGATCGGCTTCCTGTGGTTTGGGATCGGTTATGATTACACAAGCTGTAATCAGATCTGTACTGTAAATTGATAACCGTTGGTAACGGTGCGTTACATTCAAACAACACAGGCAACCCATAAAGAGCACGTTACCAACGTTTATCAATTTACAGTACAGATCTGATTACAGCTTGTGTAATAACCGATCCCAAACCACAGGAAACCCATAAAAAGCAATTACGCAAAGAATAATGAATATTGAATGCGGCAAAGGAAAGCCGGGCTCCCTGTGCGTAATCGAGATCTGATTTTGTTATAACGATTTCTCAAATTTTTTCATGAACTCGATATTATTCGTATGATGGAAATAAATTATCTAATGGAAGCGCTGTGCAGACCTCACGTCATTCTCTTCAGTACTATTTCTTTATCTTAATAATTATTGCAAAAGAACAAACATAGATATGGATGTAGCTCAATCAAAGCATCTTATTTCTCAAGAGAATGACATGTGGTCTGAAATGGGACACATAGACCTTACCTGAAAAAGGAAAAGTTGATAACTTATATTTTTTCTTTGTTTTTATTCATGTAGCATGAAAGATTGTATAACGTAGTTCCTCAAGTTATTTTTCTGTCTTCAGTTCAGAAATATGGCGTTTTCTTTCACAAGATTTGTTTGATGTTTTGGAAGTTTTCGAACACGAACAGCACCGCGACTCTCAAAATGGCTTCCGAATTCAAACATTTTGATTGGTTTAGGTGCGCTTTCTCGCTTTTTGATTGGTTCTGAAGAAAAACCATTTAAGTGTTCTGAAAAAAATACTCTTCGAAAACATTAAAAATTTTAGTTCAAAGCTAAAATGGTACAAAATTCGATATTTAGGTCTTTCCATAACGTTTTCGTTGTAATGTGGGCGGTAAGGTCTCTAACATATTCAACCAAGGTCTTTCCACAACAACCAACGAACCATCTCCACAAAAATTCGCCAAAAGCAACGGTTTGTACTTCTTACAAACTTTAAATGATTTCAGTTCTTCATTCTTAGCTTTTTCCTCAGGTTTTTTCTTTTCTTTTTGTTCTTTTCCCTTGCCTTTTTGCTTAGCTTTTTCTTCAGCTGTTTCTAGTTTGGCAGTCTTCTTATCTTTCAAATTTTTGTCTTCTAAATCGGGTTTAAACGACCTTTTTCTACTTTCGTCTGGTTTGAACATTTTCTCAAAAAGAACTACATTTGGTTCAGGTAAAGGCTGCGAAAAGGAGGAAAACACAATGTAAGTTAAAAATATTTTTTGATGAATTTTTTAAAAAATTTATTTTATTTTCACAACTTTTTGGTAAAATCATTGTTCATTGCGCCAATTTTTTTTTCGGCTAAGAAAAATTTGCTTTCTATGGAAGAATGCAAAACTGTTGCGCGCGGGCAACACGAGCAACAATATTGTGTATTAAAACTTGTCGCGCAACATTGTTGCTTTGCAAGTTGCAGAGTGAATGCTGCTCGTATTACCACCCCGCGCGCAACAAAATTTGGTTGCGCGACTTCGTTGCAGAAGTAGCTCTTTCTATTCTCGGTAGCTACTCTCTGTAACAAAGAATATTTGTTGCGCGCGGGGTGGTATTACGGGCCACATTCACTCTGCAAATTGCAACGTAACAATGTTGCGCGACAAATTGCACGATTTGGTTGCTCGTGTTTCTGCGCCTTTACCACCCCGCGCGCAACAAATTTTCATTGATGCAGACAGTAGAAAGAGCTTCTACTTCTGCAACAAAGTCGTGCAACAAAATTTTGTTCTGCAACTTGCAACGCAACAATGTTGCGTGACAAGTTGCACAATTTTTTAACTGTCCTAAAACACGGGTCAGTCGCTGGACCTTCAAACTCATAGAGGATATTACATGGTCGCGCGGAGATACGAATTTTATCTTCGAGTGTTGATAGTATCTCTCACGAGAAGATAAAATTCGTATCTCCAAGTGGCCATGTAATGTTCTGTTTATTATATGAAATCTTCAATGAAAAATAATGGAGAATTTGAGACTTGCTGAGCAAAAAGTCGAAATTTGACACCACCAGTGTTGATATAAATCGTATGGCCACTGGTGGGAGTGGGGATATCAATTTTATCATTTTGATGTCACTCATTATCACACTCTATTTCATATAATAAAAGGGTATATGCCTACCTCTCTTAGGTCTATAACAGTGAATATCTCGTGGTCCTGTAGGATCATAAGGTCAGAACATGACGGGTCAAAGGTGATGCCGACTATCTTATGATGTCTTTGGACCCATTCTTTAGGCAGGCCCTGAGCTGCAACTTGCTTGGACCAGTCTGTTAGTTTGCTAGTCTTGGTGTTGTACATGAAAATCTTGCAGGAAAGGTTAAAATAGGTTTGTTAGGTCAACCATTAACGCTAAGACGTGGGATAAAATGAGTATGAGTAGATGATGGTAGTGATATATTGATGTTGATGTTGGTGGTGATGGTGATGATGATGATGATGATGATGATGGTGGTGATGATGATGATGATGATGATGGTGGTGATGATGGTGATTATGATGGTGATGATGATGGTGATGATGATGATGATGGTAGTGATGATGATGGTGATGATGGTGATTATGATGGTGATGATGATGGTGATGATGTTGGTGATGATGATGGTAGTGATGATGATGGTGATGATGATGATGTTGGTGATGGTGATGATGATGATGATGGTAGTGATGATGATGGTGATGATAATGATGGTGATGATGGTAGTGATGATGGTGATGATGATGGTGATGATGGTAGTGATGATGATGGTGATGATAATGATGGTGATGATGGTAGTGATGATGATGGTGATAATGATGGTGATGATGGTAGTGATGATGGTGATGATGTTGGTGATGGTGATGATGATGATGATGATGGTGATGATGGTAGTGATGATGATGGTGATGATAATGATGGTGATGATGGTAGTGATGATGATGGTGATAATGATGGTGATGATGGTAGTGATGATGGTGATGATGATGTTGGTGATGGTGATGATGATGATGATGATGGTGATGATGGTAGTGATGATGATGGTGATGATAATGATGGTGATGATGGTAGTGATGATGATGGTGATGATGATGGAGCTACGATAATGTTGGTACTGATGATTATGATGATGTTGCTGCTTTGATGAAGAAAGTAGTTCACAAGTTACCTAATAATTCTCATGCACAGACAACATTTTCAAATCGTATAACAGATACTCACTATTAAGAGAGAAAGGTTACCTGTTTATCTGAACAAACAATTGCCAAACACTGTGTTTCTGGTTGAAACGCCATGGCTGTAATATGACTGCTAAATGTGGGTAGCCTCGAATGGATCTGGAAAAAAAAATGTTATAAAAAAATCAGTTCAAAAACTAACAATTGCTGGGTTTCAATCAGCTGATAAAAGTCTTTGAATCTCATTATCTGATCCAAATGGTGGTCAAACACTGACCACTATGTGCTGTCAACCAGAAACAATTCTATTTCTGGGTTTCAATCAGCTGATAAAAGTCTTTGAATCTCATTATCTGCTCCAAATGGAGGTCAAACACTGACCACCATGTGCTGTCAACAAGAAAGAATACTATTTAAAACTTGTGATACAGCTGATGAACATTCTGCACGAGATAGGAAATGACGTCAAGTGAAACCCAGCTATATCATCTTTTAACTATTAGATATCTATTAGTAATACTTTGGCTGTTATATCACAGTGAGGGACAATCACACAGAACGTTATGTTCCATACTAGATGAAAGCCCAAAGATCCAATTAGAATTTAGAAGTTGATTAATACAGAGGTAGGAAAACTGGAGAAAAAACCCTTGAAGCACAGGAGAGAACCAACAAACAACTCTACTCACATATGACGCAGAGCCCAGTGGGACTTGAACCCGGTTGTAATGATGAGAGGCGAGTGCTCCTACCACTACACCACCCATGCTCCCCTTCACTACACTACACTAATCTAATTATTAGCAAATGGCCAATTGTTTTCAACAGTTACCTTATTATTGTTGATATCAATAACATTGACAGCATTTCTACTATCAACACATGCCAACCACTGCCCATCATCTGACACTGACAATAAGCACATTGCAGGGAGATCTGCCATAGACAATAGAGAGAGTTAGCAAAGATAATATAACCTAGCCCTAGAAAACAATTATCTTGTGAGTTGAGAGTTGTATGCATATACGCATATGGTGGTAGCAGTGGCGTTGGTGGTGGTGGAACCCCCCTTTGTGAAGTCGATCGTACCAGCTTTTTATGCATGGCAGCTATTTTAGAAGGAACCCCTTGGCCCTTCCTGGATCCACCACTGGGTAGTGTGTGTGTTTGTGAAATTGGGCCAAAAATTATATTGGAAGTCAGGATTCATATACTGAATTGGCAGCCATGACTGGAGGCAGGAACAATTGAATCTGATCTAATCTGATTTACATGAGAAAGAATACAGTTTCCCAGGAGGGAAGACTCTATTGTTATGCCTCCTGTCATGGCTGCCATCATGTGATGATGCAAAGCCTCTATAGCTACCATTTTCATTGATTGCTGGGAGATGAATAGTTGAAGCAAGGGTAACTTCTTCACCAATCTCCAACACCTACAAATGAGATAAAAATGGCATGCAATATTAGCGCCAATATTCTTATTCATCATCATATTCTTATTCATTTGATTATGCAAATATATTACTTTTGTTAACATAAATAAGCCAGTTCGGAGTTTCAGAATCGTTATCAGTGCGCATGTGATTTTATCCCGAATTTCTCACCTTCTTTTGTTAATTAAAAACAAAAGAAGGTTTAAACAAAAGAAGGTGAGAAATTCGGGATAAAATCGCATGCGCACTGAAAACTATTCTTAAACTCCGAACTGGCTTATTCATGCTACTATAAAGATAAAGATGTTGTTGAAAATGATGACAGAATGTCATTGAAACGTTCAAAACTTTTTGCGTTTATCTTTCTCATAAAATACTTATCCAAATCTTTATTGAATATTCTGATATCACTGATAATAGCTACACGAAACTGGAGAAAGGCAAATAACCTGTATAGAATGTTGGTTGGTAGCGCATATCAGCTTCAGTGCATCAGGTGTGAACAACATCTTCTGTGCTGGCAGTAGATCGGGCGGCAGTGGCAAAACCTGAAACATACAATCCAAATTAATTTGTTAATTGTGTATCATAGTACAAATGGCTGAAGTAATTTCGAATGTGGTGGTGGTCAAGAGTGAAGATCCTTCATAATTTGTAGTTTTCATGGATCGAAGAAATTCACCAAGTTATTGAACCTACCCTTGATACTTGAAATTTGGTAGCATCTTGAGGAAGCTGAAAGTAAATAAAGCATGTGAGATTCTGCAGTCAGTTGAGTCTCTTTTCTATCCACATGTATTACAAACTATATTGAATTGAATAATTTTTCAGGCAATATTCTCTAATGTAATGAAAATGATGATGATAATGATGACGGGAAGGGTGGTAATGATGGTGATGACAATGATGATGATGGTGATGATGATGGTGATGATGATCATGATGATCTATTGATGTTGATAATGGTGTTGGTGATGATGATGATGATGGTGATGATGATAATGATAGTGGTGATGATGATGATGGTGATGATGGTGGTGATGATGATGACAATGGTGTTGATGATGTGATGATAATGGTGGTGATGGTGATCTATTGATAATGGTGTTGGTGATGATGACGATGATGGTGATGATGATCATGATGATCTATTGATGTTGATGGTGTTGGTGATGATGACGATGATGGTGATGATGACGATGATGGTGATGATGTGATGATGATGATGATGATCTATTACAGATGTTGATAATGGTTGGTGATGATGACAACAATAATGGTCATAACCATAATGATAGTGATGATGACAATGATGGTGATGTAGGATATTTATGTAACATGATGACTCCACTGAAATTGCATGATGCTAATGCTTCTACTGACTACAACTACAATGCACAAGATCACCTATAGATGGTATACCATATTTAATGTCTAAGTCACAATTTAAAAGATGCATATTGCTCTTACCAAGTTAACCTTGAACAAGCTGACATGATGAATGTTGGAGAATGCAACCCATGATGAACAAGATGCCATCGCACTACACATGATGTGGTTATCACCCTGTGTAATAATGCAAATAGATAATATTAGTACAGGATGGCAGGTCCAGGATGATTTCAAGGAGTGGACTGTTACCTAGGAATCCAGTACATTGTCAGAGCAGTTTTTGTACGACTAAAAAAATTACAACACGGACTGAGCCTTGCCATGACTGTGTCAGTGCTGTGCTATGTATGAAAAAATTTGACATTCAGTGCTCTGTCCATAACTGTGACTTTTCACACTCATACCAAATCTGCTTTATGTACCTTCAGTACTCAGATCTTCAGATCTGCCTTTCTACCTGGTTGGCTCTGTTTTTGAGCACCAGATTTTTTGGGCAGGAGGTTTTTGGGTTTAAGCCCTGACGGACCTGGCGGACCAACACTCAGGGTCTTAAGATAACTGAGGAGAAGGTGCTGCCTTTGTAATAACATCTACAAATGGTTAGACCTTTTATGTGGCTTGGATGACCATGTAAAATGGCAGTCCCGTCTCTCCACACTACCTCACCCTGCATTGGAGGGTTGTAAAAAACCCACTGATGACTTAAAGAAACCCTGGCAGTGACCACCCTCAGTGCCTACACCTCATACTAACCACCTCTCATGATTATAAAGCACCTTTGATTATATACATAGAAAAGGTGCTATATAAATCATAAATTAATCATTACATGTATGACATAGGCCCAACTGGAGGGTCTTTTAATAAATAATTAAATACAGTATTTTTTCTTTAGTAAATCTTAAGATTGTTGAATTGGTTTACCTTGGCATTGATCTGCAGCAGCTGAGATGGAGGTTTCTGTATCACAGTACTTTCCACATCTTCACAAATAAACAGAAATGAATGCATCACAAAATGTGTCTATGCTGACATGAAAGGTCCACTAAACATTATATCTTACTGTATTTCATAGGGAGCCATTGCCAAGTCTACCTAGCCAGTGGCTCACATTTAAATATAGAGCATAGTTTTGAGTGGGGCACCCTGAAAATTTGGGAAATGAGGCTCTTGGAAATATGATTTCCAGTGCTGTGGTTTTGAGGGGGAACTGCAACATATTTATGGCATTAAAGTCATGTCAAAGCATTAGCCAACTCATGACAGAAAATGTTTTTGTGGCTAAACCCCTCTGCCTCCATGGTGCCTTTACACATACTGCAACCCATACCTGTCTCTCCAAGCTTCCAAAACCGTAAAGACTTTTGACATTGATCCATTATAATGTTTGCTTTAGAAGCAACTGTGATGAAAGATTTCTGGGAAACAAAGAAATTTAATGTATAGTTCAGTAACTATCAGCATTAAGGCACTGTTATATGTTGAAACTTTTAGTTGAAACTTGTGTGTAACAGCATTGTGAGACAAGCTGCATGGGGGTATTACACAGCACAAGTCCTGAAACTTGTACATGACACAACTTTCAGTTGAACAAGTAGAAAGCAGTTCCACAGTTTCATGATGAAATTGTGCTGTGTTACACCCCATAAAACTGTTCTAAAAGCAAAAGGAAAACTTGTCCTATCTCTTCAAAAACATGTCAAATGAAAAACGTCCATGTATTTTCTGGTGCAATATTCAGGTAGTTAGTACTTGGATACGATTTACAGTGTTTGATTCTCACTTCACTGATTCTAAATATTCTGTGAGCTTGATAGCTGGAAGTTTCCTGTTGGAATTTGATTTTTCACTGCTGCCAGTCAAAAACATAAAAGGTACCAACTTATTACTTTTGATTGACAGAAGAGAGAAAAAAAATTTCACAACAGTGTTGAAATGTATGAGTTCACAGGACAATTCAAGGGCAGAGGGGGGTCCAAACATTGAGAGGGGGGTCCAAACATTGAGAGGGGGTCCAAACGTTGAGAAGGGGGTCCAAACGTTGAGAAGGGGGTCCAAACATTGAGAAGGGGGTCCAAATATTGAGAAGGGGGTCCAAATATTGAGAAGGGGGTCCAAACATTGAGAAGGGGGTCCAAATATTGAGAAGGGGGTCCAAATATTGAGAAGGGGGTCCAAATATTGAGAAGGGGGTCCAAATATTGAGAAGGGGGTCCAAATATCGAGAAGGAGGTCCAAATATTGAGAAGGGGGTCCAAATATTGAGAAGGGGGTCCAAATATTGAGAAGGGGGTCCAAATATTGAGAAGGGGGTCCAAATATTGAGAAGGGGGTCCAAATATTGAGAAGGGGGTCCAAATATTGAGAAGGGGGTCCAAATATTGAGAAGGGGGTCCAAATATTGAGAAGGGGGTCCAAATGTATACTTCATACAAAATGTTTTTCAAATCTGTGGCAAAACTAAATTTTAGGACAAAACAAACAATGGAGCCTTAGGTATGACAGGGGGTCTGGACCCCCTGACCCTCCCCCTGGATCCACCCTTGCATTGAGTATCTCAGTAACACTTACATGAGGGAAGGGTGGGACCAGTGTAGGGTTTGATTCAAATTTTGATAGTGAATACACCGCCAGTTTTGTATCAACACCTGAAACAACCGCAACAAAACAATCAATTTATGTTAAATCATTTAGGAATGCTGATGAATGGCTTAGAAGGCAGAGCATGCTGCCAGTAAAGGGGAATATCCTTTTTAGCTTGTGTAGCTCAAGGGCTAATGATTTTGTGACAAACTGAGTGAAGAATAGCCAACTACATATACAATTCGTAAGGTAACTGGACATTTTGATCCATGGTCATTTCAGTCATAATTTTTGTTTGGACTGTGAGTCTGTTCTAAGCCTGTGTTGCTAACTTATTAAATAAAAGGGGGGGGGGATTCTTCTATTTCTTAGTTTATAATGTAATTCTGCTTGTCAATGGGAAGCATTCACATATGGTTTGTAATACTCTACTTTCTTGCTTGCCAATACTACAGTCCCCTTTACAGTTCCCTGTGCCATCTTAAAAGCCCAGGGGGTACTTTGGGTCGTTTCATACGGGGATGCTACGCCCGGACTCTCAACCTGTTACTCTTTGATATACCAAATTTCAGCAAAAAAGTACCCCTTTTATACACTTTTTTGCCTGAAAAGGTACCCCTTTCATATACTTTTGAAGAAAAGGTACCCCTTTTTATACCAAAATTCACTAATGCCGTCCCCTTTTCTATACCTGCGGCCTGAAAAACGTACCCCTTTTGGGCGGAGCATCCCCATATAGTCGATTAGAGAGAGTACCCCCCCCCCCCCGGGCTTAAAAGGTAGCCATGCCTTTGCATCAAAGGGAAACGAACAGTGAGCTTCCAATAATAGAGGCGTTTTTTAACACCTTGGACAATTATTTAAATGTCTCTATCATTGCAAGCTCACCGTTCATTTTCCTTCGATGCAAAGGCACAGCTACCTTTCAAGATGGCGCAGGGAACTGTGAAAGGGACTATTTATAATTATGTTAAATTACCTCCAGACACCACCATGTTTTTGGGTTCATTCATGGCCAGTGCTCGGACGTCATGAGTATGGACCCTGTTAGAGCTGGTCTTGATCCATTTCTTTGTCTGTCCCTATAGCAAATGGGTACAAACAGTCATTGACATCCATCAAAACCCTTATCCTAGTAACAGGGTGTTACTATGGTTTCCCATCATTTTTGCTGCAGACAATTTGCCCAAATAGCCAAGATGTTTTACCCAGACTTTTTTTGAGTCTGAAACTATTATTCAATTGATAATCATTAATAACACTGGCCAAAACACTTGACTGCAGGCAATAGCTGGGTTTCAATCAGCTGATAAAAGTCTTTGAATCTCATTATCTGCTCCAAATGGAGGTCAAACACTGACCACCATGTGCTGTCAGCCAGAAAGAATGCTATTGAAAACTTGTGATTAAGCTGATGAACATTCTGCATGATACAGGAAATGACGTCAAGTGAAACCCAGCTATTAGACCTTGTGAAACTACTAGCAGGTGAAATGACCAGGTACTGTACTGTTATACTAGACAAACCTTTTTGGTGACTTTGAATTGAACTATTTTACTGTCCACGCCAGCAGAAAATACTGTATCTTCTTCCTGGATGGGAATTTTTTTACAAATGGTGAAAAATAATATGAAGTCTGTAATAAATTGTCATTTCATTTGATTGTAGTTGAATAATTTGAATAATCAATTAAATAAATGAGAATTAACAGTGGAATCCACCGAGTGGCTCTTATTCCACTGCATTCAAATTGGAATTTAGAAGTTGATTTTTGAGGAGGGAGGAAAAACTGGAGAACCCGGAAAAACCGTTGAAATTAAATCAGAGGTTATGATGTCATAGCCACAATATGATTGGCTGGCTACAATAAATGGACGATGTAGCTTTGTACACCAAAGCTAGACCATGATGCACTTTGATTTTGGAAATTTACATCACATAATAGGGACAGCTGGGTTAGAATTTCAATTTATTAATGACAAGATAAACTTATCTTATGCATTGAGCATCTACAAGATAAATGGATTGAATGCAAACGCTTTATTCTTCTTTGCATATCATTATCTTTTTAAACGATAACTAACTAGAAAATGCGAGTTTACAGTCAAACTAAGAAAACCGTGAACACCTGAAATATGTCTGGAATGTTTATGTGTTTGATCACAGCGCTCTCACGCAAAGTGTTTTCCCATTTAAAAGTTTCAAACTTCATATCTTAGTTTTATTCTCATGAAATTAGAAGTTTCTATTCGAGACAGACAGATACACGAGAGAAGGATTCCATACAAACTCTTTTCATGGTGGTGGGAAACATCTTTTTTACAAGCAACGGCCTAAATACACATTCCAGACATATTTTAGGTGTTCACGGTTTTCTTAGTTTGACTGTAAATTCTTTTCACTCAATATTTGTAATTTTCTACTCGCATTTTTATTTTTTTATCTTGTTTTACCTCATTTATAGAGAGTGACAGCACATCAGCTTTATGGGCCTTGTAGCTCTAGAAAGGAAAATTGAGAATATCAACACTGAAGCCATCAATGTTATGTCCCAGCACTGGGCATGAGGGCTTAGGGCCCATCCTGAGGAATTTGACATGTCACTGAGGTTATCAATGGGTAACAATTCTAAAATTACACAGAGCTCTCAAAGGTAACAACATGATCATCATCTTACTGTGATTCTCAATATTCTGTGAACTCAGACATTTCACCAGTTTGTTGTGAAAAAATGATTTTTCATTACCGTCATCTAATCATTTGGTAACTTTCGTATTTTTGACTGCATGGTGGCAGTGAAAAAACAAATTTCAACAGGAAACTTGCATTTACTGAGTTCGCAGAATATATTAAGAATCACAGTAAAATACTTGGAGAACCTTTTGTAGAAAATAAGTCACTCTGACCTGTTGTATAGAGTGGTTTTACGGCAGCCATGTTGTAGAGCAGTTATAAAAATGCAATCATTTTACATGACAAGAAATTTCATTTCCCAAAGGACAAAAATTCCTATTGTTTTGCCCTACAACATGGCCTGCGACGTGAAACTTGTTTATCATATATACTGTATCCTGTATATGTAAGAAATAACATTCCAGTTATTTAATTATCATAGAGTACCTCAATTAAAGTTCCAAGTTTTCCATCCCAGAACTGTGTATTACCAAGGGAATCGCCGGTGATGATAGTATAGTCACTGGAAAAAAAAATTAACTTTTAGTAAATTAATGGCGTTTACATTATTTGGGTGTATAGTTCATTTATTTAGATGATAATGTGCTTGATCTGTGTTGATTTTAAGAGCTGCATTATTAGTCTGTTGTACCAGTACTAGTTGCAGTCTCCTCCTACCATATGTCACAGCAAACATGTTTTCATGTTTTCAAGAGCTTTCGTTTAGATAACCTTCAGCTTTACACATAGTTTATCAAACCCTGAAACAACTCCTGGGCTGATCTAAGTCAGGGCATGGCTAACTCACAGATAGAACCCTGAAACAACCTCTGGGCTGATCTAAGTCAGGGCATGGCTAACTCACAGATAGAACCCTGAAACAACCTCTGGGCTGATCTAAGTCAGGGCATGGCTAACTCACAGATAGAACCCTGAAACAACCTCTGGGCTGATCTAAGTCAGGGCATGGCTAACTCACAGATAGAACCCTGAAACAACCTCTGGGCTGATCTAAGTCAGGGCATGGCTAACTCACAGATAGAACCCTGAAACAACCTCTGGGCTGATCTAAGTCAGGGCATGGCTAACTCACAGATAGAACCCTGAAACAACCTCTGGGCTGATCTAAGTCAGGGCATGGCTAACTCACAGATAGAACCCTGAAACAACCTCTGGGCTGATCTAAGTCAGGGCATGGCTAACTCACAGATAGAACCCTGAAACAACCTCTGGGCTGATCTAAGTCAGGGCATGGCTAACTCACAGATAGAACCCTGAAACAACCTCTGGGCTGATCTAAGTCAGGGCATGGCTAACTCACAGATCGAACCCTGAAACAACCTGTGGGCTGATCATAGTCAGGGTGTGGTTACTCACAGATCAGATTGAAATTTAGTGTTGGGTTTTGTGGAGGAAGAAAAGTCAGAGAACCCACAGTAAAAAATCAATGATAGATAATATAATTTATATGTCATTACCTAGTGATATGCACATCCCATATCAGTGTATCCCTACTTTGAAACTCCTCCATAGTTATTCTCATTGTACAGTGACCAGTCTTGAGGTTATACAACTTGACAGTACTATCAGACGAACCAGTCACTATAACCTTATCACCGACGTGCCAACTGAGGGATAGTATTCTGCCTGTTGATTAAATACATAGAGGTTAGTTAGCTTAAGGTCCATGGTTCAATCCTCAGGATCTCCACATCTGTTTTGACTTCTCTCAAATCTGTGTAGCTTCAGCTTCGAATACTCTTAAAACAGAGCACTGATGGAGAAGGGGGTAAATTGCACACTGTCAGCTTCCATGATTGATAACAGTTGAAATTCAAATGAAGGAACTATCAAATTAAATAGTTACTTTGCCTTTTTTCACATTATTTACTAGCCAAGAGGACTGGTAAACCTGTACCCAAGGCTTCAAATATACAAACTGAGGCCTTCAGGTCAAGGTCTGTTTTCAAGGCCAAGTGCACAGTTTTTTTCCCTATCTGGACTGACTTTACAACAGATCATAACTTATTTATTCCCCCCCCCCCATTTTCTTTTCAACTTGTTTTGCAATTCAATTTATTTTGTTGTTTAGCAATCTCTTAATATATGCGTGTGCGAAGATGTCGTAAGCAGCCAGGATACCGGACCATATTCTGAGACATACTGCCTGCTCCAACAGCCAATCAGAATGCATAATTTATTTTTATGATACTGGATCGGGGGAAATACATGCAGTTTTGAGTACAATAAAGATGTTGTTGAAAACTAGCTTAGTTTATTAATTACTCACTTTCTTGTTTATCCAGAGATCTTGAGTACTGTAGTCCTTCAGGTGTGATATCAAACAGCCTCACACATCCATCTTCACAACCAGCCTATATATTGAGAATACAAAATAGATATAGACCCTTTGCACATGATGCCAAAGGAGCTCAATAGACCTCATTGGCTTGGGTGTAATGTTGTGCCATTTCAGACCATGTGTCATTCTCTTGAGAATACGATTCTTTGTTTGAGTTGTATCCATATTCATGTATCTTCTCATGCGCAACCGTTAAACATTGAAATAATACTCTAGGGAATGACACATGGTCTGAAATGGGACAACATTACACCCAAGCCGATGAGGTTGGAGGACAAAACAAAAGAAGTTCAATCTCCTGAGAATTGGAACCTATTATTTTGTCCTCCAAATTAAACTGCATTCTGACATGCTGCAAAGGTTCTATAAGTGAGCTTGCTAAAATCTGGCAAACAAATGGAAAAAGAAGGAAAGGATAGAAGGGACAGGGAAAGAGATATAGGAAGAGAAATAAATAAGGAAAGGTAGTGAGAAAAAAAAAAAAAAAAAAACCTGAGAGAGAGAAAAGGAAGAAAAAAGGAAAGAAAGAAAGAAAGGAATGAATGAAAGAGAACAAGAAAAAAGGAAGAAGAGGGAAGGAGGAGAGGAGAGGAGGGAGAAAGGATGGAAGAGAGGGAGGAAAACTCACAGCCATAAGATTCTTGCCATGATTGACTGCAAGACTCCACACTGCTCCACCAAGTGAACTGACTGACATCTGAAAGAAAAAATATTTTATAGATATAAAATTAACTCTTCTTGATAACAGTTTCTCCAGAATCTCCTGTTTTTTTTTTTGTTTGCAAACCAAAGACACTAATTCTGTGAGTTAGCCATGCCCTGACTTAGATCAGCCCAGAGGTTGTTTCAGGGTTCAATCTGTGAGTTAGCCATGCCCTGACTTAGATCAGCCCAGAGGTGGTTTCAGGGTTCTATCTGTGAGTTAGCCATGCCCTGACTTAGATCAGCCCAGAGGTTGTTTCAGGGTTTTATAAATGGATATGGTCACAAAAAGATTCCATTGCATTGATCTCACCTTTGGAGCCAGTCTGCCAAGGTCCCATTCTGTGATTTCTCCATGCAGTCCAGCAGAAAACAGCCTCTTCCCACACCAAACAAGTGACTCAACTGATGTACCATCACAGCCTGGAATAATCTGACAAGAAGTAAAGCAACTACTCTTAGTAAAGTATAGTATCTATACATGAAAACATCAACCACCCCTCCTTGGCTAAAAGTATGTAGACAATCAATTAATATGGAATGTATAGGGCACACCGAGCATAGTTTTGAGTGTGTGTGTGTGTGGGGGGGGGGGGGGGGGGGGGGGGGCTAATTTGGGAGTACAGAGGATGCCCTCACCCCTTGACAATTTGGAAATTGAAACTGTCAAAGATTTAGGCAACTCATAACATAAAACTATTTTTGGATAAAAATATAAGCCCCCCTCCCCTCCCCCTCAAAAACCTCGGTGATGCTTGATGTATAATTGCAACACAAACGGCAAGTCAGGGTTTCCTTTATTCAAACAGACTTTTGCTAATGTCAATTGTTTATTATGGAAAGCTATTGTTTAATGAAGGCAGCTATGGACAATTCACTCCTAAACAGTGTTTTCTCTTAGTACATGTATCTTTGTCCATTACAGATGAGCTTTGGGGAGAGCGGCATATTTTTTTCCTGTTCTCTGGGTGCAACCATGTGACTCAAAATCCTTTGATATAAATATCAATGAAACAGCTGCCATCTTAAAAATGTTGAATTTGCAACCAGGATTCATAATTTTAAATCAATTAGTTGACTCTGGTTTGTTTTAAAGTATGTTTTTTCAAGACATCTTGGTTGATATAACTAGAGAAGCTAATGAGGAATGCTTTGTATAGTCAACCAACATGGCAACTTGTAACGTAACATGCACCCCAAGAATTGGAATAGACGTGTTTCATTGCTACATCATACTAATTTATAATCATGATACATGCAACTCTTGTAGACCCCTTGCAGCACGTCGGAATGTAGCTCAATTTGGAGGACAAAACAATAGGTTCCAATTCTCAGGAGATTGAAATTCGTTTGTTTTGCCCTCCAAATTAAAGTGAGAAAGTTTTTCCAGCTTACCAATTGTTGATACCAGTCATTTTTTGAAGACCAAATCTCAATACTGCTGTCAGCCCTTCATAAAATACCAATAAAAAAAGACTAATATCAGAAAGACAGCGATATTCCAGGTTAGTTGTAACCACATTTCTCTGTACGAACCTCGAGATGGCCAAACGAGGCTTTACTTTAACGTCCTCAAACGCCAAACAATGAATCGCTTGTGGCGTATACTCAATAAATCTAACTCTATGGACCTTAAACTTCATATCTGTCAATGTATTTTAGAAATCGGGCGAAAATATCAATTTTTCT
>JALHLI010000001.1:20908038-20945538 GCA_023349425.1 Anthopleura sola
GCACATACTGTACCAAGGTCAAAAATATTGGGGACCCTATTCTAAAGGAATTTGTAAATCCATTCTATACCTGACGATGCATGGGCCAGGGACCTGAAAGCTTGGATATTAAAATCCATTGCAATTATGTGGAAGAATCGTCTTTGATATTTAAATTTAATTGAACTAAAATTGTTTTGAATTTTCTATGATCAGAGTTTTCAATTCTGAGATATTCCAGCTGATTTCTGTTTCATACATGCCACATGATAAATTGTTTAATTTATATTTGTAGGGTAATATCAGTCGACAAGAAGCTGTCAGTATGATACCACCTCTGCTCTTAGATGTTCAACCTGGACATAAGGTATTAATAGACGTCTTTACCTTTGGCATAATGTTTTGCCCATTTCAGGCCGCGTGTCATTCCCTTGAGTATCATTTCTTTGTTTGGATGCAAATGAAATGAAGAATCCTATTCTTGAAAGAATGAAATGTGGTATGAAATGGGCAAAACAATTTAGGGAACTGTTCTTCTCAGGAAATCTAATTTCGCAGCCCAAAATTGCCACCATTTTTCAAGTTTTTGGTATTTGGGTCAAACTGACTAAAAGCATACCTGATATCAAATTCTTAATAAAATTTGGCCATAGGTCCTTTATCTAGTGGGCCCCTTAGTATGGGGTCCTTTATGCAGTGGGTCCCTCATCCTAGGGGCTTTCCATTTGATGTGTGCTCAAGTCGAGTTCCTAGTTAAGTGTCAGAATTATTTGTTCCAGGTTCTGGATACATGTGCTGCACCCGGCTCTAAAACCAGCCAGATTATCGAGATGCTGCACACAGATGATTCTAATAGTATCCCAGGTGAGTATAGCTTGTCTTTATTTCAATCTGTGCATATACTAAAAATAGAGCTCTTTAGAGTTAAGCATTGCATGAAGATTGAAATAAGTTATTTCCCTTGTGCACCAGTTGTTATTGCCAACAGCAGTTGCGTAGTTCCAATGCCAAACCATTATAAGCATGTGACTTCTGTCTAGTAAAACAAAAGCTAGGTCCCAGCCTCTCTCTGCTGGAAATCAGACAAAAGCCAATGTGCATGAGCTTAAATTTCTAGCACGAAGCATGATGGGAAATTGATCCCTTTCACTTTTTTCTCTTCTCTACAAATTCATCTGACAATTTTTCCTTCAACATTTCCTATAGAAATGTAAGTATTTCAACAGTCGAAAATAGTAGAGTATTTTTTTCCTGATATTTCCTTTGATTTCCCTGTTCCATTTTTGCAGGGCTCAGTTTCCCAGAGTGCTTTGATGCACATTGCCTATTGGTGAGAGGTGGTACATTAGTGGCACACACTACCCATCCTTCCCATGTCTTTTCACCTTTAATTTACTGTAAATTACTGTAAAAGTATCTGTTATATTGATGCCATTCTTGTCTCTCAGATGGTCTGGTCATTGCAAATGAGCTACAGAACAAACGCTGTTACATGTTAATACATCAAAGCAAGAGACTGAGAAGTCCATCATGTCTAGTGACAAACCACGATGCTTCAGTCTTCCCTACACTTTTTGTTAAAAATGTAAGTAGAAGCAAAACAAAAAATGATGGGTAGAGTGCGATCGTAATCTGTGAAACATTACTAAATTTATTTTGCATGAAATATTACAAAATAGTGCAATGTCTATTTTTTTGTATTGTTTCCTGGAGTTAGCACTGTTTCATCATTGATATTTTTAGTACAAATCAGTGCTACAATCTTGTGCAAATGAAAATGAGACAAGGGGTGTAGCCAGGATTTTGCCTTAGGGGGGCCCAAAACCCATTTTCAGAACATCAACCAAAAAAACGGCCAACCAAAAAACCGCCAACCAAAAAAACCGCCAACCAAAAAACCGCCAACCAAAAAACCGGCCAACCAAAAAAACCGCCAACCAAAAAACCGGCCAACCAAAACAAACGGCAAACATGAATATAGTGGAGGCATGGGCCCCCTGGCCACCCTGGCTATGCCTCTGACATTGTTGCATGACAAGTTGAATGATTTTTTATCCTCAGGAATTCCTGTTGCTTCATACCTATAGAAAATTCAGCAGGTTAAAATTCCTAGATTTCCTAGATCCACTCCTGCTAAGGAATTAAAATATGATTTCAAAATAATCTTGTGTTTTTCATCTGTATCCTGTAAAAATATTTACTCCTTTTTTTAGGCAGAAGGTAATAAAGTTGAACTAAAATTTGACAGAATATTATGTGATGTTCCCTGCAGGTTAGTATACGTAATCCTTGTCTAGACATACATGTCATGTGCATTTTATTCTATAAATTTTTCATTCCTATTCCATTCCACTTTATTCTTGTTTCTGCAGTTGCATTCTACTTCAGTCTATTCATATTCTATAGAGGCTTTGCATAATCATGTGATGACATCCATGACAGGAGGCAGGAACAATAGACCTCACTGGCTTGGGTGTAATGTTGTCCCATTTCAGACCACGTGTCATTCCCCAGAGTATCATTTCATTGTTTAACGGTTGCGCATGAGAAGATACATGAATATGGATACAACTCAAACAAAGAATCTTATTCTCAAGAGAATGACACATGGTCTGAAATGGGACAACATTACCCCAAGCCAGTGAGGTCTATTGAATCTGGTCTAATCTGATTTACATGAGAAAGAATTCAGTTTCCCAGTGAAAAAGACTCTATTGCTGTGCCTCCTGTCATGGCTGCCATCTTGTGATGGTGCAAAGCCTCTATAATTTATTATATGAAATAATAGTAAATCTCTATTTTATGTCGTGATACAGGAAGACATTGCTTAGTCTCTCTAGATAGAGGCTAATTTTTTATCAACTCAAATGTTGGTTTTTGCAAAGGGGGAAAAATTGAGAAAAAACACTTGTAGTGAGGGAGAGAATAACACCACAAACAAACTCTGTTTGCATGTGGCATCCTCAGGGATTGAACCCAGGACCTGAGCCGTTAGACTCACAGTGGTGAAAGGTGAACATTTTACTACTATGCCATGTACATGTACCCTATTCCACTTGCCGAGAAGTATACCATTTCTTTGTTGTTGTTTTTTAGTGGTGATGGAACACTGAGGAAGAATACACTCATCTGGAACAAATGGACCCCTCAGACAGGACTCAGTCTGCACAGGTAGTGTTATCTTACTGCACACTCAGACACACATTGAATAAGTTTGAAAATGTGTGTGACAGTATAAAACCTGCATTACAGTCAAACTAAGAAAACCGTGAACACCTAAAATATGTCTGGAATGTTTATTTAGACCGTTGCTTGTAAAAAAGATGTTTCCTACCACCATGAAAAGAGTTTGTCTTGAATCCTTCTCTCGTGTATCCGTCTGTCTCGAATAGAAATATCTAATTTCATGAGAATCAGACTAAAATATGAAGTTTGAAACTTTTAAATGGGAAAACACTTTGCGTGAGCGTGCTGTGATCAAAGACATAAACATTTCAGACATATTTTAGGTGTTCACGGTTTTCTTAGTTTGACTGTAAAAATGCCACAAGCAACAGGGAAAATGCATGACAAATAAAGGTTTTAATTGACAGCTAGTAAATACACTACATTCAAGAGGATTTTGGGTGATACATTGTAATTCTTTCTTGAAACATCAAAACCTTATAGACATGGTTGATATTAGTTTTACCTATACTGCAATTCTCAATATTCTGTGAACTCAGTAGTTGCAAGTTGTCTGTTGGAATTTGGTTTTTCACTGCCGCCAGTCAAAAATATAAAAGGTACTGACTGATTAGTTTTGATTGACGGCAGTGAAAAACCAATTTCACAACAAGCCATTGAAATGTCTGAGTTCGCAGGATATTGAGAATTGCAGTAAATTTATCCTGCTGACACACCAGCGATATGGTTAGGTTTAGTTCAGACACACCTCTTGCTTTCTCAAAATGATATTGGGAGGGGGGGTGACTCCCATATAGAAGGGCAGGGATGGTCATATTGGAAATTTTGAAAATAACACCTAAAAGGAACCAAAAACCTTTTTCTTGTAGTCATAACAAAAGGTATGATTAGCATCCCCGCCCCTTTCACATTGGATCCCCCCCCCCCGGGCTGTCCAGGAACTGAACCCTGAACCCAAGTCCCTGGAGATGAAAGGCAAGTTTGACTATGCTAAACTTGATTGATATTGAAAATGATTTCTCATTCTTGCATTATTGATTTATAGAATCCAGTTGAGAATCTTAGCAAGAGCAGTAGAGATGCTTGACGTTGGTGGTCGTATTGTTTATTCAACATGTTCACTTAATCCAGTAGAAAATGAAGCAGTTATTGCACAGTTACTCAAGAATAGTGATGGTTAGTAACCAAGTTATTAGTCGACTTACCACAAGTCATACTCACTGTGTCAGAGTGCAAATCGTGAGATGAGCCTTGAGTGGCGCAAAAGTATTTGTCATACACCGATCCCAAATTCATTGTCCCACCTTCCTAGTTACTGTTGCTATGTCGGACAAGCTAAAGTTCGTTTTTTATATACATCAAGGAACAGTCAGTGATTGCTGAAATTGTAAATGTTTGTCTTAGAATATGAATTATGCATTCTAAATTAAAGGTAGTACATTTAGGAAAAAAAATGTGATAACTACTAAAAATCCTTCTAAATTCAAGTTTGTTTCAATGTCAGACATTCTATATTCCATTGGGAAAACTACCCATTGTTTGGTGGTCACTCAAGCAAAGCTGGGATCAGTGTATTAACTAGGTTTACCAATATCAGAAATGGTGGCATGTCTGTATTATTAAGTGTGTGTCTGGGTTTTACTTTAGCACATTAAATTGAGTGCAGTATAAAAAGTGGGGAAAAAATTGTATTGAAGACAAATGAAATATTTGTACTTAGGTGCTGTAGAACTCCTTGATGTTTCTAAAGAGCTGCCAGATCTCAAGAGATCTCCTGGACTCCACACCTGGAAGGTAAGGGATCCAAATGTTTATTTTTAGCATATTTTTTTATTGTACTCCTTGTGGTAGAAGGTCCATGAGGCCTTGGATTTAATGAGGTTATCTGAATTACGGTTGTTTTGCCCACAAAGTGGTTTCACATGCAGTCAAAGGAAGTCAAAGAATCTTCTCCTTTTGACTGCAGGTGAAGCTAATAGTGGGCTAAATGACTGGATATTGTGAGAAGAATTGACCCTGAAACCCTGGAGAATGAAGCTAGTTTACTATGTACAGTATAGTGCAGTTTTCATATGTTTTCATATGAAGCTTTTTAAAACTTTGATCGGCTGATTTTTTTCTCCTGAAATGTGATTGGCCTATACTAGCAGTGCCGTGATCTTGGTGTGACCATGTCTGCACTGTGTTCATGCCATGTTTCAGGCATTGGATTGGACGGAGAGTAAATACTCATGCAATTTTATTGGTCTGGTGGCAGTGCCTTGCTGTGTTACAACTGTGTTTGTTCTGTGAGCTTGTTACAGTATGTGAACGAAAACTGCTCTACTGCAAGTCAAAATACTGCTTTCTCACCTCCCAGTTGGTCAAGTTGTTGCCTTGTCACACTTGATTCTCTTATACTAAATGTAAAATTAAATCATAACTTGTTTTTGTGTCGATTTGTCATTTAGTTAATGATGAAGAATGGAGAAGAGGTTACCAGTTGTGAGCCAGGCAGTGAAGCCTATAAAGGCTGCTTCAGACAGTCACACTTTCCTCCATCAGATGAAGAGGCTAAAGCAATGAACCTTGATAGATGGTAATGAAACTGCAATTCGAACTCTAACAGGTCGTGGACCCTACCCCCTTAAAGCAAGCAGTTGTGTCAATATTAAAATAGGCAATGAAAAGAGCACCAACTGCTTGTCTTAAAGTGCATCTAACCCCTGATACAATACTTTCAGTATTGATTCTCTTGGAAGTTAGTAGTTGAATGGTAAAATATTTCTTGATTTGAGTGTCGTGTCTTTAAGTTATAAAGGTTTAGACTTAGACTTAGACTTGCTTCAAGTGGTCCACTCTCTCCCCCCCCCCCCCCCCCCCCCCCCCCCCCCCGCCCCCCCCCCCCCCCCCGCCCTCCCCCCCCCCCCCCCCCCCCCCCCCCCCCTCCCCTGGATGTAAAGAAAGTTTGGCGAGCGAAGCCGTGAGTGGACGACTTGTTTCCCTTGCAGTGATTCAATTTCCGACAGACAGAGGACTTTTGGAGAGTCTACAAAATCATGTCAAATACAGAATAGAAATTGAAAGACCTAAAGTAAAGCCCCATAAGTGATGTTTCTATTTTATCATTCTTGATTTTTTAGTATCAGAGTTTACCCTCATCAGCAAGATACTGGGGGTTTCTTTATTGCTGTCCTGATGAAGAAGAAGAATGCCCCATGGGAAAATGAAAACAGATACAATAACTACTCAAAATGGTTGCCATGGCAAACAGAAGGAGAGGGTCAGGTGAGATTACTGTACAAGCTTGTGCTTCATCTTGTTGTTGAGTACTGAGACTCTGATTAGTTACAACTAGAATGAACTATGGTGTGAATATGAAATTATATTTTTTAAATTATCAAACCTTGAAATAACCTCTGGGCTGATCTAAGTCAGGGCATGGCTTGGCTAACTCACAGATTGAACCCTGAAACAACCTCTGGGCTGATCTAAGTCAGGGCATGGCTAACTCACAGATAGAACCCTGAAACAACCTCTGGGCTGATCTAAGTCAGGGCATGACTAACTCACAGATAGAACCCTGAAACAACCTCTGGGCTGATCTAAGTCAGGGCATGGCTAACTCACAGATAGAACCCTGAAACAACCTCTGGGCTGATCTGAGTCAGGGCATGGCTAACTCACAGATTGAACACTGAAACAACCTCTGGGCTGATCTAAGTCAGGTCATGGCTAACTCACAGATTGAAGTGGAATTAAGCATTCTGGTTTTTGGCGAGTGAGGAAAACAGTGGAAAACCTTAGACCTAACACTCTACTCACATGTGATAATGAGTCAGGAATTGAACTTGAGATGCGCAGAAGTGAGAAGGCAGTGCACATCTACTCAGTGAAGGTCTGTTAAACAACAAATGAATTTAATTTTTCAGGCTAAAAATAAACAGGGAGGTAGTGAGCCAAATGGCGGCGAAGGAGAATCAGTGAAACTAGAGAGCGAAGATGCTGTTGATGATGACAACAATATTGTAGGTGACATACCAGAAGATGCCGATGATGTACAAGGATTAGAAAATGATGAAGATGATGCTGATGGCAATGCTGCTAATGAGCAAGGTGCAGATACTGCAGAAGCTGTACCAGAAAACTTGGACAATGATGAAAAAGAAAAAGCCATAAGGTATTTTGTGTAGATTTTAGTTTTTACAACTACATGTATTTCACTCTATGCGTTGGTGGAGACAACAGGAAAATCAGGCAATACACTGCCATTAATCAAATATATCTTCGGTACATTTACTGTAGATCTGAGTGACAGCAGGGAATTGACCAATCAGATTAAGGATTTGTAATTTCCAAAAACCATTACAAAAACCGCTACACTGAAAAACTGCTACAAAAACTGCTACAAAAACCGCTACAAAAAGCGCTACGAAAACCACTACATAAACTGCTACAAAAACTGCTACATAAACCGCTACAAAAACTGCTACAAAAACCGCTACAAAAACCTGTTGTTTTTCTACATTAATTTTTAACTAACTAAAGGTCCTTTATTTAGTTTGAAGCCTCCAAGAAAGAAACAAAAGATAAATCCTGGTTTCAAAGAAGATCCTTTCATCTTATTGGACGACAACGATGAACATTGGCAGGCAATCAGGTAAGGACTCAGTATTGATCAACAAAATGCCATACTTATATCTGTAAATTCATTCCATAATAACTTATAAGAAAAAAATGCCACGGCATTGAAACTTTCCCTGCTCACTCACTTTTGGAGAAAACCCTCGTGGCACAGGAGAGAACAACACATCAAAAAAAACGTAACTCACATATAATCTGACCCGAGCCGGGGCTCGAACTCAGACCACAGCGGTGGGAGGTGAGCAGTAAACCACTACTCCACCCATGTCACCAAATTTGAGGCCTCATGATAAGAAAGAGAACATAAAAATGAGTAAGAAGTAAATAACATGAAAACACATGATTAATAAATTAAATCTCATGTTACACTTCTAACAATGAAAGGTTCAAAAAAAATCTAAGCTCACAGATGATAACAGTTGAATAATTTTTTTGTCTTCTAGGGAGTATTTTGGAATAGAACCATCCTTCCCTTCAGATCAGTTGCTGGTTCGTTCAGTTGGAGGAAAGAAGAGGAACATTTACGTTGTATCAAAACTGGTCAAGCAGGTTCTAGAATGTGCTGATGATAATCTGAAGGTGATATAGTTGTACTATTGTGAATGGTTGTCTGTCTAATTCTGTCATAATTATCAACTAGACCCCCTAGAGGGACTCCCATGAATTGAAGACGATTTTGAAAATGACCTCCCAAAAAAGTACAAAAACATTCTCTTTTTGGTAGTCAAAGCAATCACAAATTTCACCCTTAAAATGGTACCAAAAGATTAACCCCCAAAAGGTATGAAAAGCATCCCACCCCTTTCTCATCAGTCCCTCCCCCCCCCCCCCCCCAGGCTACACTCATAGCAGAGGAGGATCAAGAACTTTTTTTAAGGAGGCAGTGCACCTTTTATGATCTGGAGACCTTTTCACAAACTCAATCACCAATAACTCAATGATTAAATAATTAATTAACACTTATTGATGGGGACCGAGGGAAACTGTGTTTTGTGGTCAATAGATGACGAAGCGTAGCTGAGGGAAACATCGCTGTAGAGGAACCACAAAACACAATGCTTTCCCGAGGTTCCAGTAAATAATTATCTAATACATTTTCATCCATTTTCCCTTCAAGATAATAAATGTTGGTGTGAAGTCATTCGGTCGTTGTGACAGTGATGAACATGGCTGTGACTTCAGGATCATGCAAGAGGTAATGATAGATTACTACAAGGCCACAGATGAACACTGTTTGGCACACCTAAGATTCCATGGGTTTTATGATACAAATTGATAAACTTAACTAAAAAAAATCATTACTTTGTGGCTTTTGAAAGAAGAGTACAATTAGAAAAAAATAATTTCCATGATTTTGACCTTTTTTCAAATAAAAATTTTAGATTTTGGAAGTATAATAATTATGGACTGATTCTGTGGGTCTCTAGACAGATTTCATAACTTCATGGGTCTTTAGACTGGATTTCATAACGTAATGAACACCATGGTTCTCCATGGGTTTTCCAATAATATGGCTTAAAAACATCCATACTGTCTACACTCTTTTTTTAAGAGTGCAAAAATGCAAAGCAGAGTGCGCCTTGCTTGAAGAAACAAAATCACACTTCTGATGTCAATTCATTGTTTGTTTTCCTTCCATTCTTCTAGGGTATTGATGGTGTTTTCTCATATGTGACAAAGAGAAAGATATTCCTCACTGAGCAGGATGTTCTCATCCTCCTTGAACATGACAAACCCTTCACTAACAAGTTTTCAGAGTCCACAAGAAGTCAACTAACTAACGTTTTAGGTAAGTAAATGTATGGAAAACTAATGTGCAGTGAACTATATTATTTTTTACATATTTATATATTTTTTGGTGATTATGACTCAGGAACCTCTTTGGTCTTGGTTTTCTTTCTAACTTGTTATGAATTCATTCATTCATTCATTCCATCCATTCATTCACTCATTCATTCCATCCATCCATTCATTCATTCATTCATTCATTCATCCATTCATTCAGTCATTCATTCCATCCATCCATTCGTTCGTTCTTCCATTCATTCATTCTTCGATTCATCCATTCATCCGTTCATCCGTTCATCCGTTCATCCGTTCATCCGTTCATCCGTTCATCCGTTCATCCGTTCATCCGTTCATCCGTTCATCCGTTCATCCGTTCATTGATTCTTCCTTTCATTGATTCTTCCTTTCATTCTTTCACTCTTTCATTCATTCATTCTTCCATTCATTCATTCTTCCTTTCATTCATTCATTCTTCCATTCATTCATTCTTCCTTTCATTCATTCTTTCATTCATTCTATCATCCATTCTTTTATTCATTTATTTACTGGTTATAATTTCAGGTGATACATTCCGTCCATTATTCATATACTTGCTCACTCATTCTATACCATCCCTCCCCACCCATTCAAGTCTCTTACTATTCCTTCCTTCAATCAGTCAGTCATTCCCTCTGTCCCACCCATCTATTGTTTGACAACATGTTCTTGAACGTCTTTCACCAGGTCTGGGTTGTGTGTTATTTATCTATGATCCTAAAGGGGAATACAGGTAAGACAATACAAAACCCTCCTCCTTACCTTATTATCTTCTTGTAGAACAATTTTCTTTGATTTAATTCCATATGAATGTTCCTTCTCAAGCTTTACTAGAAAAGAGTGTCTCATTTTATTCTCAAAGGAATAACACTAATCTGAAAATGGATGGCAGAGGCCATCCGAAATATTATCATCCCTCATCCTCCCCTCCCCCCTTTAGTATTTCCTTGATCTTTCCCCGTATTTGATGTCCTAATGTATAAGGGCAACACTTGCAGGGATGTACCCAGGGGTTTTGCCGGGTGGGTGCACATGAAATAGAACTGTCTAAACTAACAGGATGATGTCAACACCCCACCCCCCCCCCCCACCCCCAAAAAAAAACCTTTAAGCAAAAAATAAAAATTTTAAAATAATGAATGTCACGAATGAGAAGACCTTCAGCTTGTACTGGGGCTGCATGTGCACCCAATGCACCCCTGACTTGGCTCAAAATTTCTAAACTAACAATTTAAAAATAATGAATATTTTATTTTTAGTTCCCCTTCTGATACTCTAAATTGTGGGTTTCATTTCTGTGGATGGAAAGCAAGGACGTCGACAAGAATGTTAGCAAGTAGAATGGACAAGACTCATTATAAAGTACTCTGTGGAATCCCACCAGAAAAAGGTATGAAGTTATACAGGGGTGGATCCAGAGGAGGGGTGCAGGAGGGTATGCACCCCCCTGGCCAACTTTGTGCCCCTACTTCGAAGGTAACCAATGTTTACTTCCTTTGATTCTTGTTCCTTTATATTTCTGAAAATTATTCGTTCATATTCATGTGGATATGATAACATTATGAAGAAACAATTCTCCAGGGAACACTATGTTAATCCTGGGGGGGACTCTCTTATAGAAGGGGGTGGGGTTCCTCTTCGGAAATTCTAAAAATGACCCCTAAAAGGGACCTGTATTTTGAGATGATGGGCGTATCAGTTTGATTTGAGTTCCTCGATTCTATTTGTATTTCGATACTGGCATCAAACGCCATCTGCTCGTATGAGTTTATGACGTCTTTAAAAAGAAGCATTGTTGTTGATTTTATACCCTAAGCAGGACCACAAAACTCAGCTGGTGGGCATTCTCCTCATTATGACCCTAAGCGGGACCAAAACACTGATTTCAAACCCTAAAAGGAATGACGAGGACCCCCGCCCCCTTTTATAAGGGAGTCCCCCCCCCGGGATTTACATAGTGTAGATGAAAATATCACATGGTTTGAATTGGGTAATTTACATACCAAGGTCGTTTGGTCTATTGGTTGTTTTCAGGCAGATAATAGTAGGGTGGCAGTAGGTTGTTGGTAGGATATTCTTGGTAGTTTAACACTGCGATTGAAGTAAGTGCTGGTTGGTTGCTGGTCATAATGACCAGCCAAGTTCATTTTTAGCTGTCATACCTGGTTTCTGGCTCAACATTACTGGTCAAAATGTTCCATGTTCTGACAGGACATTGTCCATTGACCAATCGTTATTAAAGCCCTGTTAACAGTGTGCTGTTGGTTGACGACATACCAGCACCAATTTTGGGGGTTTGTATTCTTTACTTTTACTGGTTGTTGGTAAATTTTGAAATCTAATTTTAATGTTTCAGATTCTTCCAAAGATCCTAAGAGCAACAAATTGTCCACAGACAAGGATGAAGACAAGGAAACTAATGATGATATTGGGTTTGTTTGAACTCATCTTCTCTGATTCCTCCCATCCATCATCGCTCTAAGGGTAGTATACATATACATATACAGTGCAACATAGAAGATCTGGAGGGCTACAAGTTTATTGTGCAACCCTTATTAAATAAATAAAGTCTTTGGTGATCTAGAGTGGCCCACCTCTCAAAATAAATAACTAAAATAAACTTTGTTTATAGAGTATAACACTTGACCGTAATTCAACTGATAAAACTCGCAGTCCTCTTTTAACAACTCTAGTGGATTATGCACGGGTTCACCAGGCCATTAACGTGGTCATCTGAGCCACATGAAGGTCTAACCATTTGCAAATGTAATGGAAAAGAAAGCACCTTATCATGCCCAACCAAACATTTTCAATGCAGAGAGGGATTACTACAAGGGCAGATCCAGGAATTTTTTTATAGGGGGGTCCAAACGTTGAGAGGGGGAGTCCAAATACTTTCATTTATTACTGTATGGGGGGGGGGGGGGGGGGGGTGGTTTAACCAAAATCATCTGTTGTCTTTTCCAAATATTACCCAACCCCCTTCCTAGATGGTAAAAATATCATAACACCCCCCTATATTTCGCCCTGTTTATTACTAAACCCTAGTTATGAAGCTGCAAACACTTAGTAACAAACCTCCCCCATATAGCCTCCAAAAATAATGACCCCCTAAATATTGCTGACCCCTCCCCCCTACAGTAATAAATGAAAGCCCCCTTAGGATGAAACAAACAATGGAACCTTCCCCTCCCCCTGGATCTGATCTTGTACTAGGTTATTAATTTTTTAATTGCAAAATCTTGACAGTCAATTAGGTGATTTTATGCACTTTAATACATCTTCTTATTTACCTTGCCCTCTATTAAGCTTTGGCTGTTGTATGTGTGGGACACTCATAAAAGAGGATGGCCATTCAAGTAAATTTGGGATCATGATATTGCATTGCATCAATTTTCTTTTTGAGAAAATATTTATATGATCGTAGCAAAACTTCTGATCCCCAGATGGGAATCCAACCCACAACCTTCCATATACTAATCGGATGCTCTGCCACTTAGCCACAGGAGACAAGTAGCCCTGAACTAACAATGGCGAGTAAGGTCATTGGTGTGGGTATATTGTGACAAATGTACTGTACATGCTACCGTCAGTCTTTCTATCATATGTATATCACGTTTATCAATTTTCTATTTTTTTGTTTTTACTAGTAAAAATGTTTTTTTTTATTTACGAGCAACAGAAATTACAACAATTTCAATTATATTTAGGGAAGAAAGCAATAGAAAAAACTGGCTTAATAATAGACAAGACAATTACAAATATTTTTATTTTTTGTGTAACAACACAGTGTAAAGCCTGGTTCACACTAGCGTCATAATTTAAGCAACATACGCAGACTCAGTATCGCATTTATATATCGCTTAGGTGTGGAAAAAGAAGAGCACTATTAATGAGCAGTATGTTACTGACTCTGCATATGTTAGTTATGATTACAGCCATCCTCAGACACACACACTGTTGTGATTTTTCTGTCGCGACAAAGTAGGGTTTAGTGGACGTTAATCAAAGCGTTTCCATGACATTCCATACGCACATGCCTTTGTAGCTTTGTGTCCGACAGTGCTATGGAAACATTTTGATTGACGTCCACCAAAAACCAACTTGTCGCGACAGAAAAATTTGCAAGAGTGCGCGTGTGTCTGAGAATGGCTGTAATATATGGTAGTGTGAACCAGACTTAACTTTCTTTTCATTGCTGTCAGGGCTCCTAACAGTACTACTCAAGGCACATTTGCACTATATAGAAGGGTTTTAGGGCAGCTACATTCTCAGGTCATGAACAATGCAAAGTTTTCGCATGACAAATGTCAGATTTCATTCGTCAAAAGAGAAATTTTATGTCCCTCTACAATATAGTGCTGTAAAACCCATCTATTGTAAGTTTTTCACAGTCACATAACCATCTTGGGTCCATAAAGTTTCTCACTGCACAATATTGCTCATGGTGGGACTTGGTATATTGTACGTAGACATCGTATGATTACCACTCAATTTGGGAGTGTTCAACCCAGAGAAAATTGTCTATTATATTAGCCAATCGATGAAGATGTTGCTTTTTTTGTCTAAAGTTCTTGTTCTTTGCAATGCGCAGCAACTTTCATTTTGAAATGAAAATAATTAAACTCGTCCAGAAAGTGTTTCCCTTACATCTTCTACAAATAATATTATTGGTCATGTTACACCAGGGAAATCGTAAGTGTTTTTTTTCTCTCCTTATAATATAACCATTATCATTAAAGGGCGACCTGCAAAATTTAATAGCCATCAATCGAAATACTTTTTAATAGACTTACATCTCATTTTTGGCAGATTTCTTTCATTTTTGAGCCCTTAATAGTAAATCTTATTACTCATCATCGCAAACTTTGGTCATAAATACAAGGCATGTTTTTCTAAATCAATAAATTCATTTACAGTATTTGATTGACGGCCATTGAAATCCAAATTTGCAAAGTAACAAGAAATCAAGCTTCGTGGACGGACTTCAACAATAATGGTTATAAGGCCTAGATACAGGTACAAGATGCAAATGTTATATGCCACCCAAATATATTGGACCATGTGTCCATGCCGAAACTATCACAATTTTTACATTTTATGATAACTATTATATTTGAATATCTAAGTGTAGGAGCCACGCCAAAATCTTAAAGTACTCCAAAATTGATCCATTTGACATAGGCAAGGTAGAGAAGGCACAGAGCTGCTTTGATGTTGCATACAAGGGGTCCATACTACATGACTGGCAATGCATGATGGGATAGCTCTAGGTTATTGTATATTTTCAGTTTGGATGAAAATTATTTTATTTTGAAAACAGTGGCTGGGAAATATTTTACCTTATATTTTAACAAATAGACCAATTCGCATTGTTCTTCCCAGTAGATATGAATTGGGTACAACATTGCGCTAGTGAATTGGGTAGATGACACTGTGCACTTAGATTAGGAGTAGCCCTGAACTAACAATATAACTACCTTAAATAACCACATCAAAGAGAGCTGTGAAAGGATTTACACGAAAAACAATCAAAGTTTTTTGGGTCAAGTGAGTGATAAAGGGCTTCTCCCTTTGCGTAAAGGGATGAAGAAAAAAGGACAAAAGTACTAAAGAAGTCAAAAGTGTCAAGGGAGTACTATTTGTAAGTGCTACCTTCTGGCGGCTGACTCAGTTTCACATTTTCTTTATTACTCATGGTCCTGCAATAACAACAATATTGAATGGTTAAATTCAGAACATAGAACTACCGATGGCTAAATATGGCCTTAGCAAAGCCTATCAGTCTGCAAATTGCATAATGCTTTTCTATTTCAGACCACATGTCATTCTCTTGAGTATCATTGTGTCTAAACAAGAGCCTAAAGTGTGAATCACTTATTCCCACAAGGGCGAAAGACATGACCGTCATATACCGATTCCAAACATGGAGGACACACACAGATTGCCTGGTTCAAGGAGGCAAAAACAAGGCAATTCAGTCGTCCGTGATCTGTGGGAATCTAGCTTTTCATTTAGGAGTGTAAAAGCAATTATTAACAGAATTCTTAAACACCAGTAACAAAGATGAAGCTTGAACTCAACCCAGACTGTCTGTGTCTGCCATGTTCAGAATCGCTGTATGTGATATCAGGTATATAGAAACAGAAACTATGGATACTTGTACACTTACCGCCTTATTTCATTAAGGATAGTTTCAATAGTGTATCGTCTTTCCCATTTGCTTAAAGTCGGAAAATACCTCGTATCAAGCTGAGGAAGCAAAGATAAATTAGTACTTTAATTAACATTTGCTTCAAATCATGAACACTTCAAGGTTTTTTTAAACATTTTTTCATAACTATCCAATCAACGCTCTCCATAGAAACAAAGGAATCAAGTATTTTCTAGGTGCCATTCAATCACAACAAACAATGGAAAATAATTATCAGAAGTTTCATTTTTAGCTCTCTCATGTGAACTAATAAAGTGTTAAATCACATAAATTATGCTGTTTGTTGTGATTGAATGACACTTGAAAATACTTGATCCTTTTTTGTATAGAGAGCACTGATTGTCAGGTGATTTTGCTTCTCTCAGTGCAACAGCATTAGCCAATCAGCGAACATTTTGTTCGTAGCTCAATGTTTCCTAGTTCAAGGTTTTTCGGCTTGATTTACAACAGCCTTTGTTTGAAAATATAGAAAAATACTCATCGATGCAAAGATTCACCAAATAGCTTTTAGAAAAAGCATATTTCGTTGTTGTTGGTGAAAAAATATTTCATTTTGACAAGAGATTATAGAAAACACTTGGAAATTTTCACTGTGACAAACAATGCATTGCATTATCCATATCACCTGGTGGTTAAAGTTAAGAAAAAACCCTTGAAGTGTTCGTGGTTTGAGTAACCACACTGTAATATTTAGTAAGCAATTATTGGACGAGGTTGAGCAAAATATTGAGATATATTAGTGTCAAGCAAGCAATTATTTGCTGATGCGAAGACAGAGGCAAATAATTGCTTGCAAGACACTAACAAATCTCGATATTCTATGCTAACCGAGTTCAATAATTGTTTTAATCATTCAAATTATTTTTTCTAATATTTGAGGGGCAGTGCGCACAAGTCAAACAATAACAGTAGATGCTGGGATCTCTGGTTCGATTCCTGGACCCAGTATTACTATACATGTAAATCTGTTAGATCTCTCAAGGTTTTTTTTTCCTGGGTTTACCAGCTTTCCACCCTCTGCAAAACCTTATACATTAAATTCCAAATCACCCCAGAAGTTGTTTCAGAGTATGAATCTATGATGATCTATAACTAAATGAAGGGCAACATGTCCGTTCACATGTCCAACTAAATAAGGGAGGGCCCCCCTTCACATGTCGAGAACCAATCAAAATCAAGCATTGTCTAACCAACGACAAAAAAATATAATTTCTTTGGGACAAGGTAATCAGAAAACTTCTACAATTCTTATTTTTTCAGCGTAATTTTGTTTTTTTCTTGGATGAAGAACAACGAAAGAAGAAAGTCCATCTGTTTGTATTGTGTACAATAAACAATAAGGGAAGTACTAGAATATGAATTTATCAGTATACATAATTACACAAAATATATTCTTCATATCTTGGATATTTATAATAATCGTAGAATATAGTAGAATATCGTTTATAGGTCATCTTAATCTATCAAATTTTGAAATTCTATAAAAAATTCTGCTATCGTTATAAAGCTTAATCACAGTTGTCCAGTGACAAAAAAAATATTCTTACCTCGCCTTGGCTGAGAACACCATTTAAGTTTATCTTGGTTGCAAAATGAACTTTCGGAGATTCATCTGGATAGTTCTTTCCGCATTCAATCTTTAAAGTATAAATTCGATTTCGAACGCACCCTAAAGAAGAAAGAAAGTAGTTTCTTTGGTCGCCATTTTTACAGAGAAGAAAAATTTTGTAGGCAGGAAATAAAGGTTTTTAGCTGGATGAAATCTTACCCTTGGAGGTCCAATGATTGTACCATTCCATCTAGTCATGGTCATATCTTCATCATCGTCCAAACCCAGCTTATCAACCACCACCACCTCCTTTTTGACCATTTTCCAATTCTTCTAGAAGCCGAAAATTCCTTGGAACTTGGAAGGAAAAAAAGCGATAAAAATTAGACCTGTTTGGGCTAAAAGACCTTCAGCGTGTGAACTGAAATACTGCTTTTGTGATATGGTTGTGATTTAAGGGTTTTTGGTGCGTATTTGAGGTGCAAATGAGTCAGAAAAAATAGTATCTGTACCTTCAACTCGCCCCGCCATCTGGTCAACACGCTCGCTCGTCCGCTGAGAAGACGAACTTGGACTTAGACCCGCAGGACCTGGGACTCGGGTAACACTCGGTGAATTTTCGGTACAATCTAATCGAACTTTAGTCGGGAAGCGATGAAAAAGCGATGAAAAAGTGAATGAATGGAAGAGAATTTTGTAAGAAAAAAATAATAAAGAAATGACGAAGGAGAAATTTATGCCAGGGTGAAAAGAAAGATAACTAAGAGAGGGAGAGAGAGAGAGAGAGAGAGAGAGAGAGAGAGAGAGAGAGAGAGAGAGAGAGAGAGAGAGAGAGAGAGAGAGAGAGAGAAGAGAGAGAGAGAGCGAAAGAGAGAGAGAGAAAGAGAGAGAGAGAGAGAGAGAGAGAGAGAGAGAGAGAGAGAGAGAGAGAGATAAAGAGAGAGAGAAAGAGAAAGAGAGAGAGAGAGAGAGAGAGAGAGAGAGAGAAAGAGGGGGGGGAGGGGGTTAAAGGAAGGAAGGAAAAGTAACGAAAATATATGGAAAAAGTATTGCAAGAACGCTACAAGTTCAAGTAACAGAAAAAAATTATATGAAGAATAGAAAATAGTGAAAATAAGTAATAAAGAAAAAAATTCGTGGAATGGAAGAAAATGAAAGAAAATAAAAAATAAATGGAATGCGTATATCCAAAACAGAAGAAAATAATATGTGCCAGATAATTAAATGTTACGAATCTTTTATTTATACATTTTGCTTAATATAACTGTTTTGTATATTGTAACAATCGAAAAAACTAGGGAGTAATTTGACAATTAAAATTTCATATTAATTAGTTACATATTAAATTCGAGTTTATATTAATATTTCCATGACTTCCGCCTCGAAGGAATAATAAACAAACTCACTATAAATGAGCTTCGTTCTACTTTTGTTTTAAGCGTTATTTTTCTCCAAATTTACGAGCAGTAATTAGAAAGTACTTTTCACTTACTCACGATTATCGCCTTTATTTCCATACATCTTTTGTCTCTATTGTTCTTTTAAACCAATCACGATCCTCATGCATGATTTATTTTGTTGATAAAGTCAAACTTCGCTTCCATGGTAATAATTACTAGACCCAAAGGACCACAAAATGGCTGTCTACTCCGGGCCAAATATCTAGGGATTAACCACATAAAGACAGCTGAACGACTTCAAAACTTAAACCCAAAGAAATCCGATATCTTAGCAACACGACTACCAAGTTATAATGAGCTTTCTTGCTCTATAGATTTTTAGAAACCAATTTGTATAAAGTCAAGTTAAATGGCTGATCATAATGGAGAAGTTAGTGGGCCTTCTCATGCTAGAGGCTCAAGGCATCATCGTACAAGAAAACAACAGAAACCCTCGACTGCAGAAAGAGAACAGAAAAAAGCTTCAAGGCTACAAGCTTTAGGTCCAGGAGAATCGATCAAAGAAAAACAGGTTGGTAAAAACTTTTCTCCAAGGAAAAATACTGCGAGTTAAAATATAGAGTCAAACCGAAGTTTTTATTGACTTTGTATATGTGATCGGTGTGTAATGGTGAATAAGGAATGTTGCAAACGTTAAAATATCAGCGATTGCGATAACCACAAGCGTGTTTGATACTTTTACTTCTCTTGACTTTCAAGTGTTGACATCTTTTTGCTTTCTCTCACAAACATCGTTACGTTGGATATCCTTGTTATCCTTAGATTGCTTTTGTTTTGAAAACCCAGTTTCCGTAAACTCGAAAAGATGTCTTGCTGATTTAATCTTCCTTTTATTCTATAGTAATAACTATAAGCTTAAAATTGGAATATTTGAGTGCCTTTTTCTCTCTTTTTCATCGATATCTAAGGCTTAGGTAAAAAAATATTCACGCTGTTGTGAAAATCGCTTACAAAACCTCAAATAAACGTTATTTACCCTTTCAAGTCGCTAAATTTCCCAAATTGTAGAAATTGTGAATTGTATAGTTCAGGAATAAGGGAAACGATTTGTTTAAATTTATTATTTTTCCTATAATGGCAACTTGTTTATCTTAATGGAGGGGGAGGGGAGGATCATTATCTAGAATTTTATAATGGCTTTTATAAATCTCGCTTTCTGATTGGTTAAGAGTGTGTATTTTATGAGAACACACAGCACACACGCACACTGTCTGTTGCATCATTACTATCCAAAATAATGGTTATTGTAATGTGTATTTTATAAAAGAAACAAAAAACTTGCTTGCTGTGCTGTTTGAAGTTGTAAAGCACTTGGAGATTGGCAAAACACTAGAGCAGTTGAGAAACACAATGCTATGTGTTCTCTCTCATTCTGCAATTCCCACATGCTTTATAAATGCACACAGCTCATGTGCACATTTTCCCAAATTTGTATCCAAAAAGCATTTATTTGCAGCTAAAAATGCAATGTGTTAATAGTCACCTTCACAGTTCCCTGCGCCATCTTGAAAAGAAGCCAGACCTTTGCATCAAAGCGAGACGAACAGTGAGCTTGCAATAATAGAGACATGTATGTGAATAATTCAGTGTCCAAGTTGTTAAAAAAGGTCTCTATCATTGCAAGCTCACCATTCATCTTGCTTCGATGCAAAGGCACAGCTACCTTTCAAGATGGCGCAGGGAACTGTGAAGGGGACTATTGTAATAATGTACATAATAGACAACTTTTCTTGTTTCTATACCAACAATTATGCAACATGTTTTCTTCAGTTTTTGATAGATTCTGAAAACCCAGACATCTGGAAGTTGTTGAGTTCATAGAAACATGAAAAGCACTCCATTAGTTTAACAAATTTTGTATAATTTTTTTTTCTAGCAAAAAGCAAGAGAAGAACGGGAGGCCAAGAAGGCCGGAATAGACTTCAGACATGAATATATTATAAAAACTGTGGCAGAAGCTCTGGGACTGTCTCCAGAAGATGTCACAGAATTCTTACTAGAAGGAACACAGGTAACAAAAAGAAATATGTCTGCGATAAACCAGGGGGGGAGGCACTCAAATTAAACATATTTAGGGGGGGTTGGTTTTCTGTGGCAGAAGCTCTGGGACTGTCTCCAGAAGATGTTACAGAATTCTTACTAGAAGGAACACAGGTAACAAAAAAGAAATATGTCTGCGACAGATCAGGGGGGGGGGGGGGGCACTCCCATCTAAAAGTATTGTGCTGGGCTCAATATTTTATCATGACAGGATACATGTTCCTCAACCATGTAATTCCTCTGACAGTTATTTTTAACATGAGCCCTGGCTCTAACTTAGATGATTGCCTGGGCAACTACTAAATTGTGATGATGATGGTGATAATGATGGTGGTGGTGAATGATGATGATGATGATACAAGGACCGCGGGGCACCCTAAAACTTGGGGGAGGGGGTGCTAAGATTGGAAAATATGAGAGACTAGTATGGGAAAAAGTATGGGGGCTAAGATTAAAAAATATAAGAGTATGCAATACGGAAAATATGGGTGGGCTATAGCCCCCTCCCCAGTCCCTCCAGTGTGATGATGATGACAATGATGATGATGAATGTTGATGATAACCATGAAGTTGATGATGACGATGTGCTTTGATGATGATGTTGGTGATGACGATGTTGATATGAGAATCAGAAAAAACTCTTTCCACTCCTCTACGAGTAGAATGAATAATTTCAATGAGATAAAGAAATAGCATGGGTCATTCATGATTAAGCCAATTGTAACATGTCTTTCCATGTACAGATTGAAACACTAGATGAGTTCTTCAAGGCCGATGGTCTTCAAAAGATAATGTTCTTCTATCAGGAAACAGATAGTAATTTACCAGATGCAGGTAAGGGACCAATTGATCATCATACAGGGTAGATTTATTTGTGAACTAGTATGGTGATGACAAAAATGATTTGGATGATGTTGATGATGATAAAATGATGATGATGATGATGTATGATGATGATGATGATGATGATGATGTCGATGATAATAAGATGATAATGATGATGATGATGATATGATGATGATGATGATGATGATGATGATGATGATGATTATGTTGATGATGATAAGATGATGATAAGATGATGATGATGATGATGATGATATGATGATGATGATGATATGATGATGATGATGATGATGATGATTATGTTGATGATGATAAGATGATGATATGATGATGATGATGATGATGATGATGGTGATAAGATGATGACAATGATGATGATGATGATGATAAGATGATGACAATGATGATGATATGATGATGATGTTGATGATGATGTTGATGATGACAATGATGATGATGATATATGATGATGATGATGTTGATGATGACAATGATGATGACAATGATGATGATGATATATGATGATGATAATGATGTTGATGATGATAAGATGATGACAATGACGATGATGATATATGATGATGATGTTGATGATGCTAAAATGATGACAATGATGATGATGATATGATGATGATGTTGATGATGTTGATGATGATGATGTTGATGATGTTGATGATGATGATGATTATGTTGATGATAAGATGATGACAGTGATGATGACGATATAAGATGATGATAAGTGATGCAGGTTCTCCTTTCTATTTCTATTTCATTGAAGCATGTAATGAGTCCACCCTAGGAGAATAAATTTCCATACCTCATCAATCCTTTTCTTTCACTAGTTGAACATGTAAGGATTGGTCCAGGAGGAGCTCAGAAAGCCACCATCAAATCCAAGTCCAAATTATTTATCACTGATGGCAAAGATGAAACATTATCTGGAGCTTGTATATTTTTTATCAGGAATAATCCTTCCAAAGCCATCAGTAATGCAAATGTATACCAGGTCAGTATATCATGCCCTGTGCAGTATGTAAAGTCCCACTAAATATCTGGGCATCTTCTACTGATCATGGGGGAGGCTGTCTTCTGCAGGCGGCAGCCACAGCCTTCCCCCAAGCTGCATGGTCCTGTGCTGCTTTATGCAGTTCAGATGATGTCAAGAGCACTTCTGAGTTGCAATATCTTTCTAATATACTCTGGGAAGAGCATTTTCTTCCCGCCTCCTCCATGGCTGACTTAGATCAGCCCAGAGGTTGTTTCAGGGTTTGATCTGTGAGTTAGCCATACCCTGACTTAGATCAGCCCAGAGGTTGTTTCAGGGTTTGATCTGTGAGTTAGCCATGTCCTGACTTAGATCAGCCCAGAGGCTGTTTCAGGGTTCAATCTGTGAGTTAGCCATGCCCTGGCTTAGATCAGCCCAGAGGTTGTTTCAGGGTTCAATCTGTGAGTTAGCCATGCCCTGACTTAGATCAGCCCAGAGGTTGTTTCAGTGTTTGATCTGTGAGTTAGCGATGCCCTGACTTAGATCAGCCCAGAGGTTGTTTCAGGGTTTGACCTGTGAGTTAGCCATGCCCTGACTTAGATCATCAATATTCACTTTTGTTCTTTTTTCTTTGATCCAGGAGACAACCTTCGGTGTGTTAGACACACGTGGAGTTGGAATTCTCCATTCAGTGGAAAGACTTCTGGGTGACATTTTTATCCCAGCACTTGGCCATAATACAACCTGGGGGGACGTGGGCCAGAACCAGGGTCCCTCTGTCAAGCAAGAGTTTATGAACCAATTAGATTCATTTGTTGGTAAGATGATCATGTTTGATCCTAATGTTAAGTTGGACCCACAGTTATAAGCCCTCCTCCCTCTGGTTATAAGACCCCTGGTTATCCCTGGTTAACCATGTGTCATTCCCTTGAGAATAAGATTCTTTGTTTGAGTTGTATCCATATTCATGTGTCTTCTCATTGGCAACCGTTAAACAAAGAAATAATACTCTAGGGAATGACACGTGGTCTGAAATGGAAAAACATTATGCCCAAGCTATAAATATCTATTGGCTTAATCAGAAGCTTCAATTATGTTGCTGTAACAAAGTCTTACACCGTAGAATGTTTCGGCAGCCTAATTGTTTTCTGCAGTTTTCCAAGATAAAACGAACCTCTCTTCAGCAGACACGTGCACCCCACAAGGTCTCGAAGGTGCCCTCTTACAGCTATTCTCAGACACGCGCACTCTTGCGAATTTTTCTGTCGCGACAAGTTGGTTTTTGGTGGACGTCAATCAAAATCGTTGCCATAGCACTGTCGGAAAACACAAAGCTACAAAGGCATGTGGGTATGGAATGTCATGGAAACGCTTTGATTGACGTCCACCAAACCCTACTTTGTCACGACAGAAAAATCACAACAGTGCGCGTGTGTCTGAGAATGGCTGTAATACACTCACCACTGTATTTTCTCAGGTATTCTCGCCAGTGCACAAGCCAGCCTGGAAGACGCTGTTGTCTTAAAAGAACCAGAAACAGTGGACCTGTCGCACATCAACTCCCCATCTGACTACATAGCCGCAGCTAGCTCCACAGAAACACTGGAACAAATAGAGGGTGTTGTTACTGCTTGGATCAAACAAATTGAACAGGTAAGAATGGTTGTTGAACCAATCATAATGTTCCTTTTTTAGCCAATGAAAATGGTGCTGTGTTCGAGTATTCTGATTGGATGAGCAGTAATCACGCCGGCGCGCTGTGATTGGTTACATGGATGTTGTCGATTCCGTACCGTGTTCGTGCTCTGATCTAACTTTTAGACTAGAGCAGTTTCGGTATGACTGAAAAGCTCGCAGCTCGAACGCGACACTGCCTAAATTATTAGTAAACCAGGCCAATCACATTACGCTAGATTTTACTCTCCATCCAATCAAATGCCAGAAACACGGCATGAACGAGGCGCGGACACCCTCACGTCAAGGGCACGGCGCTGCTAGACCAATCACATTGCGCGAGAAAAAATCAACCAATCAAAATCTTAGAAAAGATGATGTTGAAAGTCACGCAAACGCGCACTGAGCTTTTTACATTCATATGAATTTTTTTCTATGTTCCCATCCACACTAATGCCTTTCCGAAAGGTTCCGTTTTCGTCTCCAAAACTGGTTTTGTGGCCCCCTAAGGTAAAATCCTGGCTACGCCCCTGTTAGCTCTGGTAGCCGTTTCTGTTACAGCCTTCAAAATACGTTTAAACTCTCCCCCCCCCCTTTCCCGAGTCAATGTTTGGATTGATGCTCTAGAATCTAGACTCAAGTGGAGTGCGCTCTTTTTTAAGGTCCTGGCAGAAAGCGAGCAGATGAGAAAAGAAGCCGATGACGTCGGGCCTAAAGCAGAACTTGACCACTGGAAGAAAAGAACAGCCAAGTTTAACTCTTTACTGGATCAGATCAAGGGACCTGACTGCAAGGCTGTAGTAGGAGTCTTACATGCTGCTAAATCTAAACTACTCAAGGTAGAGTAATTGTGCTTAAACTGATACGAAATTTTCGAACCTTCAAATTCTATCAACACCCTGAAACAACGTGTGGGCTGATCTAAGTCAGGGCACGGCTAACTCACAGATTGAACCCTGAAACAACCTCTGGGCTGATCTAAGTCAGGGCATGGCTAACTCAAAGATCAAACCCTGAAACAACCTCTGGGCTGATCTAAGTCAGGGCATGGCTAACTCACAGATCAAACCCTGAAACAACCTCTGGGATGATCTAAGTCAGGGCATGGCTAACTCACAGATCAAACCCTGAAACAACCTCTGGGATGATCTAAGTCAGGGCATGGCTAACTCACAGATAGAACCCTGAAACAACCTCTGGGCTGATCTAAGTCAGGGCATGGCTAACTACAAGCTAACTAACAAATCGAATTAGAGTTTCGCGGGTTTTTTTGATTTTGCGGAGGGAGGAAAACCTGAGAAACCCGGAGAAAAATCCTTGAATCAAGGGAGAGACCTAACAAACTCTACTCACATATGATGCTGGGTCGAGAAACCAAATCTAAGACCGGCGAGAGGCGAGTGTACTACCACCCTTGATTCCATAATGATTTACCCCCCTCAACAGTTCTACATAGGTCCAATGATATTGGAAATGCAAATAGAGATTTGAATAACAACATAGGGCAACATTAACGACGACAAATTTTTAACTATTTTGAATTTTTAGACGTGGCGTGAGTTAGATGGTAGAATTACTGACTACGCGAACGAAGCAAAAGACAACGTGAAGTTCTTGTACACCCTGGAGAAGTTTTGTGACCCGCTCTACAACAGTGACCCGGTAAGACACACTTTAGGACACATTAGTACATTGTGTTTTATCAGTTAATATTTGTGTTTACTGTTGTGAAACAGCATTGTCACATCAATATCATCATCACCACCACCATCATGCATCATTATCATCATCACTGATGGCCACCATCATCATCCTCCTCCTCCCCCTAATCATCTTCGCCACCACCATCATCATCATCATCGTCGTCGTCATCATCATCATCATCACTATCATCATCATCTATCATCATCATCATCATCGTCGTCGTCATCATCATCATCATCACTATCATCATCATCTATCATCATCATCATCATCGTCGTCGTCATCATCATCATCATCACTATCATCATCATCATCACTACCATCATCACTATCATCATCATCATCATCATTATCATCATCACCATCATCATCATCACTGTCATCATTACCATCATCATCATCATCATCATCATCACTATCTTCATTTCCATCATCATCACTATCATTATCACCATCATCATCACTTTCATCATCACCATCATCATTACTATCATCACCATCATCATCATCATCACTATCATCATCATCATCATCACCATCATTATCATCATCATCATCATCACTATCATCATCATTACCATCATCATCACCATCATCATCACCATCATCATCATCACTATCATCATCACCATCATTATCATCATTATCATCATTATCATCATCACCATCATCATCATCATCTTCTTCACCATCATCACCATCATCATCACCACCATCATCATCAGCGTCGCATTATCGTCACAGTCACAAACATCTTCTGTTAGAGTTCTTAGTTCCTACGAACGAGCATCATGGATGACACACGCACCATCAGAAATAGCTAAGTGACGTAGACCCCTAAACTCTTCTCATATTGGAGTTGGAGCGCAGATTGATCGCTGAATCTTTTCTCATCTTGCTTTCAGGTTGGTATGATGGACGCCATTCCTGGTCTTCTGAATGCAATCCGCATGATCAACAGCTACTCCAGATACTACAATACATCTGAGAGGATGACTGCTCTATTCGTTAAGGTAGGTACAGGGGATTTCGGGGGTTGACCCGAGGGTACGGGGGAGTAATGCTTGTTACTAGAGTATTTGCCAATCATTGTTAGGGAATTTAGGGGAACCGGGTCTATATAGAGGGATAAATGAACGCCGGTAGCCCGGTTACTTCATTTGTCAAGGTTCAAGTCTTACCGGGTCGAGCCGAGAGTAGAGGAACCTACTTCAAGTTATAACGGTATTTCTCAAGCTGTGTATACGGGATTTGGTATATATATATTTGGATTTGGTCTAATACCGAGTCGTTTTCTTGTCGTTGTATTGTCTGCAGTGCAATGTATTCCATGTAACAGAGTTAGTGGAGTTGTTTCCCCCTCTACTAACTCTGATGAGATTAACTATGTTAAATGTAAGCAAACTCAGTATTAGACTATATTGCAAATCGTACGTTCTGATTGGCTAAGCTACTAGTGGTGTATTTCTCATAGTCCACGGTAGAAACTAATAAACTATTGCAAATCGTGCATTGTGATTGGCTAAACTACTAGTGGTCTATTTCTCATAGTCCACGGTAGAAACTAGTAAACTATTGCAAATCGTGCATTCTGATTGGCTAAGGTACTAGTTCAATATGACGTCACATGCAGCTTGTTTACATGGGCAAAAATAATAAATTAGCTTCTATTGTTTTTGCCAACAACATGGCCGCCACATCGTTTCTTCTGTCCTTTTGGGAATGATTGCTGGCCAACCATCAATTACTTTCTGCTTCTAGGTCACCAATCAGATGATAACAGCCTGCAAGAACTACATCACAGACCACGGCTACAAGACAGTATGGGACGAAGCACAAGACGAACTGATTCAAAAACTAAAAAACTGCATCAAACTAAACGAAGAGTACCAACGATGCTTCCAGAAGACGAAACAACGTCTCGAACAGAATCCAGACGAACGACAGTTTGAATTCAGCGAGATGTACATATTTGGAAAGATCAATACATTTTCACGGAGATTGAATAAGATTATCGAGATGATGAATACAATGCAGACTTTCATGTGTCTTGAGCAGTCGAGGATTGAAGGGTTGGAACAGAATTGGAATAAAGTGCAGTTGATTATGACCACGATGAAGAAGAAGCCTTATGATCTGCTGGATTATAGGAAGATGGATTTTGACGCAGATTTTGAGGAATTCCGAAGACAGATTAACGAACTGCAGGTGATTTTGATAATCAGCTGGTTATGAATGTACTGCGCATGCTCGAAAATGCGCAGGAAAATGGTGGGTCCTCTGGGCATGCGCAGTATGTTTTTGCCGGTTATAAGAAGAGAATTATCATCATCTTCATCATCATCTTCATCATCATCTTCATCATCATCAACATCACCTTAATCAAGGCCACCAACATAGCTATCATAACTTTACTGTCATCATCATCAAACCATGGCGTTAGATTATTATTCATCACCATCATCATCTTCAACATGATCGTCATCATCATCATCACCAATATTATCATCACCATCATTATCATCTTTATCATCATCATCACCGTGCGCAATCATCATCAAGGCTAACAATAATAATAATAATAATCATTATCATCATCATCATCTTTATCATCATCATCACCGTGCGCAATCATCATCATCACCGTGCGCAATCATCATCATCATCTTTATCATCATCATCACCGTGCGCAATCATCATCATCACCGTGCACAATCATCATCATGATCATCTTTATCATCATCATGATCATCTTTATCATCATCATCACCGTTCGCAATCATCATCATCATCATCATCTTTATCATCATCATCACCGTGCGCAATCATCATTATGATCATCATCATCATCTTTATCATCATCATCACCATGCGCAATCATCATCATGATCATCATCATCATCATCTTTATCATCATCATCACCATGCGCAATCATGATCATGATCATGATCATCTTTATCATCATCATCACCATGCGCAATCATCATCATGATGATCATCATCATCATCTTTATCATCATCATCACCGTGCGCAATCATCATCAAGGTTAACATAATCATCATGATCATCATCAAAACTTGACGATAGACTATCATCACCACAATCATCATCTAATAATAATTTTTATAATCACCTATAATCATATTCACCAATATGATTAATCGTTTCCTTTTCTATCTCACAGACTCAGCTCCAGATATTCATGGACAATGCGTTTGAAAGGATCCCGTCAACACAGCGAGCCTTGAGGCTTATTCGAAAGTTTGAACGGTAAGGTGGTTAGATGTCTCTAGACAATCACCAACATCATCATCAACATTTATCATTATTATTATCACCACCACCATTATTACCATTATCATCACCATCATCATCACCACCATCATCACCACTATCATCATCATCATCATCACCATCATCATCACCACCATCATCACCATTATCATCATCATCATCATCACCATCATCATCACCACCATCATCACCACTATCATCATTATCACCATCATCATCACCATCATCATCACCATCATCACCACCATCATCACCACTATCATCATTATTACCATCATCATTACCATCATCATCATCATCACCACCACCATCACCATCATCATTACCACTACCATTATTACCATCATCATTACCACGAGGGTTTTTCTCCAGGTTCTCCAGTTTTCCTCCCTCCATATAAATCAACATGTGAGTTGAGTGTTGTGTATTATGAATATAGAATGTAGTGGTAGTGTGTGGAGTGAACCTCACGGAAGAGCCCCTAACAGGGAGTGATGGTTGTAATCATCTTCCTTATTCACTGACATCACCACCACGGCTTTCTATACCAATAAAACCAATCACCTGATATTTGTATTCTTGCAACGTTATCTTCAGCTTGAACTTAGATTGTCTCCGAGACACGATACAAGAAAAATATGAACGAATCCTAACGTACTTCGGCCGCGATATCGAAACCGTCCAGAAAATCTACCAAAGACACAAGAGTGATCCTCCGATAGCCTGGGACCTACCGCCCATCGCCGGCAAGATAGCCTGGGCACGACAGATGTACAGACGTATCCAAGAGCCAATGGAGCTGTTCCAAAGGTATCCTGCCATACTCCAGTCAGCTGAAGGGAAGAAAATTATCAAAAACTATAACAAGATGGCAAAAGTTTTGTTAGAATTCGAGGTGCTTTATCATCAGGCGTGGATCAAACAGGTATGTGAGGGGATTGGGTGATTTAGAATCTGCGTTATTTTTGCGCACTCAGAGAGTGCTCGGCAAAGTCCCGAACAAATCACGAATTCACTCATTTGCGTGTGATAGCTTGGCTCTTGTGGCCTATGCATGGCAGAGAGCAAAGGGATTTGATAGCACAAGTACATTTAATTTTGACGATGTTGAATAAGCTTCTTCAAATTTTATTGATACCTTGAGACAACCTCTTGGCTGATCTAAGTCAGGGCATGGCTAACTCACAGATCGAACCCTGAAACAACCTCTGGGCTGATCTAAGTCATGGCATGGGTAACTCACAGATAGAACCCTGAAACAACCTCTGGGCTGATCTAAGTCAGGGTATGGCTAACTCACAGATCGGACCCTGAAACAACCTCTGGGCTGATCTAAGTCAGTTGCTAATTAAAAAATTGTTTTCCCATTCAGGTTGAAGTGATCAAAACCGGCCTACAGGCTTCTCTACTCGTCCGTCACCCTGAGAACAAGACACTGTACGTGAACTTTGACCCTCAGATCATGACGTTGATCCGTGAGACTGAGTGTATGGTGAGACTTGGACTAAATGTTCCTTTCTCTGCGCACACGTTGCTACAGAAACAGAACACCCTGAAGAAAAATTTCGACAAGTTACAGGTACAGTAATTCAAAGAATTGATATTTAAGGAATAAAAAACAGTTTTCCGTGTATTATTTAGCAGTTATTCGCCGAAGGCGAAGTGATTATCGATGAATATTTACCGAGCGGCGAGTCTTCGAGCTGCGAGGTAAATATTCATCGATAATCACTGAGCCTGAGGTGAATAATTGTTTTAGTATAAATAAAAGATGATTATTTCAAAAAAGAAAGAAGGAAACAACATTGAAAGTGAAAATATTTTATTTTTTAAAAGCGCGACAGCCATTTTGTCCGAAAAGGTGATTATCGGCTGATAATCCGAGATAGAAAACCAATCAGAGCGCGCGATTTTGTATAATCACCTTTGTATTTATACTAAACTCTGATAAAGACACGCGGGATGTGGAGAGAACACGAGAGAAGCGTAGGAAACCACGACGCGCAGCTTCTCAAGTGTTCTCTCCACATCCCAAGTGTCTTTATCAGAGTATAATACACGGAAAACTTTTTTTTTTTTTGCTTTTATAAAATAACTGGCGCTCAAATGCTTTTAAGAAGCAGAGAGAGAAAATAAAATGACGCGAGCATGTATTATACTCTCATAAAACATGGCTTTTTGACCAATCAGAGCGCGCGTAATATCAAAGTTATTTTATAAACAATTCTCTACTTTCACATTGCGCAATTAAATATACATTGTGGTTTTGGAGGGGGTAATCGTTCAAAAAGTGTCGTAAAGCTACGGACACACGGTGCAACATTGCGCGCAATGTTGCAGGCAATCGATGTTGCGAGCCATGCCACAAGTTGCAATTTGTTGCACGCAATGTTGCTCAAGTAGAAAACGATCCTACTTCAGCAACATTGCCTGCAATACTGCGCGCAATGTTGCAGCTTGTGTCCGAACCTTAAAATTATAATTCTTCAATCGAATGTACACTATGCTTGTTTTTTTTTTCTTTTTTTTTTTTGTAAAATTTTGATAGATAGATATACACATGTATAGACAGTTTGTCATACTACAGGGGTGCAGGGGAATATCATGGGGAATAAGACACTCCTAGGGGTGAACATTTGACCCTTGTTGCCGTAAGTTCCCCGGAGTGGAAAACACGACTTCAGCCTCACCCAAAATCTCTAATGTCTTGTAGATCTGCTATCCCATCCCTTATATCCCCTACCATAAGCCTTTCACTGACAGATGTATCACCTTTCCCCTTCAGCTTCTATTAGAAGAACACTCACGCGTTCTTGAAAAGATTCCTCAAACCTTCAAACCTCTCATGGCTCCTCACCTGGCGAAAGTAGACGCATCTATCGACCCTGGGCTGATGATGCTGAACTGGACCTCTCTCAATATCGACACTTACATTGATAGTGTGTATGAGGCGCTGGATGAGTTTGAACTCTTGCTTAATAGAGCGAATGACTTGGTGGCGTACAGAATCGATGCGGTGTTGGAGGAGATGAGCGTCATTCCTTTGATGGAACTACCAACACACGAGCCTAAAACTATTGAAGAGTTCCTCAAGAGCACTGAGGTTAGGGGTTAAAATTTTTATTTGCACACTCGTTATTCTTTATAAAAATTCTATAATAAGTCGTTGTTAAACGTAGTTTTTTTTTCATGCAACTTAGGTCGAGCGCAAAAAAAGTTCAAGTTGCAAGAGAGCATGTCACACGTATTGTTGTCGTTGCAATTTTCGGAAATTTATTGAGAAAGTAGAAACCAAATCTACTTTTCGTGCAACGTGATTTTTTTTTTGCGCGCGGCTCATGTTGCGCGAGAAAAAAGACTACGTGTAGCAGGGGCAATACATTTCAAGCTTGGTAAGCAACATGCAACAAAACCTTCACCAATTTATTTTGAAATAGCCTAACCAAAAATAGGTCATTCCGAGGCCTTTAATGAAGAAATAGAAATAGAAAACCCGCAGTTATAAACCACGCGCAGAACACGAGAGAAGTGTTAGGAGAAGCACCAACGCGTAGCAGAGTACTTCTCAACACTTCTGGAGTGTTCTGCCAATCCCCAGGTGCTTTATAACTGCACACAACACAGCAAGCAAGTTTTTTATTTCTTTTATGAAATACAAATTAGATTAGCAATTATTTTTGACACCAATGACGAAATAGAAAGTGCGCGCGTGTGCTGTGTGTTCTCATAATCAGTCATAATCTCAGTCATAATCAGAACGCGAGATCTTTAACAGTGATTTTATAAACTGGTGTTATCAACTACAATCAACACTGAATATCTCAACACTAGCTTCATGTTCTTGACGAGAACAAGAAGCAGAAAAGTCATTCCAACTATTCTTGGATCTTGGAATGACCTATCTCCTATCGCCTATATTGCCTTTGGCTTTGACAACCTTTTTTGAAATAGGTGTTTACTTATCCGCACACGATCCAATAGACAATGTGCATCAAAGCTTACAAAGCACTCTGGGAAACCGAGCCCTGCAAAAATGAAACAGGGAAATCAAAGGAAATATCAGAAAAAAAATACTCTGTTATTTTCGTCTGTTGAAATACTTACGTTTCCATAAAAAATGAAGGAAAAGTTGTCAGATTTTTAGAGGAGCCAAAAAAACGTAAGGACTCGGTTTCCCATCATGCTTTGTGCTAGAAATTCGAGCTCATGTACATTGGCTATTGTAGTATGGCTGATTGGTATCAGATGGTTTTGCGCGCGCGCTTTAGCGCATTCCTCCTGACCATTTTTGATCGCTTTTGTTTTTTAAAATAAAGTTTATTTTCTTTCAAGAATTTGTGCAAGCGAGGAGCAGAGCTGCTAGAAGCAAAAAGCTATCGTGTAGAAGAAGCGGCCAACGAATTAATATCAATGTTACTCGAACTTGAGGAAGACGAAGAGGAAGAAGTAGAAGAAAAAACACACAAATACGCTGATGACAGCGATGGGGAATTCGATAAGAAAGATCCTGAGAACGAAGCAGAGAAGCCTGAGAGACAGGCGAGTGGTACACCGAGGACTGGGTCCAGTAGACCAGGAAGTCGAGCCAATGCGGGAAGCCGACTTGGGAGTGCAGTCATTAGTCCAGCGGCTGCTGCAGCAAAGCGCAAGCGCGAAATGCGTGACTACTTAGCGGAAGAAGCACAAGAGTTACTGTCGTATTTTAATCATCGGAATGTGGACGCTATCGTTCGGGTTATTCGGACAACACTCGACTCTACTCGGCGGCGTGTCGCTGCAAGTGCGGCGCATCATTTTGTGTCGTCCTCGTCAGAGTTCGGCAAAGAAACGAGTCACGCTTTAACTCCATTATTCAAAGCGTACGTGATTCTACAAATACCGAACATTACAATGCAACCCGCTCTGGATGAGATCCAACAAGCTCTTAACAAAGCAGCTCAGTACGTGGTGTCTGTATCTAAAGGCGTCTCGCAGTGGTGCAAAACCTGTAAAGCTCTCGTTAAACCCGACAAAAAACACGACTCGGACAACGAAGAAAACCGAAGTCGCTCGGCTAGCAACGTCGGAAGTGACGACGAGAGCCGAAGTGATACTGCACCAATGAGACGATCGGGACGAATGCCAGCCGACAGCGAAACGGGTACCGTCGTCAGCATGTCTGTGTTCCCACAGAAGGCAAACTATTTCAAAAACGTCTCCGAGAATAAAGAAGTGGCCAAACTTGTTTCGATGTTGTCAACGGTAGTTAACTCTCAAAAGAAGGAAGTGATGACGGCACTGGAGATATTCAGCCATTATCAGATTATATGGAAAGGAGACAGAGAACAAACTATCAAAGAGTTTTTGAAAAATGATCCTAAACTTTCTGAGTTTGAGACGCAGATTTTGCATTATAAGGAACTGGAAAGAAGGATTTTGTTGGAACCTGAGTTGTACAGTATTGGTGCTATAGCAATCGTTACAGGTAATGAATTGTTTAGTGTATTTCTACAGACCCCTTGCATGTGACGTCAAAGCACCCCAATTTGGGGAGTATATTGAAAGAATTTCAATCTCCTGAGAATTGGAACCTATTGTTTTGTCCTCGAAATTGAGCTGCATTCTGACGTGCTGCAAGGGGTCTATTGAGTTCAACGTTCAACGTATGAACCTGTAGCTTCGACTGACTGACTGACTGACTGACTGACTGACTGACTGACTGACTGACTGACTGACTGACTGACTGACTGACTGACTGACTGACTGACTGTCTGTCTGACTGAGTGACTGACTGAGTGACTGAGTGACTGACTGACTGACTGTCTGTCTGTCTGACTGACTGACTGACTGACTGACTGACTGACTGACTGACTGACTGACTAAATGAATGAATGAAGGAATGGTTAAATAAATTAATGAATTAATGTACAAAAAAGATAAATAAACTAACTAATAGAATAAAATAAAAATTATCAAGATACATTCATTTTAACCCAATTTCGTCCTTGTTTCGTTGACACAGAGAAGCTCAAGACCTCACTATGTGCCGAGACCAAAGCTTGGTGCATAGCATTTGGCCGTAACTGCAACGTTAAATACCGTACAGAGATGGAAGAGATATTTGCCTTCCTGGAGGACATGACCAAGAGACTCAGTCGACCTATCAAAGACCTTGATGATATCAGACTGGCAATGAATGCACTGAAAGAAATAAGAGAGAAAGAAATAAAGGTTGATATGAGTTTGGCACCTATCGAGGTAAGCACGCTGTTTGATATAAGAGAATAATCGGTTCTTGTTATTCTTTGATGATGTTCCCGTTGGTGGTGCTGCTGTTGTTGCTGTTGCTGTTGTTGCTGTTGCTGTTGTTGCTGTTGCTGTTGCTGTTGCTGTTGCTGTTGCTGTTGCTGTTGCTGTTGCTGTTGCTGTTGCTGTTGCTGTTGCTGTTGCTGTTGCTGTTGCTGTTGCTGTTGCTGTTGCTGTTGCTGTTGCTGTTGCTGTTGCTGTTGTTGCTGTTGTTGTTGCTGCTGTTGTTGTTGCTGTTGTTGTTGCTGTTGTTGTTGCTGTTGTTGTTATTGCTGTTGTTGTTATTGCTGTTGTTGCTGCTGTTGTTGCTGCTGCTGTTCTTGCTCTTGTTGTTGCTGTTTTTGTTCCTGCTGCTGTTGTTGCTGATGTTGTTGTTGCTGTTGTCGCTGTTGTTGTGGCTGTTGTTGTTGTTCTTGCTACTGTTGCTGCTGCTGTTGTGCATCCTGTTTCGTGGTTTTCCTTTTCCCCACTCGCCACATTTTGCCGCACTTCACATATCGTGAGGCATGGTACAGAATATGTTAATCATTCTTTACATCATCTACAAACCACCTGACTAACGTTTGTTCTGATAACCTACAGGAATCCTACCAAATGTTGTCTCGTTATGAGCTTCCAGTGGCACGCGAGGAGTCTGAAAGAGTAGACACCATGAGATATTCCTGGCAGAAGCTACAAGCACTCGCGGTATGATGTCATAATTATAATGATTACAATGATGATAATGATGATGCTGGTGATGTAATGATGAAGATTGTGTTATATAGAAATGTATTTATGCTTTTATGATGATAATGTTGATGTTGCCTTTGAAGATTGTGGTGATGATGGTGATGATGATGGTGATGATGGTGACGATGGTGATGATGTTAATGGTGATGATGATGATGATGCTAATGTTAATGATGAATATGATGGTGATGATGACAATGATGGTGATATGACGATGATGGTAATGAAGATGTTAATGGTGATGGTGATGATGATGGTGATGATGATGATGATGATGATGATAGTGATGATGATGATGATGATGATGATGGTGATATGATGATGATGGCAATGAGATGTTAATGGTGATGGTGATGATGATGCTTATGTTAATGATGATGTTAATGGTGATGATGACTATGTTGGTGGCAATAAAAACAATCGTTATTATATCCAACTGACAATTGATGCCTTTGCGCCTTAGATTGAGTCACAGGATCACCTGATCACAATCCAGCCTAACTTCAAGGGAGGCCTTATTGATGAAGTCCAAGTGTTTGTGAAAGATGTTGACCATTTCGCCGGCGACTACCATGAGGTAACATCCAACAAATCCCATCCAATCTCATCCAATAGACCTCATCAGCTTGGGTGTAATGTTGTTCCATTTCAGACCACGTGTCATTCTCTTGAGAATAAGATTCTTTGTTTGAGTTGTATCCATATTCATGTATCTTCTCATGCGCAACCGTTAAACAATGAAATGATACTCTGGGGAATGACACGTGGTCTGAAATGGGACAACATTACACCCAAGCTGATGAGGTCTATTCTATTCCTTCTCATCCATTACCATCCAGTCTCTCTTCTCTTCTCTCTTATCCTATCCAATCTCACCCCACCTTGTACTCATGAAACCTTCGTATTTGTTTGCCATCAGGGTGGACCAATGGTTGCTAACGTCCCACCAAGAGAAGCAAGTGACAGACTGATTATCTTCCAGGTACACTATACCTCGTTCTCCAATACTCACATAACATGCAGTATCACTTATGCTCAAAACACCACTTACCAGGGTTCGTACTGGTTTTGAAAAGTCTTGGAACGTTTTGGAAATTGAAAAT